>JAJPUD010002773.1:133476-198351 GCA_023553655.1 Myrmecobius fasciatus
TTGATATTGCTTCATTATCTATGGTACCCTTTAGGAAGATATAATTTCCTTCTTTCTCTCTTTTAATGAAGTGTATCTTTGCTTTTACTTGGTCTGAGATCAGGATTGCTACCCCTGCTTTTTTTATTCACCTGAAGCATAATAGATTCTGCTCCAACCTTTTACCTTCACCCTGTATGTATCTCTATGTTTTAGATGTGTTTCCTGTATACAACATATTGTTGGATTCTAGTTTTTAATCCAGTCTGCTATCTGCTTCTGATTTAAGGGAGAGTTCATTCCATTCACATTCACAGTTAAAATAACTAATTCTGTATTTCCTGCCATCTTATTTACCCTAGCTTATGCTTTTCTCTTTCTTATCCCCTTTCCCTCCTTCCTACTATTTTGCTTTTGATAACCACTTCCCTAAAACAATACTTCCCCTTTAGAGCCCCACCCACCCCCTTTTTCCCCCCTTTCCCTCCTGTTTCCTTATAAGTATGTCTATTATTCCCTCAGAGCCAAATCTGATGAGATGGAGATTAACCCAATTCTCATTCCCCTCCCTTTTTTCCCCTCAATCATTATAGGTTTTCTTTGCCTCTATATGTGATGTAATTTCCCTTATTTTACCTCCTTTTCCTCTTCTTCCAGTGTTATCCCTTTTCTACCTCTAATTTCTTTTTCAGTTTATCATATCATAATAATCATAAAATCACAGTAATCATATCATAATAATCATAAAATCACAGTAATCATATCATAATCATAATGAAATAATAGATTCATAAAATCAACCCTCATTCTATAAGTATCTATAACAAATATAGTTCTCAAGAGTTTTTTTTTTCTTGTTACCTTTTTATGTTTCTCTTGTGTTCTGTGTTTGTAAATCAAATTTTTTTGTTCAGTTCTGGTCTTTTCAGTAGAAATAGGTGAAATTCTCTTATATCATTGAATGACCATCTTCTTCCCTGGAAGATAATGCTCATTCTAGCTGGGTAACTTATTCTTGGCTGTAATCCAAGTTCCTTTGCCCTTCGGAATATCTGATTCCAGGACCTTCGATCCTTCAAAGTAGAAGCTGCTAGGTCCTGTGTGATCCTAATTGTGGCTCCCTGATATTTAAATTGTTTCTTTCTGGCTTCTCGTAATATCTTTTCCTTGGTATGATAGTTCTGGAATTTAGCCACGATATTTCTGGGGGATTAATTTTTGGGTTTCTTTCAGGAGGTGATCGGTGGATTGTTTCAAGGAGTATTTTGCCTTCTGGGTCTAAAATATCAGGGCAATTTTCTTTTATGATTTCCTGGAAGATAGTGTCTAGGTTCTTTTTTTCATCATGGCTTTCAGGAAGCCCTATAATCCTTAGATTGTCTCTTCTAGATCTATTTTCCAGGTCAGTTGTTTTTCCTAGTAGATATTTCATGTTTTTCTCTATCTTTTCATTTTTTGTTTTTGTTTGACTGATTCTTGAAGTCTTGATGAGTCATTCATTTCCAATTGTTTGATTCTAATTTTTAATGTCTTATTTTCTTCAGTTACTGTTTTTAGTTCCTTTTGCAATTGACTAATTACATTTTTTTGTTCATTGCATTCTTTTTCCATTTTTTCTATTTTATTTTGCAGTGATCTCATTTCGTTTCCCCATGTTTCTTCTAACTCTCTTTTAAGATTTTTTATGCAATCTTCAAAGAAAGCCTTGTGACATGGAGACCAGTTTATGTCTCTCTTTGGGGCTTTTTCTGGAGTTGCTTTACCTTTAGGGGCCTCAGGATTTGAGGTCTGTTCTTCCCTCTCTCCATAAAAGTTGTCTATGGTGAGAGCTCTTTTTGTTTTTTTTTATTCATTTTTTTTTAAAGGTGTGAGGTCTGTTTAAGGCAAAGGTGGGACAGCTGCTTTAATTTGCCCTGGGGCAGTTCTGCTGATGGAGTTATTTCAGGAACTGGGCAGTTCTGCTGATTGAATTATTTCAGGTACTGGGCAGTTCTGCTGATTGAATTATTTCTGGTGCTCATCAGTCCTGCTGATTGATTGATTGCCCTAGGGTGCTGTGGAATGGCAGCTAGGTCCCATGCTCATCAGTGGTTCAGTGGTTCACAATCTATCCCCCTCAAAAGGCAGACCCTCCAAAACACCTGCCCACAATCAGGACAGATTGGCCCAAGAGGCCCCCAGAAGACTCCCAGGTGTGTGAAAAGCACAGCTCCCACTCCTGTTCCAACTCCTGTTCCAGCTCCCTGCTCCAGCTTCCTGCCTTGGTCTCCCTGTGCTGCAGTCTGTGTTCAGCAGACCACCTCCCTGCCCAATTAAAACAGACCTGTTTTGAAGTTATTCCAGAGTATCTTCTTCTAGAAATGTGTTGTCCTCCAGATATTGTGGATTTTTTTTGCTTCAGAATCAGTCTAGAGGCTTCATATGTTGTTGGTTTGAGGGAAGGTTAGAGGAGGTTACAGAGACTCCTGTCTGATCTCTGCCATCTTGGCTCCACCCCCAGAAGTCTCTACTTAGCTACATATTTTGCAAAAATAGAGAACACCGAGAAAATGTTAATGTTACACATTAAGATTAAAACTGGGTCTTGTATGCATTTTTGATGGGAAGGAGAGAGCTGATTGTTAAACATTTAACAACACACACCTTCATATAAATTAAGACAATAAGCTTTTAGGTTTCCAGTATAGGCCAAGTACTGAACTAAGTCCTGGTGCTATAAAGAAAGGCAAATGACAATCCTGTCATTAAGATGATAATGGAGGAGACAACAAGCCAAAAGTCTAACTAAAAAATGAGCAAATAGGCAGGAAATGCTCAACACACACAGACACATACACACACTTGCTAATGGTGCTATTTCAGGTGCCAGTGATTAGCTAGTGTGGAGTTTTTTTTTTTGTTTTTTTTGTTTTTGTTTTTGTTTTTTTTTTTTTAAGGTAGGGAGCTTCTCAACATCCTGAAATTGCAATTCAGCTGCCTATTCTAAAAAAGTATATTTTTAAAAAGGACCATTGTTTTCTGTTCATGGAAGAGGGTTCACATATGATTTTCCTGAATCCAATGCCCTTATGTAGTGGAGATTTTGAGTTACCAGAATTTAGCCTTCTAGGCCAGAGAAGAAAGATTTATTTCTCTTCCCACTACTGCACTGGGGACACTTCCATATGGTCTGTGAGCATGTAGTTTTTCTGTTGCTTCCATGTGTGTGTAAACTTCCTGGTGATAGTTTCAACTTTGCCAATTTGGAAAAATCAGAATAGTAAACACCAGAAGTGGGAGCTTCATGCTAGGATTTCCTAGAGGTTAAACATTGGTAAATTGGTAGCCAAGGGTCTGAAGAGCAACTTGCCAGCTGAATCTAGAGAAGATATGGACACATCATTGGTTATGCTGCATTTGGAAGTGAACTTGGTAATGGTATATGATTTGTAGAGATTGTTTTAAGTTTGAGCTTATTCTTTCCCCGGGTGTTGAGGAGGGAAAAGTTTGTAACTTTTATTTTTGCTACAGGTATATAAATTAGGTATGAGTTATAGGTGATAGAAGAAAGAATATGCTTCCAGTTATTGGAGGGAAGGCTTTGTAAATTCTATTTTTGTTATAATTTTTCAATAAATATTCCTTTGTTTAAAAAATACTTAAATACTACAATTCAATAAACTTGTGCAAAATATGGTGGGAAAAAATGGTTCTAGGATCTTGAAGAAGGATCTAGGAGTTGTTGCCTTATACTATTATAAGTAAGCAATTTGGAACAAACTCACAAAGTTTTTATAATCATTTAAACATTTAATGATTAAGCTCTGACAAGACAAGAAAGAATTATATTTTTAATTAGTTATAACCGAAATTGCCTCCTTAAACATATTTCTTTTTATGTTGACTTCCATTATCAAGAATCAGAATACTAGGTGCTATCATTATTTTTTCAAAGTCAATGAGAAAGTAAAATTTGATCCTGTTTAACCAATGTCACATTATTTTGCCAAAAATTGCCAAGTAGGTTTTATCAAAAAATGAAGTAGGGGGTAGAGATAACGGATACTCAGTATTTATTTCTAAATAAATATGGAAGCCTGAAATGCTCATGAAAGATGCTTAGTACTTTGAGTTTAACCAAATTAAATGTTGCCACTTAGTTTGTGCAGTATCAAAAGAAAATTCCACATCTGGCAAGAGTATGCGTGTAATTCTAAAATGTGTTTGACCTTTTAAAATTAGTCATGGTTCCATCCAGGAAAAAGTTCCCAGAATTTTTTTTATTAATAAAACTTTTATGGGAAGCAATTGTGCAAAGTCATCTGGATTCATAGTAGTTTGTGGCATTTCCTTTCATTTAAAGTATGGCACTCTAGAGTCCTGTGACGTACACCTGTGATTTAGTGCCTTTTCAGAAAATGTCTCAACTATTACTGATTTGTTGTGGGTTAAAAAATAATCACATGGGAAGCATAAAGAAACATGTAATTTGAATAAGTGGATCTCTTCCTCTCCCTCTCCTTCTCCCTCTTCCTGTTCCTCTCCCTCTCCCTCTCTCTTTCTCTCTGTCTATGTCTCTGTCTCTGTCTGTCTCTCTGTTTCTCTCTGTTTCTGTGTGTGTGTGTGTGTGTGTGTCTCCCTCCCTCCCTCCCTCCCTGCCTGTTCCTGGACACTGAGCTTCCTTTTGGTAATTTATTAGACCATGTGACAAAGTTTAAAATAAAATAGGTCACTGACTTGTGAGTGCATCTTCCTTAGACTCAGCATGAAGGTAAACAGAACAAAGGCCATTCATAAACTATTCTTTTCTATTTTGTTTTTGAGTCAAGACAGAGAGAATGCAAGAGGAAGAGTGGGAAAAGGTACCAATAGAAAAAGAGAAGAGAGGACACATGTTGGGAGAAAAACACGAAATGAAACTGTGGTGACCTGGGAAATAAACTTCCAGGGAAACAAATGAGGTAACTAGACAAGGTGTTTATAGGAACAAAAGGAAAGAATAAGTAAAAAATAAATAGAATAAAATAAAAAGTAAATAGAAAAAAATTAAGTAAAAAGAAAGATAAGTGGCAAGGGGCCAGTGAAGGTTAATGGAATGAAAACTGAAATAACTCAGAACAGAAAAAATAGATGAAAGGCAAAAAGAGAAAAGAAAACACACAAAAAATGTCACAACACAAAATCACCTTTTGGCCATCATGCTTTATTCTTTCTTGGCATAAATGGAAGAGCTGAAAGATAGTCATTACCTCAGGATTTGAAAATCTATCATTTGTCTCTTAGGATTTCTTCAGCTCATCCCTAAGGTCTGCTAGTAGAAATATTGCTAGCAACACTTATGAAAATTAACTAAGGTTGACACTAAGACTTGGATTTTAATTATTTCTGTAATTAATTTTGTAGTCAAACACAAAGATCATAACTATTGCCTCAAAACTGGGGTTTCTATTAGTTTTTAACAACACAGATTGCATTTAAACATCACCTGGCAGTTCTGAGCAAGTTAGGCTTATGTCAGCATTTCCATTACAAAACATGACTGAGGTTTTATAAGATGACTGATATGAGTCATCTCATAAACTGCTGTTTTACCAGCATATATATTTTTAGATGATGAAATTCAAAAATTGGACCTGATGAAACAGAAGGTTTAAAAAATTACTTTTCAATAGTGTTTAGCTTACGTGATGTGTTTCTATCCTGTAAATATATATATACTGCTTTTTAATGATTAATTCTACCATTCTTTATAGCTTGGCTGGAACCTATTAGTGTTTTGTGAACAGTAGAATTTTTGGAGGATAATTTGGAAAACTGACAATCTTTTTAAGCTACAGAACTTCCAAGCTGCTTTCTTTATTTTAGAGCAAATTCTGAAGAGAGTAAGAAGCTAACTGTAATTTAATTAGTAATACCATATGATTGAGAGTTATAACACAGCTGTAAGTAATCTATCCAAGAAAGGACAATATAAAGTCCATTTTAATCTGTTTAACTACCATCTTAAATGAGAGAAGAATGATTTCCCATCCCCAACCTATTTCTCAAAGAATTATTGGTTTAGAGTTGACAGAAATCTTAGAGATGATCTAGTCCATAAGTCCTTAAAGTATGGTGTGTGGAACCCTCGGGATCTCTGAGACTTTTTTAGGGATCCATGAGATGAAAATTATTTTCATAATAATACTGACATTACTTTTCTTTTGCATTCTTGCTCATTTATTGATATGGTTTTCCATCCTACATTACAACTAACCTAAGACATTATTTTTCTTTTGTATTCTTGTTCGTTTATTGATATGGTTTTCCATCCTATATTATAACTAACCTGAACTTATAGAGTTTGGGTATAGTATCAAAGAAGAATAACTGCAATTATCTGAAAAGATTATTAAAATCTCCTCACTTTTTAATATGCATATGTCTGAGGGAGGCTTAATTTTTATTTTAATAGTACTTTATTAATGCAAATATAGTTTTCAACATTAACCTGTGCAAAACCTTGTGTTCCAATTTTTTTTCCCTTTCCTATCCCCTCCTCCTTCCCCAAGACAGCAAACAGTCTAATACAGGTTATATGTGCAATTATTCCATATTTGTTATGCTGCTCAAAAAAAATCAAATTAAAACAGAAAAAATGAGAAAGAAAAACAAACAAGCAAACAACAACAACAAAAAGGTGAAAATACTATGCTTTGATTCACATTCAGTCTCCATAATTCTCTCTATGGTTGCAATTGGTACTTTCCATCACAAGTCTATTGGAATGCAAGCTGAATTTTCTTCATGTTCTTCAATCAAAACAACACATTGTGGGAGATTAAATGCTGAAGCAGGTATGAAAATACAACTATCTAATGCCAGGCATTAAAATTTTTTTGTTTCAGAAAACGTAGTTATTTTTCATAAAATATGTATTATGGTTGACATGAAATGGGTTTGCTATTGTTATTTTTAAAGAATTAATAAATACACTGACCCATTTTAATTTTTAACATAGTAAATTTTGAAAAATATAACCAATGTCAACATAAGTTCTTTGGGGAATTTGTAACTTTTAATGGGTCTTGATACCAACTGATTAAGTGTAACAGAGGCTAAGAGAATAAGTGATTTTTACCCATTACACCACACTGGGCATGGCATGTCACTGAAACATTTGGAACCACTATTTCCTCATCTGTAAAATGAGGATATTAATACCTCTCTTATTGGGTTGTTGTGAGGATCAAATGATGCATGTGCAAACATATATAACTACATAAAACTGTTTTATATACACACACTTTTATATAAACATACACAAATAATTTCCTTTTTTCTTTTCTTTTCTTTTTTCCCTTTCTCTTTCTCTTTTTCTTTTTTTGAAACAGTCTGTTTTCTGGATTGGAAGTCTAGGGGCCACTCTGCAGTCATGTCAATACTGATTAAATCTGAAATTTTAATCCACTCTATTTCTCCAAATTTGGGGGCAAACTGATGGGCCTCAGCTCCTAAAAGCTCATCATGTTATTGCCAATAGTGTAGTCATACCCAATTGGTTTTAGTGTGATTGTATCTCAGAATCCTTAACTCAAGCAATTTACCTCCCCTAGATGAGGCACCCGCAGTAACAGGGATTATATTCCCAACTACAGATCAAATAAGATAACATAATAACAACAATAATATTTTTATAGAGCCTTAAGGTTTAGAAAGTTCTTGACAAATATTATCTCATTTGATCTTCACGAAAACCCTGCAAGATAGGTTCTCTTATTATCCCCATTTTACAGAGGAGGAATTAGAGGCCCTGAGTTACACAGCTAGAAAGTGATATGAGATTTATAATAATAACCATCAGTTATTATTGCTTAAGGTTGTATAAGTAATAAGAGCCTGAATCAGGATTTGAAGGCATGTCTTACAAATCCAGACCTTTTTATATTCAACCATCCGGCTTTCTAGATATAATATCACTACCTTCTCACTTGCTAGAAGGAATTTAAAATAAGAAAAATTGAGACTCCAATGAAAAAATCTATTTTGTCTATATGTCCACACAGCAGGGAAGTGACAATTTTCTCAAATATCCTTGTTGAAATAATATATATATATGTGTGTGTGTGTGTGTGTATAAATATATACATATATATACACACACATATATATATATATGAAAATTTCCCCCAATTACATGTTAAGAAAAACTTTTTTTTTTTTCTGAGACAATTGGGGTTAAGTGACTTGCCAAGAGTCACACAGCTAGGAAGTGTTAAGTGTCTGAGACTAGATATGAACTCAGGTCCTCCTGACTTCAGGGCTGGTGCTCTATCCACCGTACCACCTAGCTGCCCTTTAAGACAACTTTTTTTTATTAAAGTTTTTTATTTGCAAAACATATGCGTGGGTAATTTTTCAACATTGACCCTTGCAAAGCTTTCTGTTACAACTTTTCCCCCTCTACCCCCCATCCCCTCCCCTAGATGGCAGGAAGTTTAAGACAACTTTTTTAAAAAAAAGTTTTAAGTTCCAAATTTTGTCCCTTCCTCTCCTTCTTCCTTCTTCAATCCTGATACAGTAACTATTCTCAGCAATAAAATAATCCAAGACAATCCCAAAGAATTCATGATGAAGCATACTATCCACCTCTAGAGAAAAACTGATATTGTTTGAATAGAAATTGAAACATGCTATTTTTGATTTTATTTCATTCTTTTTCTTTTATTCTAGTCTTTGTGCATAATGACTAATGTGGAAATGTTTTACAGAAAAATCTGGAAAGGCTTATATGAACTGATGCAGAGTGAAGTCAACAGAATTAGAAAATAAAAATATTTCTAAATTGCAAAAAAAGTTGATTGATAAAGGATCTATTGACTTAAATAGGTTATTGTGCTATTTATTTTTTATCCATATCCTCTGATCTACCATTAGCATGGAAAATACATAATTTATTCCATAATTTTGTGGTTTTGGGGAACTCTCAATGAGGAAATCCCACTCCCACTATCAAGGGCATATCTACACCAGAGTACTGAAGGAAAAAGTGCCTTTGTTATAAGCATAATTTAAATCCAGTTTTTTTTTTGACTGCTATACACACACACACACACACACACACACAAGAATAAGTAAATTCATCAGTATAAGAATTCTTTCCACTGAATCTCATCATAACTTAAGAGATGGTATTCAAGAATTATGGGGGGAAAAGTGATCCATGGTGTCCAGTATAGTGATAATCTTACTGTCTTTGAACTTAGTGAGGCTTGTCCTCAGACATTACATGCAGTATATCCCCTGACTTAGCCAATACTTGGAACCTCTCTGCTTTAGAAGAAATTGTTAGAATTCATGTTCTGGAAACATAGCTTTAAAAAAATTCTATACTACAATGAGACATCAGTGTAGAACTTTAGTGAAGGATCTGGTACTTACACATTTATATTTATGTGTAACTGAACTTTGGTAGACATCCAGATCACCTAAGGTAGAGGCACTCAAGTGGGAGATGCCAGGGCTCTGATTCTGGGAGAAGACAGTGTATGATCTCCAAACTTTTGGTTGGTGGGAGCATCCTTTTTCCACTGGATGCATCTTTAAAACTATTAGACTGCAACAGTCTTGCTTTCTTTTTTGGTGGCATTCAGGGATGAAGTTCTCGTTCATCCACAGCTTGAGCATCATGCACTAAACTGAATGGCAAGAAAGAATCACCTTTCTTTTTAGCAGGCTTAGAGGTTTGATTTATTTCGTTTGTGCTTTTCAGTTCTAAGTGCAAAAAGTAGAATCTGGGATCCATGAACTTGAGCCATGGTGAATTTGGAGCTGATTCTAGAGTGGATGTTACTGCAAGTCCAGCAGGAAAGTCTTGAAAAGGCTCAGGTTGTTGGAATACTAATTCAGGTGGACTATGCAACTTGTTGGACTTGCACCTTATTGGGATTCTGCTGTATTGGTAAAGAGATAAACTGTGATTCCTTTCTTCTTCCTAGACATAGAGGGAGTATAAGAGGATTATCTCCCTGAAGTGTTAGGGTGAATATTGCTTTGTTTATCCTTGTCATACCTTTGAAGTAAATATTTTTTGTCAAAGCTAATTTGACTATTAAGTAGTTAAATGGAACTATATGTACACATGTAATATATATGTATACATATACATAATATGTACACATATATATTTATAGTATGTCTTTTATAGCATAACTCACTGAGAGTCTCTATCTATCATGTATCTATCTACCTACCTGTCTGTTTATCTATCTGCCTTTTTCTTCTGCTCTTTCTGTCTGTATGATTGTATGGATAAATACTTCTTTTTTGCAATCCTTATCAATTTTTATTTATTTCAGTCACTTATAAGTTTGATACAGTGGTTCATATTAAAAAGTAGGTTATCATCTGTTTAGCATTATGTAGAAAAAATATTGTAACATCAACCTTACCAACTAATTATGGGAGTTGAAAAACAGACATTAAAATAAAAAATGGATTTTCAACTTAAGCCATTTCTGAAAGTACCATCATAATAAATATGTGCATAACTTACTGTAAGAATTCACAATATCATATGCTGATAGATGAGGGTATTTAAAAGTTGGCTGGAATCAAAATGACATTTAGTCCAACTGTTCATAAGGGAAAACTGAGACCCAAAAAATGTTAGTGACTCCTCCAATGTCACTCACATATCTAGACAAGGCATGAGGTAGAATTAAAACTCTGGTCTCCTAGGGACAGTTCAGTTAAACACTCTACATGTTTCCTTTTCTAGGCCTTAACTACCTCTTAATAAATCATCAAGGTTTCAAAAGAAGTTAAAAACAGTTATCCTCTGTCTACAGGAACATTTTTCTAAAACTATATGTATAAGCATTTTAGAGCTTTTGTAGATCATAAAAACCTTCATCCAGTAACTTTCAAGATATTTACATAACTTTAAGGTATTTACAAGTAGTTCATAATAAATAACAATCTAAGATGATTTCTATCCATACAGTTAAAGAACTCAGCAAAAAATTTCTATTATACTTTCAGTGCATTTGTTCCCCAGAGATGAGTAACACAGGCTAATATTTATAAATATTTAAAGCATTTTCAGTGCATGTTTCCAAATTTAAAATGGAATGAGATGAAAATGGAATGTCACTATAGTAACAGCAGAGTGAAGGATTTGTGTCACATTTTCAGTTAGATATTACCCAATGGTTACAAGTATACACAAAATAGGAACATTGTCTTTTAATACATTTTAAATACAACATCCACTTTAAATCACACCAAAAGACTTATCTTAATACAATATGGCTCTTTTCCATATTCTTTTATTAGAATGACAAAAAAAGGTTAATCCATTTGGATCTTCTGATTTGTTATCCCATAAATAATACTATCATATCCAGAACTCATGTTTACAGGTTGCAGGAGATAATGATCACAGCTTTGGCTAAACCAAACATTATCAAAAAAATTATGTTGAAGACTACTGCGTAATTTTCCTTGTATGTATATATATGCAAGATTTCATGTATTTCCTGGGTTGTTATTCTGTTTGGTCTGAAGAATAGAATGAGTCTTTCTCACTATGGGGAGGGGGGGCGGAGGGCAGGAGAGTCAAATAACTACCGTTGTTACTACTTTCACTTCTGCATTCCCACCTTAAAGGTCATATGTCTCATCTGCAAATATAAACTTCATAAGGATCTGTGAAGTATCTTTGAATTGCTAAGAATCTTCTCCATAGCATTATTTTTTCCTCTGAGACAATTGGGCTTAAGTGACTTGTCCAGGGTCACACAGCTAAGGAAGTATTAAGTGTCTGAGGCCAAATTTGAACTCAGCTCCTTCTGACTTCAGGGTTGGTACTTTATCCATTGCACCACCTAGCTGCCCTCCATACCGGTTTTTAATTTCATCCAAGCTTGTCAGCTCCAGAAACTATGGGTTAGGAGATGCTTGTGTAAGGACAACAAATGTGCAATATCATGTAGAACTTGTAACTCAGGGAAAAAAAAAAAAACAAACAAACACACAAACAAACAAACAAAAACCCAGAAAATCGACATCATTGTTCCTGCTCAGAGAGTTAAGGGGCAGAAAACTAAGAATGGAATTATCTTGGAATAGGTGATTCTGCAACTGCCTCAGGTGACTGAAAGGTCTTCAAATACAGCGTTTGCTTTCCCTGCCATATACACTCTTCACTTAGGAGTGTTTCCTCAGAAAAACAAAAACGTGCGGATAGAATTTGTAACACTATCGAGACTAAAAGGAACTTCATTTTCAAAAGGGTATGAAACAACGCTTTCTTGAATAAAGCCAAACTGTCCATTTCCCTTCACTGTCACCAAAACAGTAGCTCCGGGACTATGGAACAAGTTGCCCACAGCAATTCAAGGCCATGAAAGGTCTTCTTTAACAGAAAAGCCCATGTATAATGTAGCCAAATCTGGGATTGGATCTCCGGACATCGACCATTTTTCATCTTGGAAAACAACAGATTCTGGTGCTCTTAACACACTAATCCTGCAATACATTGGAAAGGAGCAAAGTCAGAAGAGCGAGCGGAGTCATGGCCACAAGTCGTCAAACGCGGCAGCAACAGCGGGAGCAAGCGCCGCAGCCGCAGCGTCTGAGCAGAAGAGGAAAGGGGAATGTATGCATTCATTTTCAGTGAGTTAATTCCACTCTCCCCATCCACCCTCCAGTGCATGCAATTTACAGTTACAGACAACTTGGACACTAAGAGAAAAAGTGATTTGATCAGTGAGTCAGCAGGTGTGTGTTATAGGTATAATTTGAATCTAGTTCTTGACTCCAAAGTCAGGTTTGCAACCTCTATGCCATTCTATCTATACTTATATAATAAATAAATGCACATATATATGTATATACATATGCACATTATATAATTATATAAGCAAGAGATGAGGAGACTATCTTCCATTCAATTTCTTGTAAAATTCTTAGATATAGAAGTGTCCACACATCATCATATCTTGCCGGTTGGAGAAATCTGAGAGTTATCCTTCTGTAGAAAACCACCATTTACTAAAAAGTGATTTTGTTTCTTGCCTTAATCTCCTTTGTCCTGTTGTCATAAACAATTATTTAGAGAGCTACTAGTAATGTATCAGCTCCAATGAAGCAGCAACTTGCTTACCTGTGCAGTTAGTAGAATGTAAGTAAAGGGATATTAAATCTAGGCTCCCTTTTATTTTCCTGGGGAAATATAGAAGTTAAGGCAGCTTTAAAGATAAAGAAACTAGACTACAGAAAAATTTTCTGTTTCTCTTTTGTGTAGAAATTTTTCTCTAGAGGAGGAGTCCTGGCATATTTAATGCAGAAACATGCTTATAAAGATATTATTTGTGGAGTGTTTTAAGGTTTGCAAAGAGCTATTTGAAGTTGAGAGGTTAAGTGACTTAACTTACCCTGGACAGAGGAATAGCTGATAAATGTTTGAAGCAGGATTTGAACTCAGGTTTTCCTAATTCCTAGTCTAACATTCTATCTAAGGAGCCACCTGGTAACCTTATATTTTCTTACATGGCATACATGTAATGGTGATAAGCAAGTGTAGGATCTGGAGGCCATGGGACCAGAGCAAATTAAGTGGGTAGCAAAAAATTTTATAGATTTTGGAATATGTAAACCTTATCCTTGGGTATGTGATTAATTTCTGAATTTTGATCTTGTTTTAGTAAAAGTATTCATATCCAAATTCTGTATGTGTAAGTCATCTTAGCAAAACAAACAAATATAAGAGGACATGGATTTTTGCCTACTTAACTATTTTTGAAGAAAAGATTATTTGGTTTGGAATCAGAGAACCTCAGTGCACATATCTCTTCTGTCTCTTATCACCCTTTTGTTAATTATTTCCTATACATAAATACATATATACACATATATATGTATACATATATATATATATATATATAATTACTTTGCATATATTTATTTGCAGATTGTCTCCCCTATTAGATTATATGTTCTCTGAGGATAGGGATTGAATTTTGCCTCTTCTTGTATTCCCAGTGCAATATCTAGTACAAAGTAAACACTTAATGAATGTTGATTGATTTCAATCCCTTTAACTTCTCTAGACCTGTTTCCTCATCCATAAAACAGGAAAAATTTGGCCTAGATGATCTTTATCATTCCTTACAGCTTCTATGAATTTATAAACCAATAATCTACTGAGTCATAGACAAGGTATGAACTGAACTGGTGGAGAATTCCCCATACTGGTGAAATCATCCAAAACACCTAGTTATGATGCTATGTTGGAAGCTATGAAAAGCTAAATGAATTAAGATTCTACTCTCCATATTTATTATGATAATGTGAGAACTTCAGATAGATTTGTCATTAATGACTATCAACACAATGATAAGGAATGACCCTCTTACATTTTTGGTTTTATGTGATAAAGCTCTATAAATTTCTTTCCCTCCAGATAGTTTTATTTTAAAATAATTTTATGTAATAAACTTTCATTTCATCAATAAATACAAGTGTTCAAATATATAATCAATAAAAATTAGAAAAGTGAAGCAGAAAGAAGTGATTTATAAATGATCAAGCATTAAATTGTAAACATTACTTATAGACAGTTAAAAAAAACCCCTCCAAATACTAATATTAACTTTTACCAATGTAATAACAAAATCATGCTGGTTGTTTCTATGGCTTCTTCTGAACTATTCTCTCTCAATCTTTCTCTGTGTCTGTTTTTGTCTCTCTCTGTATCTCTGTCTCTCTGCCTCAATCCCTCTATCTCTTTGTCACTCTCCTATCCCCTCTCTCACTATTGTTGTATTTATAGAGCTATAATTAGTGTGTATACGTTCTTTTGGTTAGACTTTCTTTATTCTACATTGTGGTTTCCCATATTTTTTCATATTTGTCATATTCATTATTTCGTATAGCACAAGAATAATCCATTATACTCAAATATGACAACTTGTGCAGCCTTTCATTGCACATGCAGTTTGTTTCCAGTATTTCTTCTCTCTCTCCAGTCCCCACCCCCTGCTTCATACATAGTGTTATCAGGAATATTTTTGTACAGGCAGGTTCCTTTTTCAAGATCAAAATTTCTTCCAGATGTGGAATGGCTAGAGAAAAGGATATGAACATTTTGGCACTTCCTATTATAGATTTCCATATTGCTTTCCAAAAAGACAGAACTAGTATACTATTCTATCAGCAATATAAACTTTCACAGTTGCACCAGCACTGAATTTAATAGTTGATAAAAATAGGAAAAATCCTTTGCAAACTCATCTTAAATCACATTAAAAAATTTAGAGAATAAAAGAATTTACCACTCTCATTGCCTTTGCTTGACACTAAATATTTGATTCAGTAGAATAATTTATAAATATTAATTTTGTTATATATAATTATATGATATATCCCATTGATTTTTATTGTTTGGTATAAATTGAACCATAATGAATGTGCCAATATCATTTGTACTATATTAGCACTATTCAATCATGGATACTAAGTATATTTTTAATTAATTTTTTACTTTTTTATTTCTATATAAATTGTTTTATGGTCATATTTGTATAGGTTGGGCATGCCTGATTAATTATCAAATATTTAGTATTTTTTGTTGTTAATTTAAATAGCATTTCTTTTAGTCACTTTTCTATGTTTCTTTATAATATATAGAAATTTTAATGATAAAAAGGAAGATTCTATTTGAGGAGCTGTTGTTCAAGCATGTCTAATTCTTTATAACCCTATTTGGGGTTTTCTTGGCAAAGACACTAGAGTCATTTGCCTTCCTTCTCCAGCTCATTTTGCAGATGAGAAACTGAGGCAAGCAAATTAAGTAATTTGTCCAGGGTCACACAACTAGTAAGTGTTTCAGGTCAGATTTGATCTCATGAAAATGAATCTTCCTAATTAAAGTGTAAAACTTTAAATTTATGTCTACTAAATTTAATCTTATTAGATTGAATACAATGCTTTAACATGTAAAGATCTTTTCAATCTTAACCTGTTTTTAGTATTACCTCTCTGACCTTCCTTAACTTTGGGCCATCTGTAAGTCTGATAAGTATGTCATATGTGCCTTTATCTAAGATACTGATAACAGTGTTAAACCACACAAGGCCAACCTCAGATTAGAGAAGGCAATGGCAAAGCACTTCATTATCTTTACCAAGAAAACCCCAAATGAGGTCACAAAGAGTCAGTCATGACTGAAACAACCTCAGAAGCCTTGAACTCTACTGGCTGTCAAATTGACATTGAACCCACTCCTCTTTGAGTTTGACTATTCAATAAGATATAAATCTGTCTACCTCACATTTGTGCTATCATATAACCACATCTCTCCATCTTTTTTTACAAGAATAATGAGACACCTTTTCAAGTGCTTTGTCTAAAATCTAAATAAACATATTTTACCTGACTGTGTAATTCTGTCAAAGAAAGGGAGGAAACAAGCAGTACTTAATTGTGTTAATGCTTTGTAACTATTATCTCATTTAATCTTTGCAATAATTCTAGAAGGTAAGTGCTATTATTATTCACATTTTACAGCTGAGAAAATTCAGATAGACTGAAGTTAAGTGACTTGCCCAGAATCATATGGCTAGTAAGTATACAAGGCTGGCTTTGAAATCAGATTTTCCTGAAGCTGGCTTCACAAAACACTCTAGTAAACTTTGTGCTAGTAAACTTTTTAAGACTTTCTAAAGCCTCCTCCCTCAAAAAAAGAATGTAAACTTCGTCTATCATAACATGTGATTTGTGTAATCATACTAGTTCTTTATAATCACTGCTTCTTCTTCTACTTGTTCATTAACAACTTTTTAAAATGATGCATTCTAGAATTATTCTGGAAATTGAAATCAAACTCAATGGCTAATATTTTTTGGACTCTATTGTCTTCCCTTTTCTGTAAACTCATATATTTGCTCTTTTCCAGTTCTGTGGTACCTCTCTTGTTCCTGTGATCTTTTAAATATCACTCTCTATGGTTCAGTAATTACATTAGCATGTTATTTTGATTGAGGATGTAGTTTATCTGGGTCAAGTGACTTGAATTCATCAGTAGGGATCTAGGCTTTGTTTATCTTGGATATCAACTCCCCAATAATTATTTTTATTCTGTCCTTTCTACTGCAAAGCTCATTCTTCTGGGCAGATAAAAAAGAAGCTGTAATAAGGATAATCTCATTATATGTGTCTTTGATATTTTTTTTTCTGATTTCTTAGAGGAGTTTGCTCCAACACTCACTTCTTTTCTTTTGTTGATTTTCCATTTCTTCTTTTCTATAAACTCAGCTTTTCCATTTCTTCTTTTATACAAGCTCAGTTTTTCCAAATAATTAAAAACAAACAACATTTGACCTTTCTACTCCATTTAATTGTGTTTTTTTCATATTTTTTTTTTCCTTTTATGGCTGAACTTCTTGGAAAAACTTCCTAGATCAATTGCCTCCACTTTTTTTTTTTTACAACTCACTCTTTACTCAGTTTCTTATCTGTATTCATGAACTTATTGTTCTATTATTGTTGCTCTTTCTGAGGTTACTGATAAGCTCCTTATCATAAAGTCCAATGGCTTTTTCATCAATGTTCCTTCAAATTCAAGAATGGGAATTTTTTGCTATATTTGATATTATTGACTACTATTTTCTTTTGGACACTCTCTTCTCCCTTTGGCTTCAGAAATGCCATATTTTCTTAATGTTCTTTCTCCCTCTCAATTCTTCCTCTATGTCTACTTCTCTTGTCTATGTAAAAGGAGAATTCTCTGAAGATCTATTATTTGTCTCCCATCTCATTTTTCTTTATGTTCTTTTGCCTGGAAATCTCCTTCACTTCAATGGTTTCAATTACTCTTCTTCACATATGGCTCCACAACCTATACCTTTACCTTTGACTTCTATCTCTTGAGAAATGTTTTCGGAAATTTTGGATCATTATCTCTTATATCTCTACTGGACAGTCAACAGGTTCCCTAACCTCAGCATATACACTACAAAGCTTATTTTTTTGTGCCTGCAAACTTGTGAAACATAAGTCAGGTAGGTGACACAATGGACAGAATATTGGACTTGCCAATATTTTAACATAATTAACATGTAGTGGATATCCTGCCATCTAGGGGAGGGGTGGGGAGTTGGGGGGAAAAATTTGTAACAGAAAGCTATGTAAGGGTTAATGTTGAAGAATTACCCACACATATGTTATGCAAATAAAATTTAAAAAAAAGAATATTGGACTTGAAGTCAGGAAGATCTGAGTTCAGATTCAGACTCAGACACTGTGACCCTAAGGAAGACGCTGAACCTCTGTTTACTTCAGTTTCTTCATCAGCTAAAATTTGTATAGTCCTTACTATATGCTAAGCACACTATATTAAGTGCTTCTCATTTGATCCTCACAACAGCCCTGGGAAGAAAATGCTGTTTGTTGATCTCCATTTTATTGATAAGAAAACCAAAGCAGAGGTTAATGACTTGGTCAGGATCACACAGATAGTTAGTCTTGATCTCAATTCAGGTCTTCCTGAAAGTAAGTGAAACACTCTATCCACTAAGTTACTTGGTTGCATCTCTGGATTATTCAATAGATAATTAGGTCTTCCCTACCTCTACTTCCTACCTACTCCAATCTATTATCATCCCATTGTCCAACTGATCTAACTTATGCATAGATTTTATCTGTCTTGTGCTCAAAACTCTTCAGTGATGCTTTATTTCCTAAAAAGTAAATATTAATTTTTTTAATCTGGCATTTAAGGCTGTTCACAAGCTGCCATCCCTTGTATCTCCAATTCTGTTTCTTGTTTCTCTTCCTCACATGTACTTTGTGATCCCGCCAAACTCAACTACTCAAGCATCTGTGTATTTCAGGCTTTTTTGCCTGTGATCACAGTGTTTGCTTCCCTAGAAAGCCTTCCCTCAGCTGTTGAATTATTACGTATGTGTTAAACCCTAATTCCAATGCTACCTCTTCAGAAAAGACTGATTCCTTCAGACAGAATGTTTTTTTCTTCCTTGGCCTTTGCCTAGCATTTTGCATATAACTTTTGGTTGGCTGTTGTCCTTCACTCTGGAAGAGGAGTAGAATGACATCATTGTGATGGAATTGGAGCACAATGTTCTGACTATGGCTGATCAGACCAATATGAATTCAGAAGGCTTTATCACAGGTTAAGTACTAAGAGTCCACATGAACATTTGGACTGGAAGTAGCTCTAAATTTATGCATTTCACTTTTCTTTTGAGCTATTGCAATTCTGCATCATTCATTTTTTTTAAATATGGGCATGGTATCTGAGTGGTCCTTGCCAATCACAAAATCAATTCCAAAATTCTTTAGAGTGACCTTGAAAGTGTACTAGCATTACCTCTTTTGACCTCCATGTGAATACTTGCTTTCTGTAAGTTTTCTGTAGTGTTTTAAAGGCAAAAGTACCCTTCATATTCAAACAACATAGTCAATTGTGCTCTCTGCAGTAGGGTTTGAATGCTTGGCAGTGTAGTTTGGGAAATGACTTCAGTGCCTAGTATCACTACTTGCATGTTTCATAGGTATATAGCAATGAGGTCAGTACAATGACTCTATTGACCTTCAGTTTGCTCATCAGTCTAAGATTGCTCTTCCAAAGTTTACTTCGGAACCTCCCAAATGCTGAGCTAGTTCTGGCGATGTGTGTATCAATCTCATCATCCAACGGTAAATCCCTGGAAAGTATACTGCCAAGGTAAGTGAACTTATCCTCAGTATTTAAAATTCTTCCATTTGTGATAACTGATGGTTCCATATATCAATGGTGTGGAAAACCTGTATTTTTTTGGTATTAATTGTCAAGTCAAAATTAGCACAAGTGGCAGAGAGTTGATATATACCCTGCTGCATCTCAACTTCAGAGGTTGCATTGAATATATAATTATCTGTAAACAAAAAAAACAAAAAACAAAACAAAACAAAACAAAACAAAACAAAAAAAAAACATGCACCAATTCTCCCTACACTTTAATTTTGGCTTGTAGTCTTTTCAAGTTAAAAAATTTGCCAGCAGTGTGATAGCTGACCTTGATGCCATTTTTGTCCTTATTGAAGACATCTGACAAAATTGCTTAAAAGCATGGGAACAAGCACAGAGCCCTGCTAAACTTGGTGACTGGGAAAGCACAAAAGCATGGATATTATTCAGAGCCTGTACAAGCATACCCTCATGAAACTGATATAACATACTGATTAACTTATCTGGGTACTCAAATTTTGCCATAATTTTCCACAAGCCCTCATGACTAACAGTGTCAAAAGCTTTGATCAGATTGACAAAGATTGTTTGTATACAGATCTCTGTTCTGCTCCTGGTATTTTTCTTGGTTGTTGACAGCAAACACTATATTGACCATTCTTCTGCCTTTTATGAAGTCATTCTTGCTCTCAGATGGATGACCATCTTCTAAGTGAAGGATGAGCCTATTAAGGAGGACGATGGCACAAATCTTGCCTGCAAGAACAGAGACCACTTCTCTCCCCCAATGACTGTAACAGGACAATCTATTTCCTTTATCTTTATAGAGATGAACAATGGAGGTATTCTTGAACTCCTGGGAGTTAATCTTCTCTTGCCATATAACCCAGAAATATTTAGTCAGTTTTTGTATGAGCAGTGGATCTCCTGCCTTGTAAATCTCAGCTAGAATAGAATCAACACTAGGTGCTTTGCACACTAGAGGAGTCACTCAAAATCTCTTTTTCATCTGAAAGTTTGTCTAAAGAGGTATTGACTTCAACATGAGGTATATGATCAGTAGCTTCAATATTGACTGATGATGATCTGTTGAGAATGCCATGGAAGTGTTCAGCCCATCTCTCCAGACTCATGTTCTTATCACTAATCAATGCAACTCCTTTAGCCCTGAGTAGTTGAGATACATCATAGGTTGGCCCATAAATAATTTTCAGTGCAACATAAAAGTGAATTTCATCTGCTTATTACTGAGCTAAGAATTCTGCATCTCCCTAAACTTCTTTTGCGCTTTACTTTTTTTTTTTTTTTTTTTTTGCTGAGGCAATTGGGGTTAAGTGACTTGTCCAGAGTCACACAGCTAGGAAGTGTTAAATATCTCAGGCTGGATTTGAACTCAGGTTCTCCTGCCTTCAGGGACATCACTCTATTCACTGTGCCATCTAGCTGTCCCTGCACTTTACTTTTAATGGACTTAAATATTGCCTTCTTAGAAATGGATGAATTATACTTCTGGCAAATGCTGTGGAGTTCTCATTTTTGAGGCAGCTTATGAATTTTCCCCATCATTAAAAAAAAAACCCTCAAATCTTGATATCTGTAAGTATTCTGGCCCAGATAAGTCAATGAAGTGATTTACACTAAATCTCTGAAAACTGCATTTTCATGATACTGTCATTCACCCCTTTTGGTGGTCATCCAAGCTTGTTAACTAAATTAGTTTTGATTGCAAAACCTGTATCAGCTTTATGGCGCTCCTTTACTCTGACCATGCCAGAAAAATGTGCATCCAGCTTTGTGTTTAGTAAACTGGCCTTCATTTGCCAGCCTTGTTTTATTTAGGACTGATATTTGCATATGATACTTGCTGAGTTCTGTAGCAACAAGAGCTGTTTATCTTTCACATCTACTGGATTTTGTGTTGTCCTCAGGTATGTGCACATTTCATGTACCAATGGTGAGCAGAATCATCTTTGCAAAAGTTTTTGCACTTTTTTTGTGTGTGTTTCAACTACAGGGTGGGATCCCTGCCTGCCATGGTAAGAAAATCAGGATTGGATGAAGAAGACAATTTTTGGAGCATCTTTTCTAGCCCTTTATTCATTCCAAGAGGTGAATAGTACAGTATGGTCCTTTAAAGAGTTTGCTCAGATACTCAGGGATCTACCAAATCCTACTGCTGCTTCAATCCCATAAGAAGATGACTGGGTCACCTGTGTGCATAGTGGTAACTACAGCTCCCAGTACATCTGTACTTGCTGCTTCATTGTTTGTTTGTCACCTTTGAGGTAAAATGGTAAAATGGTGGATGATGTGCATAAATTGGATTTAAATGAGGTAGGGTTGTGCTAAGTTATTGGCCTTACTCTCTTTTCAAGTTACTGAAGACAAGTGGCAAGACAAAAGCCAAGGTGACCTGTGATGACTCAGAATGCAGTGGATGTCTTTGGCATCTTCAGTATCTAACCAAGTTCTAAGGGCTCCATGGCTCCTATTTTAGCCCTTCATGGCTATTGGAACAAATTGTTCTCATCCACCTATTCCACTGAGGAAAGTTTTTACATGCTTGGGATAGACACCCTCCTAACTCACAAAAGGATTGGAGACTCCAGTTATCCTCAACCTTGTTTAGCCATCTGCTGAAACAGATGATCAGCATAACATGGCCACTGCACATGTTATAGTTTCTTGGAGTCACAGGTGAGAGTTAGGTGAATTGGGTATACACACATACATCCCACACACATGTATTTGTATATACACACAAGCACAATACACTTATACACACAATTTAAATGAGCATACATATACATACATATGCACATACACACAAATATATATATATATATACATAGATACCTATAATCATAGACACACACACACATATACATATATATTCATATGGATCTTTTAAGATCTTACTATGATTCTTTGTGCTCTGTTTCTCTGAAAGTGGATAACACCTTCCTTTAGAAGTCCAAATCTTTCTATATTTTTCTAATTTTAGTTTTACTCATCATTTCCAACACCACAGTAATATTCCAATCTTATACTTTTTAGCTATTTTCATTTTTCTTTTCAGTATCAAGTCTTACTCATCTTTATCCCAGTCTTTCTTTTGAACCACCCAATTACTAATAACAATCTTAGACATATGATTTACATTTCCACATATAAAAAATAAATGGTTTGTACTTATTAAGTCCCTTGTAATTGATCTTTAATGTTTCTTTTATATTTCTCTTGGCTTTTGAATGTCAAAGTTTCTATTAAGTTAGGTTTTTTTTTTTTTGCAACAAAATACTAAAAATCTGCCAATTCATTGAATGTCCATTTTTCTTTTTTGTTCTTAACTTTGTTGGGTATGATATTTTTGGCCACAGTTCCAGTTCTTTTGCTTCAAAAATTGTGTTCAAGACTTGTGTTCTTTTAATGTAGCCCTTGCTAGGTCTTACGCGATTTTTATTGCGGCTCCACTGTATTGAATTGGTTTTTTTCTTGTTGCTCATGTGCTCTCTTTGACCTGAGGGATTTGAATTTGACTATGATATTCCTATAGATTTTCCTCCTAGGATCTCTTTCCGGTGGTGATCAGTAGCCTATTATTATTATTTCTACTTTCCCCTTTTGTTCTAACACTTCAGGATAATTTTATTATTTCTTGTATCAAAGACCAATTCTTAAAACACTATAAATCCCCCCCACTTTTTGGGGGGACTTTTGGTCCTAAATACCTCAACTAAGGATAATTCTAGATATTTAAAAACTTCCAAGTTAGCACTTTCCTCTCTTATCTCCATAGTGTTGAATATAATGGCAGAGATAGAATTGCTTGCTGGAATGGAAGGGAATATCAATTTAACTTATTCAAGAAATTCCTGTGTTGGGACAGTAGCATTCCTTTCTTTGGCAGTTCATTCCAAGTAATATTTTAATTGTTTATAGAACTTTTTTCATATTCAATTAGTGCTAACAGTATATAGCTAAACAAATTATATTTACATAATTGGAAATGACATGGTGTCACATAGAATATATATGATTAATGATGCTTCTTTCTAAGCTTACAAAAATCCTAAATACACAAAAACACAATGATATATAGACACAGCCCATCCCTTCACTGATCTCTCTTTTGTTCCTACTAAGACAATTATTGTGTGCTCAGAAACATAGTGGAATTCAGGTAGCAAAATATTTGTCTTGCCCTTGGAACACATGTGAATATAGCATGAATTTGTAAAGATCAACAACAATGATTGATTAAAATATAAATACACAATGCCTCAAGGGCTGCTAGGAAAGCATATATCCTGCTGGAAGCTACTTCAAACATAATACTATATTTGCAAACTACAGAAGTTTAGACCTTTCTGTTCCAAAGAAAACAGGAGTTCACAGTCACTAAATCTGAAAAGTCCTCAGTTGCCTGAAATTTCTTTTCTCCATTAGCCACATGATCTCTATATCCTTACCAACTTTGCTTCTATTTATGCATCTTTTTCCTTGAGATATTGCTCTAATGGTTTTGATAGCAGGATACATAACAGTTCTGTTAGTTGCTCTTCTATCCCATCCTTCACCATCATTTACCTTAGTACTATTTTCAACACAGACCTGGCTTCACTTCCTTTTCACCGTTTATATCTATATAACCATGCTCTTCTTCTAAGCTAGGCAATGATTCTACAGCCCTAAAAAATAAAAAAAAGTATAAGGGATAATGGATTCTAGATGAAGGATCATTGATTTAGTGCTAGAAAGGACCTAAATAGCCCTCTATTCCAATCTCCACAAATTACAGATGAAGAACTTAAGTACAAGGGGATATAAGGAGGAAGTAGCAAAACTTTTATTTTTTGGATGTGATATTTGTCTTTCATTTTTGAAGAGGATCAATCATTGTATAATGTCTTAAGTTGCATGCAAATTAAATTTAAATGAGGCAGAGTTGTCCAAAATCATCAGCCTCCTTCTCTCTTCCAAAGTCATCTAATTCCAGTGACAATATAAAAGCCAGGACAACTGTCAATGGCTCAGCAGGCAGTGGATGATCTTGGTGTCTTTGTTCTACCAAAGCAAGCAACTTTTGTACTAATAACTATTTTTTCCTATTCTAGGAAATCTTACTTAGCCTATTTTTAAAAATTAGGCACCTTTCCCCTTGCCTGTTTGTATGTATACACACAAAAGAAAAATGGAAAATTGAGGCAAACATCCATATGATTTAAGCCAAGTAGAAATAGGATTCAAGTGCAAGTCCCCTAACTCCAAATCCATTGTTCAGTCCATTACTTTACTCTCTTTATATATGACATGTTCCCTGCTGTCCTTGTCTATCCCAATAGGTACATTCACAACTTACGTGACATATTAATAAAATCTATATTATTTATATGATTTAAGCCATAACTTAAAAAACAAAATTTTAAGTTTTTTCATTAAAATTGATCCCTTCTCTAATATGTTTAAAAGAATGTCATTCAAAATACTTGTGAGGAAGGGCCTTCTAAATTGAGAGTTGGAAATTCCACACTACAGTGTCAAGAGAAATTTAAAATTGATTAGAAAACATCCATAGAAATTAGTGTCTACAAATAAGCAGAGGACAATAGAGTATGAAAAACTTACCTTAGGCATAAAGTTCACCTTTTAAATCAACTCAGGAATCCCCTCTGCACCATTCCTTGCAATGACTTTGAATTACTGTCTCAGAAAGTGTATTTCATCATATGACATTTCTAATTATTAGGAAATATTTCCCTAACACTGTTCCAAAATATGTTTCTTTTTACATTTTTGATAGCCTTTTATTTTTTCTAATACATGCAAAGATAATTTTCAACATTTAGTTTTGTAAAACCTTGTGTTCCAAATTTTTCTCCCTCTTTCCTAAATAGTAAGCAATAAGTCAAACATATGCAACTCTTTTAAATATATTTCTATATTCGTCATCCTGTGCAAGAAAAATCAGATCAAAAAGGGGAAAAACCATATGAAAGAAAAAAGACTAGCAAGCAAACAACAACTTTGATCCAAATTCAGTCTCCATAGTTTTCTCTGAATGCAGATGGCACTTTCCATCTCGTCTATTGTTTTGAATCACCAGCATTGTTAAAAAGAGTCAAGTCCATGACAAAATCTTGTTGTTACTTTGTACAATGTTCTCCTGGTTTTTCTCACTTCACTCAGCATCAGTTTAAATAAGTCTTTTCAGATTTTGCTGAAATCAGTCTGCTCCATCATTTCATATAGAACAGTAATATTCTATTACATTCATATACCATAACTTATTCAGCCATTTTCCAATTGATGGGTATCCATGCAATTTCCAATTCCTTGAAACTACAAAAAAGGCTGCTATAAACATTTTTGCACATGTGGGCCCCTCTTTTATGATCTCTTTGGGATAAAGACCCAATTGGGTCTGCTGGATCAAAGAAAATGCATAGGTTGATAGCCCTTTGGGTATAGTTCCAAATTGCTCTCCTGAATGGTTGGATCATTTCACAACTCCACCAATAATGCATTAATATCCCAGTTTTCCCACATCCCCTCCAACATTTATCATTATCATTATCTTTTGCATTTCTCTAATTAATGGTGATTTAGAGCAAAAAAATACATTTTGTTGGAACTTCCAAACATTAGTCCTAATTTTAACCTTTGGAGTTATGCAGAACATATCTACCCTTTTTTCCTGTGACAGGGCCTGAAACGTTTGAAGAACATTATCATATTCCACAACTTCCTTTTCCCCTAATCTTTTCAGTCAGTTAATAAATATTAATTATTTACTATGCTAAGTGCTGGGGATACAAAGAAAGGTAAAAACAGTCTCTGCTCACAAGGATTTCACAGCCTAATGGGTGAGACTATGTATACATAAGATATCCCTGAAAGTTAAATAAATTGCCCTTTCACAATTTCCTGGAATTAAAGTATAAAAGAATGATATTGAAGGAATTTTTATTTCATGTAATTCTTTCCCAATTCATTTCCAAAGCTGCACCAAAAAAAAATAATAACCACCCACGACCATGACAAGAAATAGGTATACTATTTAATTCTGGATATTACAATGAGGCTTAATGAAGCAGAGAAGTGGATTTCCAGAGAAGAGATAGGATACTGATCTAGGAGATTAAAAGCCAAATAATTAACATGAGGTCAGGGATCTTAGAGACCACAATACAATATTCAGTCTGCTGA
The DNA here is from genome assembly GCA_023553655.1 of Myrmecobius fasciatus. Lineage (NCBI taxonomy): Eukaryota > Metazoa > Chordata > Mammalia > Dasyuromorphia > Myrmecobiidae > Myrmecobius > Myrmecobius fasciatus. Next base: position 160,376 of record JAJPUD010002773.1, read on the forward strand.
AGAGACCTAATATAAAGAATTAGTTTTCAATAGAAGTATTTTAGTAAAAATGTTGCTGTAAAAAGCCTGAACTTTGAGGAATTTTAGTTTTCCAGTGAGTTTTGGCTGAATGTTATGAAAGCTGTGGTAAAATGAGGCTGATTTATATTTCTGGCCCTCTGAAAACCAGATTCCACTGAGAAAATATAGATGGTCAGTGAATATTTATAAAATTGTAATGAGATGTAAAACACTTTGCAAAGTTCAAAGAACTATAGCCATGTAATATATTTTCCTTATTTCATGTGAAATTTGACTTAAACTGAAATAAAGATGCCTATATTTTGAAGTGGTGGTAGCCCTCTTGGTTTAACTTTAGATCAATAAAGAAATGAAAGACACTTCTGAGATACGAATTACAATTAGGCCAAGTGAATTTTATGTTATTTTTTTTAGTGATTCAGTCCATGATCAAAGATAAAATAAAAAATTAGGATGTTCCAAGGGAACCCAAGAGGAAAGAGTGACATGCTATGTTTTATAAAAATTGCAAAGCTTAAGAAGTATCTAATTGCCTTCTCATCATGGATTTGTATTTTGGGTAAATGCGTCTCTTTCCTCTGTCCACATATCTCAAGGAGAGTACTAAACACAGGTATGGCATACAACATGACTGATGAAGAAAATAGGCATAAAAATTCTTCTAATCCTCTTCCCAATACTCTAGATAACTTCCCACAAATAGGGCATACAGAAAAATATTCAAAGCGTGCAAAACACTCTGGGATATACATAATGTAAATTGCACCACTTCTGAACCCTCATACTTTGTCTGAGTCAAATCCTCTCCCCAGAGTTTGCCAAATCTGTGGAAAGATAAAAGGGAAACAATCATCTTAAAATCAATAGGATGCTCCCTTCATCCTCCTTCTACAGCTAAAAGAGATGGCATTTACTAGTTATGTTGTTTACTTGCTTATGTGGCTCCTCTGGGTTCCCCTAGCTATTATGATATCAGCATTCTCCTCCTTTTATTTCTCTCCCTCCATCCATATAGAAGGTAATGGTGGGATTTTTGGATACCTCTGAGGAAAACTAGGTCACTCTAAAGAGTGTTTATAAACATTTTCTTCTAAATTCTATACGTCGTCAGTCCTGCAGATACAATGAAAGGTAAAAAAAAAAAAAAAAAGTTTTTGTTCCTAAGGAGCTCACCATGTAATGGCTGTCTTGCTATTGTTTTCCATATGGGAGATCAAAATAACTGAAATATAAACCTAAGATATCACCCAGGTAAATAAAAGTGGTTCCTTCTTTGGGAATTACAATTGCCTGGATTTAAATGATCTTGATCATGGAAATCTGGATACCATAACACATCACTTACAGATCAGTTACATACCTACCTATTGACCTTTTGTCTTCCAGGTAAGATATAATAGCAGAGCAAGTATAGGTGTCTTTTATTAGGGAAAATTAAGAGGCTGCTCTTAATTGAAATATTTCCATGATCAATGAAAATAGTTGATTATTGGGATATTATAAATGCTTTAAATATGAGTTCTTAGCTATTCACATATATTTTTATATCAGAAATATAATGTAGTCATTGTGATGTTAAAGATACTAATAGCAAATGAATTTTCAAGAGAAATAAAATAATTTTAGTTTTCAAGAGAAGTATTTTAATGAAAATGCACTGGCTGATTGAAATATTTAGAAGGACTTAAATGAGACATTACAAGCCATTTTTCCTTTTGAGATTAATAAAGTTCACACTTCAGCTCAGTTACTGTTTGGATAAAAGGAGAAGGTTGAAAACTTGTGAATCTAGAGAAGCAGCAGCAGCTGGTGGGGATATATGAGGGGAGTTTAGTTTAAGATCCTTGAACATCCACTGTTGTGTTTTTGTCATTGAATTTCCAGGTCCTAGCACAATCCCTGGTACATAGTAGGTATTTAATAAATGTTTATAGAATTAAATTGAACTTAATTTGTATAGAACACATGGTTTTCAAATGTTATTTGACTCTATTGAATCAAATGTTCTTTTACTTATGCATTTTTTGAGTTATAAAATCTGACATTTTTTTCCATAGCACCTCTCATTTTGGAGATATTCTCAGTCTTGTGTTTTAAATGGTCTTTTGTAATTTGTTTTATCGATTTCTTCTTTGAGAGTTCTGATACAATTTCAACTCTTACTCTTCTTTTTAAAAATCTTATTTTTTTGCTGAACCATTCCAGGATTTTAAGATACTATTTCTATAGTTTTATTTTTTTTTGGGGGGGAGGTTCTCTAGAATTTATTGTCTTGCTTTCTTTTTTCTTGTTTTAGTACCACCTTCACTACACACTCAGTTGTGATTTTATCTAGAATATACTTTTTCCCTTTTATTCATGAACTTCAATGCTGGTTTATCTGCTTGACGGTTAGGTTTATATCCATACTTTCTCTCTTGTTCTTTTCCCCTTAAATCATTTTTTCTTCTGCTCAAATCAGTTTTATAATAGGCCCCTTCAAGGCCCCTTCAGTGATTGTTTCCTTTACTATCTATTGTTGCCAATTTTCTTCAGTTCAAAAACAGGGGTAATTCAATACCTTCTAGTGACTTTTGTAGTGACTTAGGATCAAGTTATATCCTTATTATGTAGAAATTCTATAGGTAAATAAGCACAGCTGACTTTCTGTCCCATCTCTCTTAGAAAATACTGTTCCTATCAGCCAGTTTTATGCTGCTGGATTTTTTCCCATTCCACCATTGCCTTATTTCTCCATCTTGGAGTTGGGCCAATCTTCTCTCATTAAGTGTTGCATATGAATTAGATTAAGTCATATCAAGAAGGGATAAAATAGGAGCTAAATTTTGAAATGCTACTGTGTCAGGTTAGTTTTACTGGTATGAAATTTTATTCTAATTTGCATATATTCCATTTGCTGATGTGTATTGTAACCTCATCATACTTTTCCATCTTAGCTTATTTTTATACTTATTTTAATTTTTTTATCTTTCCTAGAGAATATACCAGCAAAACTGGTGGTTTTTCAATTTTTAAAATATCTTAATTACCAGTATAATTTGGGGTACTCTATCTCTTGCCTCTTATTCTTGATCCATGGATGAATCACTTTTGTTTTTCAGATCTCATATATCCTGAGAGATATTTTTATGCTACATTTTGCAGCCTATCTATTGCTACCTTGTATTATACTCATTGTGATTGTACCTAGGCATATGCCAAGAGGGAAAAAATAAAATAATAGGATTGTATATATAGTGTGGGAAAAGATTTTAGAAGCCATATAGTCCAAATCCTTCATGCTACAGAAAAGGAAACTAAGATTGAATTAAACCTCAGAAGAGGTTTAATTATTTGTCCTAAAGTTATGAAGGTATTAACTATCAGAGGAAGCATCAGTGCTTTTTTATTCTTGTGTCTTTATTTGACAAGATTTGAACTCCATAGACTAAATTTGAATTTCTTTCTTTCTGAGTTTTCTTGAGGTCTTTGTGTATTCACTGACTCATTTTCATATTTATTGAGCAATTCCCTTGACCTCAGTTTTGGTCTTTCCAAGGGAGGTCACAGAGATAGATTGAATAGAGGTTGGCAATTTAGCTGAAAATGGTATTTCGTGTAAAAGCAACACTTATTGAAATGTAGAGGTCTCTATTAACACTCTTTGTTGAATTAGTAGAACTTTTTGCTAGAAAGTGGAGTCAAGCATAAGAACACCCCAAAAGATGAACTAGAAAATTTTCCAGTTGAAAAGAATTTAGAAGGTCAGCAGGAAAGGTCCATGACACTAGAGTGGGAGTCCGGTGTGCCGTGCCAGTGCAGTCTCAGTGAAGACTGCACCAACACACCAGACTGGCTTCAATCTCAAGCATCAATATAGCAGAACTCTGGTGATTTAGCACTCTAGAACTTACAATTACAGTGGGTAGAATTCTCCAGGGCAGAATAGGGGCTTGAAGGACTTCCGAAAACATCTGCACAAAAGCCCTGACACTTGGGATACTGTACCCTCCACCCTGGAAATAAGAGTCCTATTTTAACAGAGAGTTAAAAGGATAGGAAAATGAGCAGGCAACAGAAAAAGTTTCTGACCACTGAAAGTTATTATAGTGACAAGGAAGATCAAAACATACACTCAGAAGATGATAGCAAGGTCCAAACTCTTACATCCAAAGTCTTCAAGAAAAATAAGAATTGGGCTCAGGCCATGGAATGGCTCAAAAGGGATTCTGATAATCAAGTAAAAGAAACAGAAAAATTAGGAAAAGAATTGATAGTGGTGAAGGAAATACAAAAACGTTAATGAGGAGAAGAATGTTTTTAAAAGCAAAATTAGCCAATTGGGAAAGAAGGTACAAAAGCTCACCAAGGAAAATAATTTCTTAAAAAATAGAATTGAGGAAATGGCTCAATGACTTTATGAGAAATCAAGATGCAATAAAACAAAGCCAAAAAATGAAAAAAAAATAGGACGAAAAAGTAAACTATCTCATTGGAAAAACAATGGACCAGGAAAATAGATTCAGGAGAGATAATTTAAAAATTATTGACCTACCTGAAAATCATGATTAAAAAAAGAACCTGGCCATCATCTTTCAAGAAATTTTCAAGGAAAATTGTCCTGATATTCCAGAACCAGAGGATAAAACAGAAATTCAAAGAATCCACTGATCACTGCCTAAAAAAGATCCCAAAATGAAAATTCCCAGAAATATTATAGCTAAATTCCCAAACTCCCAGGTCAAGGAGAAAATATTGCAAGCATCCAAAAGGAAATAATTCAAGTGGAACCGCAATCTGGATAACACAAGATTTAGCAACTTAAGAATGAGAGGGCTTAGAATATGATATTCTGGGAAGCAATGGACCTAGGATTACAATTAAGAATCACCTATCCAGCAAAACTGAGTATAATACTTCAGAGAAAAAGGTGGTCATTCAATGAAATAGAGGATTTTCAAACATTTGTGATGAAAAGAGCAGAACTAAATGGTAAATTTGATTTTCAAATACAAAACTCTGGAGAAGCATAAGGAGATAATCAGGAATGTGATATAATAAGAGACTTAATAAGATTTATTTGTTTGCATCCCTAATTGGGAGGATGATATTAGTAGCTCATTAGAACTTTCTCATTATTATGGCAGTTAGATGGAGTCTATATAGACAGAGAAAACAGGTGTGAGTTGAATATGAAGTGATAATATCTTTTTTAAAAAATGATGAAATTAAGGAGTGAGAGAGGAAAGAAAGAAGTGGGATAGTGCAAATTATGTGCCATAAAAAGAGGCAAGAAAAAGCTTTATACAGTGGAGAGGAAAAGGGGGAGGAGAAGATGAGAAGGTGAGCCTTAGTCTCATCAGAATTGGCTCAAAGAGGAGGTAACATGCATATTCAATGGGAGTATGGAAGTCTATCCTGCCCTGTAGGAAAGTGGGAGGCGAACAGGATGGGAAAGGGGGAAGGGTGATGGAGGAGAGGACATATTGAAGGAGGGAGTGGTCAGTACCAAAATACTTTTGGAGGGGGACAGGGTAAAGGAAGAGAATGTGTGTATGTGTGTGTGTGTGTGTGTGTGTGTGTGTGTGTGTGTATGTATGTGTGTGAAATACAGTTAGTAATGGTATTTGCAGGAAGAATTTTGAAGCAAGTTTCTCTGATGGGGCCTCATTTCCCAAACATAGAAGGAACTGAGCCAAATTTATAAAAAATAAGAGCCATGACCCAATTGATGAATGGACAAAAGATATAATCTGTTCCCAAAGGGCTATAAATTCATGCTTGTCTTCTGACTTAACAGCATCACTATTTGGCATGAATACCAAAAGAGATTTGGGAAAAAAATAAAAGAAAAATGACCTATATGTACAAAAAATATTCATAATAGCTGTCTTCTCAAAACTGAAGAACTGGAAATTGAGGGTATGACCATCAATTGGGGAATGGTTCAATAAACTGTGGTGTGTGTTTATGATGGAATATTGCTGTTCGGTAGGAAATAATGAGCAGGCTGCTCTCAGGAAGAAAAAGAAAAACCTAAAAAGTCCTCCATGAACTCAGACAAAGTAGAATGGATTGTATAAAATAATAGCAAGACTCTGGGATGACCAGCTGTGAATGACTTTGCTATTCTCAGTAGTACAATCATCTAGGACTACTCTGAAGGACTTATGATGAAATATCCTATTTATACCCAGAGAAGGAATTGATTATGTCTGAATACAGACTGAAGCATTCTCTCTTTCTCTTTCTTTAAACTTAATTTTTCTTGAGTGTTGTTATTTTCATTAGGGTAGGAGATCTATGTTTTTTTTCACAACTTGACTTTTTGTTGTTGTTGTTGAGGCAATTGGAATTGGGGTTAAGTGACTGGCCCAAGGTCAAAGATAAGAAGTATTAAGTGTCTGAGATCAAATTTGAACTCAGGTCCTTCTAACTTCAAGGCTGGTCCTCTATCCACTGCACTTATTGCACTGCACCACCTACCTGCCTCTATAACTTGACTTTTGTGGAAATGTTTTGCATCTTAATTGTGAGTGGAAATAAGGGAGAGAACTTAGAACTCAAAAATGTTAAAAACAAATGTTAAAAAAATGTTTTGAATGTAACTGGGGGAAAATATTAAATAAATACAAAAAAGATAAAAAAAAAAAGGGACACGGAGTCAGAGAGTAGAGTGTAACAGTGAATTTCTAAACAGGCAAAGAAAATCTTCATTATGAAACACAAAATAGTTTTAAAAAAAGATATAGATCTTAAGCAAATAAAATTTCACCCAGGCCCACATCATCTTAGAACTATATTATTACAATAACCTTTTAAACTGTTTTTGTCTTTAGTCTGTCTATACTGAAATCCACCCTACATAATTGATAGAATAGTTTTTATCAAATAATATTTTCTTTCTTTCTTTCTTTTTTCCCCCAAGATTACAGCTTAGAAATGACTTCATTTCTTACAGCTTCTCTTTCATATTCCACCATAAGCATATTTTTCTCTGTTATATGTTACACAAAGGCCAAAAAAACCACAGAAAATGTAACCAAGGCTGTGATATATCCTTGTTCTTTTTTTTAAAAGTTAATTATTTTTATGAATCATGCTGGGAGAGAAAAATCAGAGCAAAAGGAAAAAAAAAACATGAGAGAGGAAAAAAAAACAGCAAAAAGAAGTGAACATAGCATGTGTTGATTTACATTCAATCTCCATAGTTCTTTTTCTGGATGCAGATGGCATTTTCTCTCCAAAGTCTATTGGGGATTGCTTTGGATCATTGAAACACTGAGAAGAAACAAGTCTTTCATAGTTGATCATTGCACATTTTTTCTATTATTGTGTATAATATATTTCTGGTTCTGCTTATTTTGCTCAGCATCAGTTTGTGTAAATCTTTCCAGGCCTTTCTAAAATCAATTTCTTCATTATTTTTTATAGTACAATAACATGCCCTTACCTTCATATACCACAACTTAGTCATTCCCCAGAATGATGGGCATCTACCCATTTTCCAATTCTTTGCTATCATAAAAAGAGCTGCTACAAATATTTTTGCACGTGTGTCTTTTCCCCTTTTTTATGATTTTCTTGGGATATAGATCTAGTATTGGTACTGCTGGGTCAAAGGGTATGAACAGTTTTATAGTCCTTTGGGTATAGTTCCAGATTGCTCTCCAGAAAGGTTGGATCAGTTCACAACTCCAACAATCAGGCATGTGTCCCAGTTTTCCCACATCCCCTCCAACGGTTATCATTATCTTTTCCTGTCATCTCAGCCAATTTGAGAGGTGTGAGGTAATATCTCAGAGTTGTTTTAATTTGCACTTCTCTTTATCAAAAGTGATTTAGAGAATTTTTTGATATGACTATAGGTGGCTTTAATTTCATCATTTGAAAATTGTTCATTCATATTCTTTGACCAGTATCAACTGGGGGATGACTTGTATTCTTATAAATTTGACATAGTTTTTTATATATTTTAGAAATGAGATCTTTATCAGAAAAAAATGAATGTAAATATTTCCCCCCAGCTTTATACTTTCCTTTTAATCTTGTTTCTGTTTCTGTTGGTTTTGTTTGTGCAAAACCTTTTTAATTTAATATAATCAAAATTGTCCATTGTGCTTTTCATAAATGTTCTCTAGTTCTTCTTTGGTGATAAATCCCTCTCTTCTCCAAAGATCTGATAGGTAAATTATCCCTTGCTCTCCTAATTTGTTTATAGTATCATTCTTTATGTCCAAATCATGTATCCATTTTGACCTTATTTTGGTATGGGGTGTAAGATGTAGGTCTATCTTGAGTTTCTGACATACTATTTTCCAGTTTTCTCAGCAATTTTTCTCAAATAGTGAGTTCTTATTCTAGAAGCTGGAGTTTGGTGGTTTATCAAATACCAGATTACTATAGACCTTGATTATTGTGCCACATGTATCCAATCTATTCCATTGATACACCACTCTATTTCTTCGCCAGTACCAAATGGTTTGATGACTGCTGCTTTATAATATAGTTTTTAAGTTTGGTACTGATAGGCCACCATCCTCTGTATTTTTTTTTCATTAATTCCATTGATATTTTTGATCTTTTGTTCTTCCAGCTGAATTTTGTTATTATATTTCTAGTTCTATAAAATAATATTTTAGTAGTTTGGTATGATACTGAACAATAGACCAATTTAGGCAGAATTGTCATTTTTGTTATATTAGCTCAGCCTACCCATGAACAATTGATATTTTCCCAATTGTTTAGATCTGACTTCATTTATATGAGAATGTTTTGCAATTATGATCATATAGTAAACTCCCAAGTATTTTATTTGGTTTACTATAATTTTAAATGGAATTTCTCTTTCTATCTCTTGCTGATGAATTTTGTCAGTAATATATAGAAATGCTGATGATTTCTGTGGGTTTATTTTATATACTGCAACTTTACTAAAACTGTTAATTGTTTCGAGTAGATTTTTAGATGATTTTCTAGAATTCTCTAAGTATATCATTATATCATCTGCAAAGAGTGATTGTTTTATTTCCTCATTGCCTATTCTAATTCCTTTAATTTCTTTTTCATTTTTTTTGCTAAAGCCAATATTTCTAGTACAATGTAGAATAATAGTGATGATAATGGGCATTCTTGTTTCACTCCTGATCTTATTGGAAATGTGTCCAGCTTCTCTCCATTACAAATAATGCTTACTGTTGGCTTTAGACAGATACTGCTTATTATTTTAAGGAAAGCTCTCTTTATTCCTATTTAGTGTTTTTAATAGGAATAGGGTTTGTATTTTGTCAAAAGCTCTTTTTACATCTACTGAGATAATTATACTATTTCTGTTGGTTTTGTTATTGATATGATCGATTATAATAATAGTTTTCCTAATACTGAACTAGCCCTGTATTCCTAGTATAAATCCCACTTGGTCAAAGTGTATTATCCTGCTGATAAGTTGCTGTAATCTCTTTGCTAATATTTTATTTAAAAATTTTGCATCAATATTCCTTAGGGAAATTGGTCTATAATTTTCTTTCTCTGTTGTGGATCTTCCTGATTTAAATATCAGTACCCTATTTGTGTCATAGAAAGAATTCGACAGGACTCCTTCTTCACCTATTTTTCCAAATAGTTTACGTAATATTGGAAATAATTGTTCTTTAAATGTTTGGTAGAATTCACTTGTGAATCCATCTGGCTCTGGAAATATTTTTAAGGAGTTCTTTAATGGTTTGTTCAATTTCTTTTTCTAAAATGGGATTATTTAAGTTATTCATTTTTTCTTCTGTTAATCTGGACAATTGATATTTTTGTAAATATTTATCCATTTAGGTTCTATTACCATACTTGCTACCACATGGTTAGGCAAAATAGCTCCTAATTAGGAGCAATTTTTTTAAAGCAATAATTATTGCTTTAATTTCTTTTTCATTGGTGGTAAGTTCACCCTTTTAATTTTTGATGCTGTTGATTTGGTTTTTTCCTTTCTTTTTCTAATCAAATTAACTAAAGATTCATCTATTTTTTTTTTCATAAAACCAACTCATAGTTTTACTTATTAGTTCAATAGTTTTTTTTTGATTCAATTTTATTAATCTCTCTTTTGAGTTTCAAAATTTCTAATTTGGTATTTAATTGAGGGTTTTTAATTTGTTTGTTTTCTAGCTTTTTTAATTGCATGCCCAATTCACTGATCTCCTCTTTTAAAATTTTATTTATGTAGCTATTTAGAGATATAAAATTTCCCCTAGCAACTATGTTAGCTGTGTCCCATAGCTTTTGGTATGTTGTCATATTATTGTCTTTTTCTTCGATGAAATTATGGATTGTTTCTGAGATTTGTTGTTTTACTTACTCATTTTTTATAATTAGATGATTCAAGTTACAATTAGTTTTTATTCTATCTTTCCCTGCCCCTTTATTGAATATAATTTTTATTGCATTGTGGTCTGGAAAGGAAGCATTTACTATTTCTGTCTTTCTGCATTTGATTATGAGGTTTTTATCCCTAATACATGATCATTTTTTTTGTAGGTATCATATATTGCCAAGAAAAAGGTGTGTTCCTTTCTGTCCCTATTCAATTTTCTTCAGAGGCCTATCAAATCTAGATTTTCTAGGATTCTATTAACCTCCCTAGTTTCTTTCTTGTTTATTTTGTGGTTAGATTTGTCTGATTCTGGGAGGGGAAGATTGAAGTCCCTCACTAATATAGTTTTGTTGTCTATTTCTTCCTGTAACTGACTTAAAATCTTCTCTAGGAATTTGGATGTTCTGCCAGTTGGTGCATATACAATTGCTACCCCTGCTTTTTTTTTTCCTTCAGCTCAAGCATAATAAACCCTGTTCCAGCCTTTTACCTTTATTATGTATGTCCTCTGTCTTCCCCAGTAATAGATAACAGTTCTCAAGAGTTACAGACGTAATTTTCCCATCTAGTAATGTAAATAGTTTAACCTTTAAATAATATATATTTCCTCCTGTTTACCTTTCTATGCTTTGCTTGAGTCCTGTGTTTGTAGATTAAATTTTCTGTTTAGTTCTGTTTCTTTCAATAGAAATGATTGAAAGTCTCTTACTTCATTGAAAATCCATTACCTCCCTGGGTAATTAAGTCTTGGTTGTAACCCTAGTCTTTTGCCTTAGAGAATATGATATTCCAGGCCCTTCAATCCTTTATTGTATAAACTGCTAAATCCTGGGTAATCCAGACTGTTGCTCCTTGATATTTGAATTGTTTTTGTTTTGTAGCTTGCAGTATTTTTCCTTGAGATTGTAGTTCTTAGGATTTTTCTTGTGAGATCTCTTTCCAAAGGTGATTGATGAATTCTTTCAATAAGTATTTCCCCCTCTGTTTCTACAATATTGGGGCAATTTTTTTAAATGATCTCTTGAATGCTATCCAGACATTTTTGTGGTCATGGACTTCAGGTAAGCCAATCATTTTTAAGTTGTCTCTTTTGGATCAATTTGCCAGGTTGGCTGTTTTTCCAATGAGGTATTTCACAATGTATTCCATCTTTTTTTTCATTCTTTTTCAGTTTGTTTGAATGATTCTTGCTGTCTCATAGAGTCATTAGCTTCTGTTTGCCCTGTTCTCGTTTTTAATGTATGATTTTCTTCAGTTAACTTTTGTATTTCTTTTTCCATTTGGTTAATTCTACTTTTGAAGATGTTTTCTTCAGTGGATTTTTTTTGTATTTGGCCAATTGTATTTTTTAAGGTGTTTTTTTTTCAGCCAATTTTTTCTCTTTCTTTTCCAAGCTGTTGACTTTTTCTTGCATACCTCTGATTTCTTTTCTCGTTTTCTTTTTTACCTCTCTTATTTGCCTTTGAAAGTCTTTTATGAGCACTTCCAAAGAACTTTTATGAGCCTCTTGGGCCTTGAGAACAATTCATATCACTTTTTGAGATTTCCTCTTATTGATACTTTGTCTTCCTCTGAGCTGGTTTTTTGGTCTTCCAGGTCACTATAGTCTCTTTCTATAGTCAAGGTTCTTTTCTGTTTCTTGCTCATTTTCTTTCCTTTTTTTTCCCTTGGTATTTTTTCTTTTTTCTTTTTAAGGTTTAGCTCTGCTCCTGGGGTAAAGGGGTCTTGTTCCAAGCTTTCTGTGCAGCTCTGAGCCTTGTCTTTGAGCACAGGAGCTTCTTATGTTTGCAGGGGGTAGTTTTGCCTGCTCTTTTCAGGAAACAGCTTGGTTTCCCAGAGTTTACCTTCTAAGCCAGGACTGGAGGCTGCCCCACTGATCTGCTCTTCTGCTGAGCTAGGATTGAAGGTCTTAGTTGCTGATTTGCTCTGATTAAGACCCTCTCACCCATTTTTCAGACTCTGTCTGAGCTTTTCACCCTGTTGAAACTGACTTTTCTTGAAAGTTTTCCAGTCTATCTTGAGCTGGAGAGTGGTTTCATTCCACTAGACTCTGTTCAGAGGCTTGGTTTCTTGTAGTTTTTTGAGGAAAACTGGGAGAGTTTGAGCAGTTACTTCTCCATTTTGGCTCCACCCCTGGATGCCATCAAGCAATATTTTCTTCAGGTGATTCTCTGAATTTTAGAGTATTTAAGGGTTTTTTTTTTTCCTTTTTCTTTTTTCTTTAGTTTTTTATTTTCAAAATATATCTAAATAGTTTTCAACATTCACCTTTGCAAAATCTTGTGTTCCAAATATGTTCTCTCTCACTTCTCCCTACCCTTTCCCTTAGACAGTGAATAATCTTTGTTAAACATGTGAAATTCTTCTATATATATTTTCACAATTATCAGGCTGCACAAGAAAAACCAGACCAAAAAGGAAAGAAAATAAAAAGCAAGTAAACAACAAAAAAAGGTGAAAATACTAGGTTGTGATCCACTTTCAGTCCCTACAGTACCCTTTCTGGATACAGGTGGCTCTCCCCATCACAAGTCTATTGGAATTGGCCTGAATCACCTCGTTGTTGAAAAGAGCCATGTCCATCAGAATTTATCATCACATAATCTTGTTGTTGCTATGTACAATGTTCTCTTGGTTCTTCTCACTTCACTTAGTATCAGTTCATTTAAGTCTCTCCAAGCCTTTCTAAAATCATACTGTAGGGTTTTATTTTTCCAATAAAATGTAAAGTCTACTTCATGTTTGCTAATCTTTGCAGACTGATACTCCCTGATCTTCCCACCCCACTTCAGCAAAATTGATTGGACTTGTCAAGTCCCAGTTTTATAACTCCACATGCTTTTCCTACCATTATAGATTGCTTTCTCTCCCTCCACCACCCAAAGATTCTTCTTATTCATTTCCAAACCCAATTGGAAGCATATAATCTCATCTCCTTCAGATAGCTGTAATGTCTAATCTCTTCTAGTTCATGCATATCTCTGCCTCAGGTGCCTTTAGGAATTGTGTGTTTCCTTTGTGTTATACAAATCTATGTCAAATTGAATATTATTATACACTTAAAAAGAGGACTTCCTATGGTCTTGGTTCTGGCTTGAAGTTCAAATTGGGTGTTAGATGTCTGCTTCTTTACATATCCTTCACTCTGTGCTTCTGAGTCCAGCCTAGTAATCTAACCCTACTTACTAACTGCTACCTTGACTGACAGTTTGGTACTGGCTTTGATGATCCTGAATTACTCTCTGACTATGACATAATCAGGTCAAAGAGGACCTGAGTGAAGGGTCTAAGTGCCTTACTCTGAGCAGCAGATCAGTAGGACATGAAAAAGAAACCAGTATTGGGAATTGTGAGGCAAGAATCATTATCAAATTCAATTTGATTCCTCAAGCATTTATTAAATACTGACCATCAGTAAGCACTGGAGAAACACAGACAAAATTTTAAAACTTTCTCTGCTCTCAAGAAACTTACATTCTTTTAAGGGATACAGTATGTAAAGAGATAACTATATACTATACAGATTGTTTGAGAAGAGAGAATGGCTAGAGATACTAGAAAAGATTTCCTATTGAAATTGGCAACTAAGCTGAGCTTTTAAGTGAATTAAACATTACAAGAGGTAGAAATTAGAAGGAAATACATTCCAGAAGTGGAACTTAAATTCTACACATATTTTGCTTTAGCCAGGTAAATTATTTGCCTGACAAATCCACATTCTCTGCCCTTTCTTACCTTTGTGCCTTTGCTCATATTTCCTGTACCTAAAATGCCTCTCCTGCCTTCTTTCCCTTTTTCTTGCTTGCTGAATTTATAATTAGTCCTTAAATGCCAATACTAAATAAGCTTTAAATTCCAGGAAGACTTTCCCAAGAATCTTAGTCACTAATGTTTTTTCTCTACACCCCAAATTTCATAGATCACTTTTTATTTCTCAACAGAAAGAACCTAAGAATAAGAAGACATTTGTTAAAATATGTTGTGCTATTTATTAGCACTTACTTTTAAGGGATACAGTGGAGATAACTATCTATATACAAGAAAATCTGAATAACTGATTTACCCTTTCTGAGCTTTCCTTTCCTTATCAGTAAATGGAGATGTTAATAAACTATATTATTGACTTCATGGTATTGGGAGGAAAGTACTTTCTAAATCTTTACACTACTATGTAAATATGTATTATTACTTATATCTTACAAATATCTTTGTAAATACCAGGTCAGACATTATTTTTTGTCTAAAACTTTTGTATCTTTATCAATAACCATCTAACTACCAATATTTTATTATTATTTCTAGAATTGTAATTATTTTTCTTTAATTATGAAGTAGCTAAATAGCATGGTGGGGGGGGGAACCTAGAACTGAGATCAAATCCTATTTTATACTATGTGACTGACCAACTCACTTATCTTCTCTTTACTTCAGTTTTTTTTTTAACTACTAAAAAGGGATAATAATAGTTCTTATCTCCCAGGTATCATATAAGGATAAAATGAGATAATATTCATAAAGTACTTTGTGAACTTTAAAGTACCATGTAAATATTATTAGTATTAGCATTCATATTTTATTACCAGACTGTAAGATCTGTGAAATCAGCAAATGTTTCTTAGGTAAAACTTTTTTTATCCCTCCTAATAGACAGTATAATTATCACTAATAAACAGTAGAAATTCAATAAATTTTTGCTGAATTTAACTGAATTGTGTAAAGTCCAAGGGTAATTGGGGGTACAGTAACTAGCGTGCCAGGCCTGGAGTCAGGAAGACCCATTTCTTGAGTTTAAAATTGTCCTTAAACACTTATTAGTTCTGTGACTCCAGGCAAAACTGTTTGCCTCAATTTCCTCATCTATAAAATGACTTGCAGAAAGGAATTACAAATTATTCCAGTATCTTTGCCAAGAAAGCTCCAAATGGGGTCATGAAGAATAAGACACAATTTAATAAACAACAAAATAAAATCCAAGGATTTTGATCCATGTTAGAAACTTTCATCAAGATACCTTGTCATGGAAAAGTAGATAGACTAAAATAAGTTCTATAGAACCATTGGAGGAAGTTTAGTGTAGAGGAAAGGGTGCTGCATTTGGAGTAAGAGAGCCTGAATTTGAATCTCTACCCTTCATTTACTCCCTGCATAGCAGGGCAAGTCACTAAATCTTTTTTAATCTCAGATTCCTCAACTGTAAAATTAAGGGAGTGGACTAAGTGATCTTTGACTCCTAAAGCTCTAAATCAAGGAACTAGAGATCCTAGGAATTAGGGTCATCCATCCAAAGCCAATTTTCTCACTTGGAGCATGTATCAAGACAGAATAGAAAAAGGCACAGAAAAAAATCAGGAAGTCAGAAAAACACAAGTAGGATGATGTCATTAGAATTTCAGAACATGAAACTCTTATTGTAGAAAGAGCTCTTAACCTCAGTGGATCAGAGATCAGTAGATGGATTACTCTGTCATCTTCCCATCATGGGTTCTAGAAGCCAAAGTTCCTTGAAAGATATTTAGGAAAATTCGTGACAATATTTATCTTTGAGAAGGGAAGAGCATGTACAATTATAATGAAATATTACTTTTTTTCCCTGAGGCAATTGGGGTTAAGTGACTTACCCAGGATCACACAGCTAGGGAGTGTGATGTGTCTGAGACCAGATTTGAACTCAGGTCCTCTTGACTTCAGGGCTGGTGCTCTATCCACTGTTCCACATAGCTGCCCCTATAATGAAATATTACTTAACTAGCTAGTTTGTGAATATGAAATTACTCTTTTTTGGGTCACCACAGCCAAAATATTCACCCCTAAGTAGCCAACTTTCTAATGTGATGTACCTCCAAAACTGACATGCTACTCCATGTAGCTTACAGTAAATAGTAGCAGATAAACAACTTTTGAATCTTATGAAATCAGTATCTCTAATCAACATAAAGACAAAGAAACCTTTTATAAATAGTCCTCAGCAATAATCATATGCAATTACAACATGTCAACTATCCAAAAAAAGCCAAGTCATTAGTCTTGTTTGCATAGAACCACCTGGAAGAAAATATCAGAAAGCCAAAGGATTGCTAAAGTGGGTCTCTTCAAATGCTTACTGAAGAAATAGTTATCAGAGAGGTTTTTCCTCATTTTTTGATTTGTAAAGATGTGGTACATGGCATTTTGGGATGTGATCCCATGTTTGTACCTTGTTTGTCCGCTTCAACCCTTACTTCTCTTTCCCAGTTTTGTTTTCATGTTGCCCATTATGTAGTTTTTCAGATTTATTTAGACATCTGAAACATTTTAATTTTGTTTTTTGTCTTTTGTAAAATGAAAGTAGCTTTGCAATCTTTTTTTCTATGATATGAATATTGTCTTTTTAAAAAAATTTTTTACTTTTAAAATTTATTTATCATTTTATTTTACTCTAATTATATTTAAAAAGAATTTTAACATTAGTTTTTTAAACTTTTAATTCCAAATTTTCTCCCTTCCTCCTTTCCCATTTCTATCATTGAGATTGCAAAGAAATTTGATATGTTATACATGTTTATTTATGTAAAACATTTCCATATTAGTCATGTTTTGAAAGAAAATATAGAAAAAACACTCAAGAAAAATAAAGTTTAAAAAAAAAGTATGTTTCAGTCTGTATTCAGACACCATCAGTTCTTTGGGGATTGATAGCATTTTTGGGCAGCTAGGTGGCGCATTCATCAGAAGTGCTTCAGAGTTGTCTTAGAACATTGTCTTGCGGAGAATAGCTAAATCATTCACAACTGATCATCTTGAAATATTAGTTATTTTATGCACATTACATTTCACTTTGCATCAATTTATGTCTTTCCCAGTTTTTCTGAAAGCATCCTGCTAATCTTATTACACAATTTTATTACATCACAATCACATAGCACAATTTGTTATGCTATTCCCCAATTGATAGGCATCTTCCCAATTTCCAGCACCCTGCTATCAGAAAAGAACTGCTACAAATATTTCTATACATGAATTATACATAGGTTCTTTTCCCTTTTTAAAATCTCTTTTTGGATATAGACCTAGAAGTGGCACTGCACAGTTCCAAATTGCTCTAAAGAATAGTTGAATCAGCTCACAACTCCAACAACAATGCATTGGCGTCTCACTTTCTCCACATCCTCTCTAACATCTGTCATGCTTTTTTTCTGTTGTAATAGCCAATCTAATAGGTATGAGGTAGTACCTCAGAATTGTTTCAATTTTCATTCCTCCAGTCAATAGTGATTTAGAGCACCTTTTCATATGGCTATACATAGGTTTGATAACTTCATAAAAAACTTTATATCTTTTGATCACTTATCAATTAGAGAATGGCTCCCATTTATATAAATTCAATTTAGTTCTCTATATATTCATTATTTTGGCTGTGTTTTATTGTTTCTTGATTTTTCATAAAGACACTAACTTCATTTGCTCAATTCTAATTTTTAAGGAATTATTTTCCTCAGTGAGCTTTTGTAGCTCCTTTTCCATTTGGCCAATTCTACTTTTTTAGAAGTTTTCTCTTCAGTGAATTTTTGTGCCTCTTTTTCCATCTGACCAATTCTGCTTTTCTTCTCCTCATTGGCTTTTTGTACCTCTTGCACCATTTGGCCTAGTCTATTTTTTAAGGTGTTGTTTTCTTCAGTATTTTTTTTTGTTTCCTTTACTAAGCTATTGACTCACTCTTCATGATTTTCTTGCATCACTCTCATTTTTTTCCCCAATTTTTCTTCATTTTTCCTTACTTGATTTTCAAAATACTTTTTGAGCTTTTCCATGCTCAGAGACCAATTCATATTTTTCTTGGAGGCTTGGATATAGGAGCTTTGACCTATTTATCTTCTTATGAATGTGTGGTTTGATTTTCTCTGTCACCTTAGCAACTTTCTATGAGCACAATTTTTTTTCTGTTTGCTCATTTTCCCAGCCTATTTCTTGACTTTTAACTCTGTTAAGATGGAACTCTTGTGTAGCTGCTTTTTGAGATACTTCTAGACCCCTGTAAGTTTTCAGTTCTTCCAAGGTGGTATGATCTATGGAGAGGTGTGCTTATTCCTTTTCTGGCTTGTGCTCTAGTCTGTGAGCAATTACAAGTATTCTTTTCTGCCCTGGAACTGTGAAAAGGATCCTTGTTCCACTATGGCTTCAAGCTCTGATGTGCTTCACCCTGGGACTGCCACCCAGGACTGTGACTCAGATCGGAGAATCAGCAAAATAACAGCTCCCCGGTAGCTTTGCAATTTCTAAGCCATCATGAGAAACTCTTTAAAAAATTGTCATCTTGGGTTTACATTTAATGGTCACCAAAATTTGAAAAGAAAATCTATTATAACTGCTGAAATAGATTATTGCTCTCAAAATATTGAGAACCATAATGATTAGAAACTCATTAGGTTACCATGAATCATAGTTTTTCACATTATCTCTCATCAAATGCATACATTTAGGCAAACTCCAATTACCTAAAAACACTGGATAAATATCGATCATCATTTAGTGCTATTGTTAAGGGATTTTTAAAATACTCAATGAGTCAGAGAGGCTTATATTAATTTACAGAGTTTTTTTTTTTGATTCATCAACACTTCACAATCCAAATTCCACATTTAATAAAGCAGGGAGGGAATAGTTATGAAACTGACGACACATTGTATTATATCTTCATTCTGATGATATATTCATTAGGCAGAAAAGTTTGCTCACTAATACGTGGAGGTGCTCATCTTCCCAAGTATTGATCTCTTCTATCTTGTTGATATCTATAATTGAAGGGTGAATGGCAATACTTTCTTTTATCTAAAGGAATTTTTAAAAATCTAATGATGTGCAAATATTCACTAAATGGGGAAAGACCTTAAATCTCATCAATTATTTTTAACTTGGTATGAGTGAGCTTCTCAATTCCTTTTTTCTGAGAATGAGTTTTGATGCAAGTAGAGAAAGAGATAATTCATGAGGAAGAGGGAAGAGAGCAAGGAAGTAGAAAAAGGAGCTTAGAATTTCTGAACAAACTAGTCAAACTACCAGGATCTCAGAGCTGAAAGGGATTTTAGAGGCTAATCAGTTCAGCCTGAATCAATATAGGATTTCCCTCTACAACATACTAACCAAGAAGCCTTTGTTTGCAGACCTCTAGTGAAGACCTCCTGAAACTCATGAGGCATCCTGTTACACTTTTGGATAGTTCTAATTGTTAGGAAATTTTTCCTAACATCAAGCCAGAACTCTCCTCTTCATAGTTTCTACCCACTGTTCCTCATTCTGCCCCCTGAGGCCAAGTGGAATGAAAGAAAGTCTCATTCTTCTATGACACTTCTTCAGATACTTGAACAAAATTATCATGTACTCTTTTTCTCTTTTTTATTTCTCTCCCTCTTTCTCATTTCTCTCTTTTTCCCTCTCTTTTTCTTTATTCATTTTCTCTCTCTCTCTCATTTCTTTCTCTCTTTCCCCACCAAATCATTCTCTACCTCCCTTACTTCCTCTCCCTTCCTCCATCTCCCCTCCCTCTTCCCCCTTTTTTCCTTCTCCATCTCTCTCAATACATTACACCTCTCTTTTTTTTAAATTAAAGCTTTTTATTTGTATAACATATGTATGGGTAGTTCCTCAACATTGATCTTTACAAAGCTTTCCATTACAAATTTTACCCCCAGTCCCCTCCCCTCCCCTAGATGGCAGGAAGTCCATACATGTTAATAATGTTGAAATGCTTGAGAAGTTATGCAAGGAAAATCCTATCTACAAGAAAAAAAAAGAATCAGAGAAAGGCAACACAATGCAAGCAAATGTCAATAGAGATCATGAAAATGTTACGTTGTGGTCCATATTTCATTTCCCTCTCTCTGGGTGTATATGGTTTTCTTCAGTGAACAATTGGAACTGGTTTGAGACAATTCTTTGTTGCAGAGAGCCATGTCCATCAGAATTGATCATCAATACATTACACCTCTCTTAATAGACCCAGATATTTCATTAACTTTTGTGGCTGCCATGTAACACTTTTTACTTATATGAAACTTACAATCCACTCAAATTCTAAAGTCTATTCCATATGAATTATAGTTGGGCTTTGCTTCCTCTGTCTTACACATGTGAAATTATTATTTTTTGAGCCCAAATGTTTTAACTTACTGTTATAGCCACCATTCTTGTCACTGTTTTAGCCTGAGATCTTTATCTTTCATCTAGTGCACCAGCTATCCCAGAATACTTTGTCATCTGCATATTTGATAACTGTTCTTTATCCCTGAATTAATTATGCCATAATGAATAAATATGTTAAATAAAGACTGTATAATACTTTTTTGATGGGTTTGTTTTATTATGGATCTTGCTAGAGACTGGCTAGCTCAGTGAATAGAACACTGGACCTGGAGTCAAGAAACCTGAGTTTTATTGTGACCTCAAAAACTTCCTATTTGTGTCACCCTGACCTAGACACTTAACTACTGTCAGTTTCTGTTTCCTCAACTATAACAAGAGGTGGGGGCTGCAGGTGATACTTAGAATATCAGAAAGACCCATTTTTCCCTGTGTTCAAATATGGCCTTAGACCTTAGTTGTATGACCCTGGGCAAGTCACTTAACCCTGTTTACTTCAGTTCCTCATCTGTAAAATGAAGCAGAGAAGAAAAGGTCAAACTACTCTAGTATCTTTGCCAAGAAAATCCCAAATGGGTTCACAAAGAATCGGATGTGACTGAATAACAACAAAAAATGGGGATAATAATAACACTTACCTCTCAGGCTTTTTGTGAGAGATTAAATGAGATGCTTAGCACAGTGCCTGACATATAGTAGGTGCTTAAAATACCTATTTTCTTCCTTCTTTCTTGATATTTAGTAAAAATTCTGAGATGATTTTTGTAATCCCTAATTTGTGTTAAATGTTATTTTATCTGACAGTATCCATGAGGTCATATCACAAAAGGTTTTGACTAAATGAAGTGTTCAGTAGGAAACTGAAATGTTACTAAAATGCTTTTGCAGGGAGATTCTTGAAGCATTATACTTCTTTTCAGACTTATTTCCAATTTGACCCTGAGTCACTGGTTACCTTTTGGTTCCAGTTATTCAGCCAATTCCAAATGCAATTTATTTGTGCTGTTTTCTAGGCCATATCTCTCTATCTGATCCACAAGGAGATTATAAAAGATGTCAAATATTGCGCTGAAATCTAGATAAATTAAGGTTCTAGCATTCCTCTCTTCTCTCAGTCAGTATCTCATCCTGTTCTCATATGATTTTGATTTCATCTGTAAGAGCTTTAAATACTGAACATTTTCTATTCCACCCAATATAAAGATTCTGAGTATTTGATATGGTAACATCTTTTTAAAATGCTCTTAAGTTTTTAGATATGGTTGTATGACAGCCATTTGTCTGATTTTTTTAAAATCAAAATATTATTGACTAAAATCATATAAATGTTGCTCATGGAAAACTTTTATTCTTGGACTTTACTTTTCCATAGACTTTATCTGTGAGTAAGTCCCTTTCAGTCACATTTGACAGATCAGTTGACCTATATCTGTTAGAAACCTTGATTATTTTTAGGTGAAACAAAATCTGTTTGTTTCAAAGGTATTTCTGTAAGATTTATCATGATCATCATTATTATTATTATCTAAATCTGTGATTTCAACACTATAAGGAGCTCTCAATATGGAAGCTATTTTCCCCAGTGCATATTGAGAATTCATAATTTATAGTCTTAGACAATTCTCTAGTGCTAAAGAAGCTACCTGATTATGCTCATGTTCATATAGGGCTTATTACATAGAAAATGTTTAACTGATGAATAAGTGGTATGAAGCACTAAGCAAGCATAGAACACAATGCAAAATAGTTGTTATATTTAAGACTAATACTCTTACTTAGTATGATGGAACCTGAATCCTTTCCTCTTACTCAAAATAAAATTTACTACTCTCTCTTGCAAGCCTTCCTGTATGTCCATAGTAAGATTATACATGTTTGAATGTTTGAGAAACTTGTGTATTTTCTTGTTATTTTTCACTTTTTCTATAGTGTACTGAAGAACTCTGAAAGAGGTGAAATGTGTTTTTTTCTTGGTTTATACCTTCCCATTATCACCTGGTAAAGCTTCCTGGCTAAAATACTGTATAAAATGAAATAAGATGTGGCAATCATGTCATAGTCTTGATTTGCCAGAAAAAAAGTAGGAGATAGAGTCCAAGAAAGCAATTCATGTCTTAATGTGAATGGCACCTTTTACCTACAATCCCTAGAGACTGGCCTCCTGGAATTGCTCCAAATTGGGCCTACCCACACTTCTGGGGATGGATTAAAAGACAATTTGCCCCTGAGGGTAGAGGAGATAAAGCATCATTTCCTCAGATATTCTATTTGTGTGAAAAGACAATGCTAGTAATCTTACTTTAAAATGGAACTTTTCAGCTTGAAACTCATCTACAACAACTAAAGAAGACTTTATGCAGAGGTACTGGAGACTTAGAATTAACATTCATTTTTCTTAAATTTTAGTTTGGGGCAAGGTGTTATAATACTTTGACATTCTGGAGGGATAATTTGATTTTGTTTATTTTATTATTGTTATTTTGGGACAATTGGGACTAAATGATTTGCACAGGTTCCAAAGCTAGTAAATGTTAAATGTTTGAGGTTAAAATTAAACTCAGGTCCTCCTGACTTCAGGTCTGATGCTCTCTCCACAGCATCATCTGACTGCCTCTGGGACAATTTAATTTTAAGACCCTTCAAGGAAACTCAAATTCCTCTCTTGATTTGACACTCAAGGAAAGCTATTTATACATTTTATTAGTATAGCTGACATTTATTAAGTAACTTAATGTGTACAAAATCATCCTTCCAGGTCCCCTGGCTCATAACCTAGGTGTCATTTGCACTCTCATCCTGCTATCCAATTAGCATTCAAATCCTGTCATTTCTACTTCTATAGCCTCTCTTATTAACTGTCCACTTTTCTCTGAATCTGCCACCACACTAGGATAGGTCCTCACCATCTCACATGTAGTTGATCTCCCTAGCCCATGTTTTCTTCCACTTAGGTCCTTTGAGTCTTAATGAATGGCCTACTTGTATAAAACCATTTCCCAGGACTTCTTAATTTTAACACTATTCCTTTAATATTACCCGTAATTTATTCTATACATAATTGTTTGCTTACTCCCTACCCTCATTTAAACTATGAGAACCTTGAAATCAGGAATATTTTTTTCCTTTTTTTTTTGTATCCCCAGTGCTTAGCATGGGGATACATAGAACATGAAAGATTTATTAAATGTTAGTTGAATGATTGATAAAATTTATCACATTTAATCCTGATAACCTTGAAGAGGCTGTTAAATTGAGCCTTCTAAAAATTAAGAAACTGTGCTAGAACTACACAGCAAGGCATTGTGAAATAAGATTATAAAATGGGTCTTCAATGGAGCAGAGTTTGTCCCTTCAATAGGACAAACAATTTACTCAAAATCAGTGTTTGATAAACCCCCAAGTTTAAGTTACTTAGCAAAGTTAGGCTTAAATCTATCCTATGCCATATTTTACAATAAGTTTCAAATGACTTAGTTCATACCCTCTGCCAGGTTGAATGAGATGGGTGCAAAGGAGAAATCCAAACAAAAATTTTCTAGGAAGCTTGTGTAAAGGAGCAATTGGAAGTTTTCATGGAGCAGGCAGCAATTGAGCTGAACCTTTAAAAAAGAGAAATATTCTACCAGAGATAGATAAGGAGAGAATATAGTGGATTCTGGGAACTGGGCCTCTAGCCATGTGAATAAATCTCTCCTATTTAATTAGGCCAAGCATTTTTAAAACAAGTGAATTTTACTTGGGAGAAAGACATTCTTTTAAAAACTGAACAAGAATAATGTTTCACTATCAAAAATGAAAGAACAGATATAGCCTAAACAGCATGAAATAAAACTTTGCTTGAAGAGAAAAAAGGTTAGGACACATTCAGTTTTTGGTCAGGCAGGCTAGATTTTTGGTATTTTACAGCAGTGTGCTCTGAGAAACCCAAGACCTTCTCAGGGAATCCAAGGATCAAAACAATTTCCACAATAAGACATTTTAATTTCAAATATGATAATATTGATAGGGCTTTCTAATCCCCCTAGCTTGCTAAAGTCTTCCTTTTTCAGTTTATCTTTATTTTACATACATACATACAGGAAGCTCAAAGGAGGATAAGCAAGGAAGAAGGATAAATGTAAATACATACATACATACATACATACATACATATATATAGATGTAATACTATCCATCCATCGATATCTAGATAGATATATTAAAATATATATAAAGTGTGTATGTATGTGGTGTATGTACCTGGATTTTTGCCATTTATAGTATTTAATATGTATATGTGATAGCATATATAATGTATGTAGATATTTACACTTAATTTCATCCCATCTCATTCCATTAGAATATTAGCTCCTTCAGAGTAAAGACAATCTTTTTTGCTTTTCTTTGCACCCCAACTCTTAAAACAAGTAAGTTACCTATGGTAATTACTTAATAATCACTTTTGATAAGTTAGGGCTTACAATATGATTGCTTAAGTGACTATGTTCTTCTGTGGCTATTTTTATATATTAGAAAAGGCTTCTTGTAGAAGATGGCATCTTAGTTGATTCTTAAGAGAAACTAGCTAAGAGGTGGAGGTACAGAGGGAGAACATTGTAAACATGGAGGACAGGCTTGCAAAGGTAAAAAGATATACTTATTTGGTTATAAATGCCATCTTAATGACTTTCAGTATTATATTAAAGAAAATTTTCAGTTATGTTAAACATATTTGAATTTCTTGATAAATACTTTGCCATTTATATAGTGCTTTAAGCTACAGAATAAATGGAAGGGGTCTGCTATAATGATAAAAAGTCTTAAGATAATGTCTTTGATATTTGGTGGAGAAGCTGGGATACTTAACCTGAAGAAAAGAAGAATCAGGGAAATAGAGGGAGTTATCTTAAAATCTGAAAGGCTGCCATGCAGAAAAAAAAGATGAGTTGTTTTTTTCCCCCTGCTTGTCCCTAGAGTAAGAAACTAAGGGCAATGGTGAAAATTTCAAAGAGACAAACTGAGATTTCATGGAAGGGAAAACTTCCTAATACTTATCATTTTCTGTCCTTTATTCTCAGAGGACTATGACCACAGGATGGTGATGCCATGATATGCAAATGAATTATATTTAAGTGAGGGAGGGCTGTGCAAAGCCACCAGCCTCACTCTTCCCCTCCTAATTCTTAGAGCTGATCAAAAAGTGGAAATAGGCTGCTTCAGGAAGTAGAGGATTCTCTTTTACTAGAAATCTTCAGAAAAAGCTATAATTGACAAATAGATAGTCCATATCTCACACACACATATTATATATGGGCATGTATTGTTAGATATCTATCTAGATTTGATGGATGGATGACCTGATCAGAAATGATCACATAAGAAGTGAATTTCAGGCATCAGGAACAGCCATACACAGGTAGAACAAGGGAATAAAATGTCATGAATGAGGAGCAAGAGGAAGGCCAGTTTGATTGATTCTAGAGTTCAGGAAAGGGGATAACATTTGGAAATTTAGTCTGGGGCCTATGAAGAACTTAAAAGCCAAACATATGTTACTGAACAGAGGAATCATGTGGTCTGAACTGCATTAAGAATATAAATTTAATAGCTGTGTAGAGGACAGATTGGAGAGGAGAGAGGTTCAGACCTGGGAGACCAACCAAGAAGCTATTGCAATAGTCCAGGAAAGAAGTAATAAAAGCACAAGCTCACCTGTGGGTTGAGCGTACTGGAACACCTAAAGATGAAGGGCCTGAATGAGGATAGTTGTGTCAGTGGAAAGAAGGGGACTGTGAGCTCCTTGAAAAAAAGAGACTGTGTTTTTGTCTTGTTGTTTGTCCTTCATTCTTGAAAAGGACTGGGATATCAGGAAGATGATGTCATGTTTTACAAGTAAATTGGATTTAAGTCAGGGAGGCCTGTTCAGTCACCAGCTTCACTTTCTCTTCTAGAGCCGTCTGGATCCATTGACAAATTTTAGATCAGGACAACCACTTTCTTTATATCTCTAGCCCTTAGCATAGTGTGTGACATACAATTGGTGGTTAATAAATGCTAGTTGAGTGATTGATTGTGAGATGTTGTGCAGGTAGAATTGACAAGATTTGGTAACTGATTGGCTATGTGTCCTGAAGAATTGAGAGTGATTTGGAGGTTTGAAACCTGTCAGAACCAGGAAGAGGCTGAGTTGAAAGGACATTGGATAGATAACCTGGAAAAAGAATGTCTTAGAGGGGCATGACAACTCTCTTCAAGCATTTGAAGAGTTGTCATGGGAAAGAAATTAGATTTGTTTTATTTGGCCCCAGGGGCAGAACTGTTAGTGATGAATAGAAGTTAGATAGATTCTAGCTTGATAGCAATAATAACTAACATTTATATAGTCCTTTACATACAAAATCTCATTTGATCCTCTAAAAGAAGACACTTATTCAAAATCTGAGCTGTCAAAAGTGGGATGGGTTGCCTCGGGGGCTGGTGGGCTCCAAAATTTTTGAAGTCTACAAGACTTCATCTAAGACTGGATAACTATGAGATTCCGATTATGGTTTAGGTTGAACTAGATGGTCTCTGGCATACCTTCCTGTTCCTTAGTCTGTGATTTAAATTCCTGTTTTTGCCAAAGGTGTCACCATCTTTCCAATGGACTCTGACTTAACCACCTTGAAGTTACTCCTTTTTCATCATCTCTTTTGTTCCACATATCCATTTATTTGCCAAAACTTGTTAATTTCACAGGCACAGTATTTCTCCTAGTTTTCCAACTTCTCACTACTCTCATAGCTATCACTTTGATTCTGGCCCCCATCACCTCTTTCTTAGACAGTTGCAATAGTCTTCTACTGGGTCTCCTTTCCTAAAACCCTCTACTCTCCAAGTTGTGGGAAGATGATAAAGGAGATGGAAGGAAACAAGAAAAATATGGACAATGTGTTGTGCCACAGTTCCCTCTGTTTCAGTTTCCCTTGATTATTCTGCCCAAAAATGTCAACCTCCTTTCTTCTGACCATCAGAAATAATTGGACTCATATTCCAATGAAGTCATAAAACCTCCAGATGGTCTACCTCAATGCACCCCTTATCTTTTTGGCTTCAGACTTCTTGTCTCCCAGTTCCTTCTCCTCCTCCTTTACTCCCTACCTGTCACAGTTGAATTGATAGCCCTTCCTGGAACTCAATTCTGCTTCCCCCCCACCAGTGCTCAAACCCCTCCTTCTGTTCCTTCTGCCTCGTGAGCCCTTTGTTCCCAAAAATTCTATAAGAATGCTATGACCAAACTTACTATTTGCTGGACCTGCTTGAGATCCAGTCAGCTGGCATGTCAGTCAGTCTAACTCACAATGGACTGTGTGCTTTGAGACAAGAATCCCCACAGTCCCGATCCATAGCTATGGATTCTGAACTCTCAATTAACATCCATAAAGTATTATCTAATCTCCAATGTGTGATACTGCCTCAGTTTCTCCCTGAGCATTACAAATGA
Source organism: Myrmecobius fasciatus (assembly GCA_023553655.1). NCBI lineage: Eukaryota > Metazoa > Chordata > Mammalia > Dasyuromorphia > Myrmecobiidae > Myrmecobius > Myrmecobius fasciatus. The sequence continues at coordinate 188,311 of JAJPUD010002773.1, forward strand.
AGCAAATGCTAATTCTATGAGAGTTCCCCAGTACTTTGTCTGCTTTTCATCCAATGTAACATACCCTTAGAACTTCTATGTTAATTTTTTATGTAAATTTTGTCAACTTCCCCATTAAAGCAAAGCTGGTCTTATGCAATCAATTTTGGAGTATTTGTATGCCAAATGTATTCCTTGTATATTGAAGTGAAGATAGGTAGGTAGCACAGTGGGTAGAGAGCCAGCTTGATATCAGGAAGAACTGAATTCAAATCTTGCTTCAGACATTTATAGATTCTGTGATCTTGTGCAGGTCAATTAAATTCTCTCAATCTCAGTTTCCTAAACTATAAAATAGGAATATGATAAATTAAGGAAGTACCTTGAAGAGATTTTCAAATGTGGATAAACATCTTGTAAATGGTTGTAGTTGGCTAAACTCATGGTTGAGGGAAGAGCTTCTTTCAATTGACTGTATAATCAGAGGTGTCTATATCTTCACAAAGGCTTCAGTTAGCTTCACTAATTTCCATTTCTGTTTCATTCATGTTAGGAGGGTTGGATGATTTTCTCATAACCACAGAGAGAGACTATGTTTGAACTTGTTGGGATCATAACTAGGTGTTAAGCTTATTCTCCTAAAAACCAAGATGATGTAGTGAGAGTATATACCTTGGATATTTGAAAAAAATGTCTGCCAGGATCTTTGAAGTAAATATCTCTTTGTAAACTTATCTTGCTGTTAAGTGGTTAAAAGAAATTGGGAGCAAAAGTCATAAGCTCTAATGCTGGGGGCAATAAAGGCAGTGTCAGCTTGAATCTAGAACAATAGAAAAGAACCTTTCAAGATTCCCTGGAACCAGTGGAGTGCTGGTAAATGTTTAATACCTGGCTCTCAAAAAAAAAAAAAAAAAAAAAAGTTCAAATGACAGTTTTTATGTTTAATCTCAATTGTTAACACTTTCTTAAGTCTTAACTGTCAAACAAAACAATAAATCAAGCCTTAATTCATAGCATTTGCCAATTTCTCGGGTATAAATGATCACAATGTATTAACAATAGCAACTGATTACAGCACATATCCATCTGGAACTCCAGGGATATATATTGGAACTGTCCCTCAAAGATTAGGGTCAGAGACTATAAATTAAACTTTGAAAATGTTTTGCAAGCCTTAAAATGCTACATAAAGACCAGCTCTAGAAATTTAAATGCTAGCTATTGAAAAGGTAGGACAAGAGCATCAGATAGTCCTGGAATTACCATGGATCCATGATTTGAATGATTGTTCTACATGCAAAAAAAAAAAGGGATATGGAGATATCATTGTTGAGTATAGAGGGTTTTTCTATACAAAGTGACTCCAGGTCACTGAATGGAGAAGTTGGAAAATCCCTGGCATTCTTATGTGTATCTTTAACTAAAGATATGGTTAAAATCCATCTTCCAGAGAACTGAGAGTAATATTCCTAAAACACAGGGTGAGCCTTGTCATTCCCAGGTACAGGTAAGTGGCACAGCAGAATGTATTCAGAATGAATTGAGTTCAGAACTTACCTTAGATACTTACTAACTATGTAGGCAAATCATTTAACCTCTAATTGTCAACTGTAAAATAAGCATAATAATAGTATCTTCCTCTGAAGGTTGTTGTGAAGAACAAATAAGATAATATTTGTAAAGAGCTTAGCCTAGGACTTAGCATTCCACTTTGCATGTCCTGCCCAGTCTGATTTCAGCTTTACAGAACAAGATGCCCCAATCCTGCATAACCCATCTTGTTCCCCCCCCCATCCTGCATCTCCCTCTTCCCATTTTTGACTCCTTTTGTGTGTTTTCCCTGCTTCCTCCTTTTAATTGTAAATTCTCAGTGCAAAAATTTACTTTGGAGAAATGGAATAAATCTGCCAGGCCATTAAATCTTAGCAAACTAATTGGTTTATTGGAATGGTAGAATAATTCCAGGAAAGGAAAACTAGTGGCCAAAAGAAAACCACCGGGAAGGGAAAATAAAAGTGGTACATCAGGGAAAATAAATTGGCTCTGTACTTAGAGGATCTGGATTTAATTCCTTCTTCTTATGTGGGAAATTTGGTCAAGTCAGTTTTATCATTTGTAAAAAAGAAAAAAAAAGAGACTGGATGATATAGTTTCCATGACTCTAGGCCCTATACCTTTTAAAATTGATTCCTCATATCTTACTAGATGATTAGATTCCAGAATACTTAAAGAATTTAAAGAATAATCTTTAAGGAATTATAAAGAAAGAAAAATAATCTGGAGACTGGACATCAATCTGCAGAAATAGACATGTGACCTTTATCTGATAAGCAACAAAGAGTCACTGAAGATTTTTGATCAGAGAAGTGATATGAGCAATGACAATACAGTTTGTGTGAGAAAGATTAGTCTGGAAATGCTATGGATTAGGGAGGAAAGAGTGTAGAGACTGTATGGTCCATTAAAAGACTATGTAATAGTCTATATAGGTGGTAATAGGGACCTGCATCAAAATGGTAGAGGGAGCATAGAGAGTGGTAATTGATAGGAAGTATTGCAGAAACATGAGCACATATGTATATATCTATATATCTATATTTATATCTAGAGAAAGAGATAGATATTTATGTATATATGTATAAATACATATATGCCATATGTATTTATAAGTGTATATATATATGTATGTATTTACATGTATATCTATCTATCATCCATCTATCTATCTATTTATTTATCTATCTATCTATCATCTAGTGGATAGAGTGCTGGGCCTGGGTCAGAAAAACTTATCTTCTTGAGTTCAATCTGACCTGACACTTACTAGCTATGACCCTGAGCAAATCAGTTAATCCTGTTCACCTCAATTTCCTTGTCTTTAAAATGAGCTGGAGAAGGAAATAACAAACTACATTAGTGTCTTTGCCAAGAAAACCCCAAAGGAGCTCATGAAGAGTCAGATATAACTAGAAAAAGACTCAATACATATATATATATGTATATATATATATATGTATATATGTTTGTATCTTTCTATACATATCTGAGTATATATAATATAATTCAACTGGACCAAGAGATTTGAACTTGACCTTGTAGAGCAGTAGTCTTTGCCCATGTATTCATTTACTTTGTGCTTACATTTTCTTCTTAAATATAGGGTTATGGGATCATAGAGCTAAAAGTGACCTCAGAGGCCATATTATCCAGCCCTCTCTGGGAATACAAAGGACAGAGGGATATAAGAGATGTGATAAAAAATAGAAATGATAGAATTTGCTGAGTGCTTATAGGAGGATTGAGAAGGAATGGAGTAAGCATGTATATAGTGTCTACTACGTGTTGGGCATTGTGCTGAGTGCCTTTTTTCAACAAATACCTTATTTGATCCTCACAACTTTGCATTATTATTATTATTCTCATTTTATAGGTGAGGAAACTGAGGCAAACAGAGGTTAAGTACTATTACACAGATTGTAAATATCTCGGACAATATTTGATCTATTATTTATCTACTGTATCATCAGCTTCCTCATTTTTAATAGGGAGACAGAATACTTCATTGTTGGTGCCTTTGATAGGAATACTGAGGTTAAAAAGAAGACTTTAGATGAGAGATAACAAGTTCAGTTTGGAATATATTTATTTTGGGTTAATATTGTGACATCCGGTGGAGATATCCTGTAGACAGTTGGAGATATGGGAAAGAGAGATTAGACCTAGAGATATAGATTCAGAATTTGTCTGCAAGCAGGTGATAGTGGAAATGAATAGAATTACCAAAAGTGAGTAGAGAGGGAGAAGAGAAAAGAGACAAGGACAGAAGTTTGGAGGACATTTAGCTTAAAAGGGGAGGGGGGAAGATAAAGCATTTAGAGAAATAGGGATCACTAAACTGCAGCATCTCTGGAGTCAGGTAAGAAGAGGTTTCCAGAAGGATGGGGTAATCAGTAGTGTCAAATGCTAAGGAGACTTAATGGAAACTAAGGCCTGGAAAAAAGAGATTAAATTTGATGTTAGGAAGCCAGAAATAAACTGAGGGTACATATATTCAAGTCATCTGGAAGATGGAAGAATGATGTCACGAGATTTTCTACCTTTGATCTCTAATAAACTATGTATTGGCTGATGGTGCATGGTTTATTCTGTAATACTCCAATGTCAAGGTTCAAGAGAAATTTTTTTAAAGTTTTATTGACGCTTGTATTAGAAATGTTAGCTTTGGTAATAAGAGAAGAAAAAGAGATAAAAGGAATTAGAGTAGGTAATGAAGAAACCAAATTATCACTCTTTGCAGATGACATGATGGTATACTTAGAGAACCCTAGAGACTCAACTAAAAACTACTAGAAACAATCTACAACTTTAGTAAAGTTGCAGGATTCAAAATAAATCCACATAAATCATCAGCATTTTTATATATTACCAACAAAGTTCAGCAGCAAGAGATAGAAAAAGAAATTCCATTCAAAATAACTGTTGATAGTATAAAATATTTGGGAATTTATCTGCCAAGAAAATGTCAGAAACTATACGAACTAAACTACAAAACACTTCCCACACAAATAAAATCAGACCTAGTCAATTGGAAAAACATTAAGTGCTCATGGGTAGGCTGAGCAAATATAATAAAAATGGCAATACTACCCAAACTAATTTACTTATTTAGAGCCATACCAATCAAACTCCCAAGAAATTATTTTACAGATCTAGAAAAAATAGTAGCAAAGTTCATTTGGAAGAACAAAAGGTCAAGAATTTCAAGGGAATTAATGAAAAAAAGACAGATGAAGCTGGCCTTGCTACACCAGATCTAAAACTATATTATAAAGCAGCGGTCATCAAAACCATTTGGTACTGGCTGAGAAATAGAGCAGTCGATCAGTGGCATAGGATAGGATATCAGGACAAGCTAGTTAATAACGTTAGCAATTTAGTGTTTGATAAACCCAAAGACTCCAGCTTTTGGGATAAGTACTCACTATTCGGCAAAAACTGCTGGGAAAATTGGAAACTAGTGTGGAAGAAATTAATGCTGGACCCACACCTAACACCACACACCAAGATAAGATCTAAATGGGTTCGTGATCTAGATATAAAGAGTGATATTATAACCAAATTAGAGGAACATAGGATAGTTTACCTCTCAGACCTGTGGAGATGGAATAAATTTATGTCCAGAGAAGAACTGGAACTCCTAATTGAACACCAGATAGATGATTTTGATTATATTAAGTTAAAAAGTTTCTGTACAAACAAAACTAATGCAGACAAGATTAGGAGGGAAGCATCAAATTGGGAAATCATCTTTACATTTAAGGGTTCTGATAAAGGTCTCATCTCTAAGATATATAGAGAATTGTCTCATATTTATAAGAATTCAAACCATTCTCCAATTGACAAATGGTCAAAGGATGTGAACAGACAATTTTCAGATGAGGAAATTAAAACTATTTATAATCATATGAAAAGGTGCTCCAAATCACTATTGATCAGAGAAATGCAAATTAAGACAACTCTGAGGTACCATACACACCTGTCAGATTGGCTAAAATGACAAAAAAAGATAATGATGAATGTTGGAGGGGATGTGGGAAGACTGGGACACTGATGCATTGCTGGTGGAGCTGTGAACGGATCCAACCATTCTGGAGAGCAATTTGGAGCTATGCTCAAAAAGTTGTCAAACTGTGCATACCCTTTGACCCAGCAGCATTTCTATTGGGCTTATATCCCAAAGAAATCATAAAGGAAGGAAAAGGCCCCACATGTGCAAGAATGTTTGTGGCAGCTCTTTTTGTAGTGGCTAGAAATTGGAAACTGAATGGATGCCCATCAGTTGGAGAGTGGCTGAATAAATTATGGCATATGAATGTCATGGAATATTATTGTTCTGTAAGAAACGACCAGCAGGATGATTTCAGAGAGGCCTGGAGAGACTTGCATGAACTGATGCAGAGTGAAACGAGCAGAACCAGGAGATCATTATTCACGGCAACAACAAGACTATATGAGGATCAATTCTAATGGACATTACTCTCTTCAACAATGAAATGCTTCAAACCAGTTCCAATTATTCGGTGAAGAGAGCCAAATACACCCAGAGAGAGGGATGTGAAATGTGGACCACAACATAACATTTTCATGTTCTCTATTGAGGTTTGCTTGCATTGTATTTCCTTTATCAGATTATTCTTTCTCGTAGATACGATTTCTCCTGTACAAAAAATGATGCAATAATTATACATATATACATATACATATAAATCGATATATTCGATTTAAGTATTCTAACATAATTATCATGTAGTGGATATCCTGCCATCTAGGGGAGGGATGGGGAGTAGGGGGTTGAAATTTGTAACAGAAAGCTTTGTAAGGGTTAATGTTTAGGAATTACCCAAACATATGTTTTGCAAATAAAAAGTATTAATAAAAAAATAAGAATAAAGAAAAAAAATAAATAAAGTTTTATTGATGCTCTTAAAAAACCAAATAAACATCATTTTAATTTCCCAATTACTCTTCCACAGTTAGATGACATAATAGACACAGCACTGGGCTTGGAGTTAGGAAAATCCTGAGTTCAAATCTCTCTTCAGACACTTACTAATTGTATGGCTCCAAGCAAGTCAGTAATCTGTCAGCCTCAGTTTCCTTATGTACAAATGTACAAACTGGGGATGATCAACTTGAGGATCACATGAGATAATATTGGTAAATTGCTTTAAGACTTTAAAGCACTAGATGAATGCTTAAGTATTGTTGTTATGATTATTATTCCTTCATAAATAGAATCACCTTTGAAACAGATAAGTAATGAAACAAAATAAATCAACAATTGTCCATGTCTGAAATCATATGCCTCATTTTGTACTGATAGTCTGCCACTTTTTTGCCAAGAGGATTGAAGTATGATTCATCATCATTTCTCTTAAGTCATGATTAGTTACTGCATTGATTAGAATTTTGAATTCTTTCAATATATTAATAACCTTTATATCATTGTGGTCAACATATAAATTGTTTTCCCAGTCCTTAATTCGATATGTATTTTTAGACAATGGATCATTCCCAAGTTTTCTGAATTCTTTATGTTCATTATTTCTTAGAGCACAATTTTGTTACAGTTCTAGATCACAATTTGTTCTCCAATTTAGGGGCATCGATTTTCCTTCCAGTTGCTCTGTAATTTGATTAAGGACCTAGGATCACAGAGAACATAGTTCTAGGGCTGAAAAAGTCTTCAGTGGTCTCATCACTTTACAGATGAAGAAAATGAGATCTCATATTTCAAGAACTTAAGTTCCCATTAATGTGTAAACTTGGGACTAACAGAAGTAGCATGATCAGAATAGGTGCCGTGAAACCATTTCTCTAAAGCCTTGCAAGCACTGTATAGCTTGCTTCCCGCTTTGTGCCATTCTGGAATTGCATTACCAAATAGTTACCAAAATAGACTCCCCCTCTGTGCGTGACTGTTAAATAGAGCAAACCTGCATATGACAGAGACTTAGCTAGATTACCAAATGCTCTAATGATTATGACCTGCATTGCATTGGAATGGCTGTATACCTAAGTGCCATCATACTGTCACCCATGAAATCTGTCTGCTTAATGCTGTTTACATGATCTCCTATCCTAGGGATTCACTGTTCACTTAAACTGAAGCAAGTCCACTACATTAAAAGAAACCACAAGCTCCCATTCTAGAGTAAATAAGTATTCTGTTTTTAGATTACTTTGTTGGGGGGTTTTGAGCTTTGGGGAGGGGTAGCATCTGTAGTTGAAGGAGTTGAAGCCATTATACTAATAACTCTCAAATTGTGCTAATAACTTTAATGAACCTTTCTAAACATCCTTATGCTCTACTGACATTTAGAGAGAATGGAAGCAATAGAGGAAAAAGAGAAAGGAAGGAACTGAATTTGAACAAGAGTCTAAGAACTTTTCTTTTTAAACCAAGAAGGCTGTTTTTTGTGAATTAGGATGATAGAGAAAGAATAATTGATTTTTATCTCAATTGAACTTCACAACAACCCCATAAAGTAAATACTGTTAATATTTCTATTTTACAGATAAGAAAACTGAAGCTATCCAGTATTTCCAATTCCAACTCTATCGAATATGTAATATGGTTTTTCTTTTTGTAAATTTTTTAAAACTTAAATACAAAATGAGAAAGGGGGAAAAAAAGCATTGCTATATACACAGCAAACCATGAGAGAAGATTCAATATAAAGCAATAAATTTCCATTTCAAGGAAACCTATATAATAAATTCTACACATCATTGTCAGAGCTACTCAGTTTTTCTTTGATTCCTTTTAGTTTTCTTTAGTTCACTGCTCTGCATTGCCTTTCTTTTTCAAGTAGAGAGAAGGGACTTTCCTCTTCTGGAGCTAATTCATTAAAAAAAATCTGATTCTAACATATCCCCACTCTTTGCCAATATTATCTAAATATATACCTTAATTCATTTATAAAACAAAGAGACAAAGATCTTTTTAAAGCCTTCTGGGAGTTATCTATAAAGAGGATTCATCCCTGCATTTCTCAGATTTAATTGAGATTAAATTTCTTACCAATTAATGCTTAAAACCCTGCTTCCTTGTAGTAGATATGTTACTGAACTGTATTTATCAGGTTATTGATCCTACATCCAAATATAGATTTCTTAAGACAGTAACAGGGCATAGTTTGCATTTGTGTCTGATAATTTTTGGTTTAGAAGCAAATGGATTTTCAATGGTCGGTACTTTAGCTAATTAAGACTTTAAGATGATTTCTGATTGAAAGGCTAAATTTTGGTGAATTCTTATACTGTGATGGATAAGTAATAGCAAAACAAATAAGGAGGCCAATCATTATTTTTCTATAGTAACATTTATTACAAGAAAATAATTGTTTAGCCAATTATCAAGAATGAAAAAATAAAGCAAATGTTTCTGTGACTAGTAAAACCCCTTTACCCAGGAAGTGCCTTCATAATGGCACTAACTTTATAAATAGAATAGACTTACTCCAACAACAAAAACAATTTTTATACAATTATAAGACTTGTATTGATGATGCATTCAAATACAGAAAGTTTAATTTATAAATCTGTATTTGAATGCTCCATCAAAGTATCTTAATTAGTGACTCAAATAATTAAAAATCAATTCACATGTTATGTTGTAGTCAAATGTATAATATCTATCACAAAAGGTTAACTATATTTGGTATTCAAAGGAAATTAAAACAATGAAAATCCATCCAATGTGAGATTTTATTTTCGATTTTATGATAAAAGATTTGTAGCTGGAAAAGGTCTCAGAAGCTATTTAGATCAAGTCTCTTATTTTATAGCTGAGGAACAGATTAGAGAGGTGAAGGGATTTACTCAAAGTGATATATTAACTGGAAAATTCCAGATTTGAATCAAGGGACTCTGATCCTAAATTCAGTGCTTTTATCTTTTTAGATTGACTTGGTAAAATCAAAGCCTCAAGGGGTGAGGAGAGATTTTATTGTGTTTTAATTTACATTGAAGATTAGCCAGTCATCCTGAATAATGTTGGACATTAGTTGGCTAATGTTAGGTATTAACTATAACAAATGTGCTGAGTACATTTGCTTCTACATGCACCTTCTCCTTTCCCTCTTATAAAACAAACATATCCTACTTACTTATGCTGGAAAAAACAATGTTAATCTTGACACTATTTTTCTATGAGTATTTAACAAAGAAGAATTCATATTGTTAACATTTTTTTTTAAATTTTTATTTTATTTGCATAACATATGTGTGGGTAATTCTTCAACAATAACCCTTACATAGCTTTCCGTTACAAATTTTTCCCCCCAACTCCCCACCCCTCCCCTAGATGGCAGGATATCCACTACATGTTAATTATGTTAAAATATTGGCAAATCAAATATATGTATACATATTTCCAAACTTATCATTGGTGTGCAAGAAAAATCTTATCTACACAAACGATATATCAGATAAAGGAAACACAATGTAAGCAAACATCAATCAAGGAGTATGAGAATGTTATGTTGTGGTCCACATTTC
>JAJPUD010002773.1:208351-225151 GCA_023553655.1 Myrmecobius fasciatus
GATATTTCTAACTTGTCTCTGGTCAGGCATCTTTCATTATATTTTGCTGATACTGAAAACACATTTTTTAACATTTAAAATAATAGTATTTGAATCTTGGCATCCTCAAATAAAATGAAGTAAATATGTTAAGCAAACAGCACAAAATTACAGTTGTACAAGTGGCTGGATTAATTTAAAGTATGAAAGTATAACCTGGTAATCAAGTTTTATATGGACTCTACATATTGTAAAAAAAAAAAAGCTAAATACAGAGACCCGTTTGTAATGTTCTTGTTTCTTACAAGAATTCAATATCAGACAAGAATTTAACTCCTCTTTTTCCCCTCTTCTCTCATATATCTCATTTTAAAACTGTCAGTTCTACCCCTATAGCATCTCTCTGATAAAGCCAGCTTTTGCATCTTCCTGTTTCTACCTTGTTTAAGTCCCTTCTTCCCTTTCGTTCCCCAATTGCCTATTTCCAGGGGTATTGAAACAGCCTCTAGAGCTGGGCCCTTTAAATTTATCTGTGGACAAGATAAGATGTGCTGGCATAATCTGAGTAAACTGACCCTTTTCCTTTAGGGTACCCTAATCTACTGTATATATGCTGATTAATCTTCCCAGTCTCTTTTTCCAGGCACATCCAGACTTTTGATTCCTTTTGCTTACTGAATAAAAGCCTAGTTTCCTAGCTTCACATTTTAGACTTTGTACACTCTGGTCTTAGCCTATTTTTCCTACTATGCTTTACATGAATCCCTTTTCCATGTGCTATATCTAGTCAGACTGGACTATTTGCCACTCCCCTGGTTGATCCTGCATTTTTTTCTCTTGCTTTTATTTTCTTTCTGCCTACACCCAGAATGAATGCACTCTCCTGCTATGTGGTTCCTATTGTTTATAGCATTGTCCTTTTAAAAAGATGAAAAGTGGGGATAGTTTACATAGCTCTTTCACCAAAAAAGGGTTTTTTCAGAGGGTAAAATGTCCATCTCTAGTATAGTTAGTAGTGAAAATTCTGCTAAAGGCGTACTTGCTATGATTCTAACTCTCAAATTGTTTTGGTCTCTGTGGAATAATTTATGCTAAACTCTCAAGTCCCACAGTTTGTTTTCTTCCATAATGGTGTGATATTCTGGTTTCTTGGTTTGGAGCATTAGCTTTATGCTCTGTCTCCCACTTTGCTTTTCTTCACAGATGGCTGGCCTCTTCCCTGACCCTGTGCAACATAACTATTCCCATCAGATTCATAATTGTTGTTAACCCCTTCCTAATTCATACAGATGACCTGGACATGATACTTGCCTTTACCTTTTTAAATCCCCTTTGTGTTTCACATTCCAGGACTTTTGAGAAAAAGTTACTTCATGAAATCATCCTTACTTCCCTGGGGGCCAAAGTAATCATTTCTTGCTTAAATTTTTCATCGGAATTATCTTATGCTTATATGCATATTTTATTATTATTTATGGTATGATATATTATGTAATTATATTGTGTACAGTTACTTATTATTATTAGACCTCAACCTGTGACTTCATTTGTGCAGGGAACTCCCTGATATGTCAATTACCTCCCTTAATAAGACAAACAGCTCATCTGTTACTTAAAATGTTCAGAGAGTGGAGGTAATTTGGGACACTGAAAAATTAGATCATGGAACATATATGTGCCAGAAACTGGATTTGGATCTAGGTCTTTCTAGCTCTAAGTTATAGACACTATAGCTGCCTCTCATTCTATCCAGTTCAACAAGCACTTACTATTTGCAAAGCACAAATTCTAATTTGCATAAAAATCATTTGTACATGTGCCCTATCTTCCCTACTAAGCTGTAAGCTTATCTTGTACATTTAATATCTCTTACAGTACTTTGCACTAATAAACACTACTTCACTAATGATTGTTGAATTAAATTTGTTGAACTGAATGCTTGCTGCAACATGTTACTAATTACCACTGAAAATAATTAAACTTTATTGAAAGCATTTTCTAGGTTATATGTTCACATGTATATATTTGCACATATGCACACACACATGTCAATCTATAGCTTAGCACTTTTGTGGATCAGTGATCTCATCAATATGGAGCTCCTTCTGAATTGGCAGATGGCAACTCATTTATATCTTCTCATTCTATGCGACTCTTATCCATACCCCCCTTTGGGGGGTGAGGATGTCAAGGTCCACCAATGTGCAAAAGGTCTTCCTTTATGTCCTTTGTCATTACAATGGTACCACATTATATCTGTGTTTGCATAAATACACACACACACACACATACACACACCCCAGAGGTTAACATTTGTAGCCACTTGAAGTCTGCAAAACTCCTGACCAGATAAAAATATAATTGGGGAATGTTAAACAAAATGTTTATATATATATATAATACAATACAACATGGTGTTTTAATAGTGCTTAAAGTTTTTCTAAATAATATTTCATTCCCCCCATTATATGTTAAAATAATTTTTCACTTAAAAAAAGTTTTGAGTTCCACGTTCTACCCCTTTCTCCCTTTCTTCTTCTTCTCTCTATTCCCCAAGACAATAAACAATACAATAAGTTATATATGTACAATCCTATAAACATTACCATATTATTCATTTTGTACAAGGAGATTTGAACAAAAAAGTGAAAAATAATATGCTTCAGTTGTATTCAGACAACATCAATAAATCAGTATGAAGCCGGCAAAGATATATTTCTATTTGAATTTCACCCAATTGGTGTACATATACCACACTCACATATATTAGTGCAAATCACACATCATGATATATATTTTCATACTTATGCATACATATAAAATATCACAAGATTTAAGCATGGAAAAGGACATCAGGAGCTATCTAATTTATCTCATATTTGACCAAAAATTCATTTCTACAATATTTCTCCTAAGTCTTTTTCAGGCACTATTTCCAAAGAAGCCTTTCCAGTTTGGATTAGTTTAAATTATGATGGTATTTTTTTTTATGCACACTAAGAATAAATCTCTGCCTCTTTGAAGTTCTGTCTATCATTCTTTGGACTAAACAGAATTATCTAATCCCTCTTCTATATATTAGTGCTCAAATACTTGAAGACAATTAACATATATCTCCCAAAGTTTTCTCTTCTGCAGACTAAATACTTCCAATTCCTTCAACTGAATTCTTAAGGTATGTTTTTTTTTTTTTTTTAGTCCTCTCATTATCTTTTCAACATCCCACTTCTAAACATGCTTCAGCTTGGCTTTATCTTCCTTAAAATAGGATATTCATAAAAAACAGAGTATGTTATATAAGAGGGTAGGTAGGTGGCTCAGTAAATACTATGAGGTATGGAGACTCATTTTTCTCAGTTCAAATCTGGCCTCAGACACTTAATAGCTGTGTGACCTGGGCAAGTTACTTAACCCTGTTTGCCTCAGTTTCCTCATCTATAAAATGAGCTAGAGAAAGTAAGGTCAAAACAGTCCAATATTTTTGTCAAGAAAAACCCAATTGTGGACATGAAGAATCAGACATGACTGAAGCAACTGAACAACAATAAAAATGTTACATAAGACTATAGCGTATAATAGAATTATTCTCTCCCAGTTTAACATTAGCTTTGTTGACTTACATTAAACTATTGATTCATAGGATTATAAATTTAGAACTGGATGGAAGGGATTTAAAGCTAATTGAATATTCCTATTTTTTAAAAAAGTTTTTTTTTAACAAATGAGGAAATTAAGATTGAGAAAAATAAAATAATTTGTTAGAAGTTGAATAAATAACATAGCTGGTATATATCTGAGGCAGGAGATGAACTCAAATCTTCCAATACTGAATTCTAGTCATTGAGACTCATAATGAATTGACCTTAAAATCTACTAAAACCTCCAATCATAGTTACACAAACTGCTTTCTGGGGATGTTTCCCCCTGTATTTGCAAAGTTTATTTTTTGGGACTAAGGTAGTAAACATTGTATTTATTTTTTCCAATTCAGTTTGGTCCCCTGAGATTTGGTTGGATCTGATCTTGGTCACGTAATGTGTTTCCTATTTCTTCATGCTTTATGTCATTTGAAAACATCTATATCCCATATATCTTCAAACATATAATTGGTAAAAATGTTGGATAGTAGGAAGCTGATTACAGATACCTGAAGCACTCCTCTAGAGATCCCTCTCCAAGCTTAATTGATCTATAAATGATTCCTCTTTGGGTCCTGTCATTCAACTAATTCTAATTTTACTTAGACTATATTATAATCTAGACCATATAATTCCTTCTTCACAAGCACACCATGAAAGACTTTAACCAAAACATATAGTCTCTCACACACACACACACACACACACACACACACACACAGAGCAACAAAAAAAAAAAAAAAATCCCCAACCCATCTTAGATGGTTCAATTTAATTATACAAACATATTATAGACCTATAATATGCAAGTGCTTATTGGGGATACAAAAGCAAACATATAGGGTCCTTTCCTAAGAAGAGTTTACATTAGGTGATGCAGTGGATAGAATGCTGAGTCTGGAGTCAAAAGACCTGAATTCATATCCAGCCTTAGATACTTATTAGCTGTGTTATCTTGAGCAAGTCATTTAATCCATTTTTCCAGTTTATTGATTCTAGTACTAGACCTTTATCCACTGTACACCAGTTGCCCACAGAGTAAACACCCAAATACTTGTTGAATGAATATCCTCAATTCATCCTACTTTCTTTTCAAAACCAATTATAGAGCTATAGTTCATAAATTTATCTACTTGTTTAAAAATCGATTCATATTTTAAGCCTTTACCATCTCTTGGCATGATAAGTTCCTTATTGCCTGCTGTGTGACATAATAATAATTCCTTTTACTAATCCTAAATTACTTCTCTCAAGGTGCCCTCCAAGAGAGATAATCAACCACCTGAGACAGGTAGTTGTTACCCACCTTGGAGGCAAGGAGTTTAGTGGGATCTCCTAAAATTTTCTCTACTTCTATGATTTTGATATAACATACAAGTTTAAAAAGTTAAAAAAAACATAATTCAAATATGAGTTAGGATTATTTCCTCTGCCCTTCACTCTTTGAGCTGGGAGGACATTAAAAAGAAGTGGAGAAATTGTTCTTCACTCTGTCCTTTTCCTCCTCTCCACTTCCCCTGCTTCACTCTTTACAGATAGGGACCATGACTTTTATGCCTTCAATTTCACCATAATGTCAACATAAAGCTCTGTGCATAATAGAAGTGTGTCATATATACTTTCAATTTCACTATAATGTCCAAGAGGTGTGTCATAAACATTTATTGAATGAAAGAATATAGCAGAGCCTTGGAGTTGAGCCAGAACTATTATTGGCCAGATGTACTCTATCCTTACCCATCACATGCTATGTCCCATTTCAGTCATGGGCAGAGCTGAATTGTTCCTATATTATGATAATTTTCCCTTTGTGCAAAACGAACAAACAAAAAATTCCCTCTGCTGGCATGGTCGGGGAGAATGATAAGCCTGTGACTGCATTCGTATTATTTTCTTTAGTTCAATACAGGAAGAATCTGTGATTTCTTCAATGTGGGAACTCTGCTTCTCACATATAATTGGAGGTACAATTTGGGGAGTACCAATATAAAATGCTGTTAAACTGTTATATTGATCTGAATACCTTTCCTTGCCACTAACAACTTTTGAGAGACAAGTTTTGTGTTGTAAACTTTCCAATAATAAAAGCTTTAGAACTTGGGCAAAACAAAGAAAAACAGAAACTGTTTGATAGATAAGGTCAAAAACCCTGGGGTGATCATACCCTTAAATGTCTCTAGGATAGAAAACTGTGGCAATAAATTGACCTGAAAGAAGGAAATTATAGGAGAAGGCAGCAGGAAGAAGGCCTGAAGGATTTATCCAACTTCATATTGAAAATAGTGATAGATTCTCTGAGTTTCAGGAAAATAGAAAGGGCAAGAATCAAAGATATACATTAAAAAAAATAGAATTAGACTTCAAAATTATACACCCTGAAAACATGTCCATAGGATTTGAAAACATAATGAATTTTAAAGACATTCAGGACCTGGAAGAAGTTATTAATAAAAAATGTGCAACTAAAGAAGTCACACTAATTATTGGAAGAAAAAATCCAAAGTGAACAAATAAATGATTGATTAAATGATTATTAAAAATAATATAAGCCTATGAGTAATTATAATAAAGATTTTGCATATATGCATATAAAATAAATAAAGTATGTTTTTTCTAAAAGTAATAGAAATGATGAAATTATAAAATAGGATAAAATGGGTAATAATAATAATGGTTAATGAAAAGGAAAAGACAGGGGCAGCTAGATGGCACAGTAGATAGGACATAGGCCCTGGAGTCAGCAAGACCTGCCTCACACACTTAATACTTGCTAGTTATGTGAGTCTGGGCTCGTCATTTAACCCCAATGACCTTGCCAAAAAAAATAGAAAAGGCAAAGAAAACAAAAAGATTCTTATTTGCTATTAAAATGTATTTAATACAAATAATAGCAATAAGAAGGGGGTGGTGGAGAAAAAGTACTCCAAAATATCAAATGCAGAAGTTCTTTATAATAAAAAAGTAGACTATCAGAGCAGCAAAAGACACTAATTTAGAACACATGGCTACAACTTGTTTTATGAAGTAATTATAGAAAATTGAGCTTATCATAGATTTAGAGACATAAAGGAACTTAGTGGCCCTCATTTTACAGATAAGGAAGTTTTTTTTTCCCAGGGTAAGTGTGTCTGATGCAGCATTTGAACCCACATCTTTTTGACTCCAAACTAGTAATTTATCACTAAGCCTGGATGTCTCTCTTGGAAACAAAGTGGATACCAACAAACTGGGAAATAGCTTAAAAAAAAAAAAAAAACCCAAATCCCAAACCCAAAAGTATGGCATATAAATATATAGTGAAATAGCATATGCAGTTAAAAATGAAACTATTAGAAAACATTAGGAATTCAGAGAAACATGTTGTGCAGGCTAGGGTTGATCAGACTGATGGAATACTTCAAGTTGGAAATTGGAACAAAATGAAACATTCATAGAAGACTTGACAGTTTTGACAGTTAACAAATGGAGGTTTGCGTAGCTGTGTTAGGAAAGGCTATTTCACCAGAATTTTGAGTGAGCAAAGTCTATTGATTCAACTGAGGACAACTCTATTGCCCTATCATGAGCAGGTGTCAGTGTTCTCTCTGCCTCTTTGTACTTGGGTATCAGGAAATAAAACTAGAGTTTTTAATCCCCGGAGTCAATTACGTTTGGAAAATGGTTTCAACACATTTTAAGAAAAACTAACCCAGCTCCCATGGGTAGAGAGAAGGAAAGAAACACCAATAGATATTCTTCCTATCACACATAGGAAGAGCTATTCAAAGAGCAACAGACCTAAATAAACAGAACCAAGAGAACAATATACACAGTGACAACAACAAAGCAAATGTAAAGATCATTAAAAAAAAGGAAGTAAACTTTGATCAATGGAAAAACCATTTTTTGTTTTCAGAGAACAGATAATGAAACATATCTCATCTTAAGACAGTGAGGTGGGGCATTACTATCACAATGTTGCCTACCTTGTTAGATGAGATAACTTTATCAAATGTTTTTGTTCAATTGTTTTTCTTCCATCATATGAGAGACCTCTCTCTGGAGGGTGAGTACTGAAATGAGAATGATATGATGACAAATGATCTTAGCAAAACATATTAACATATGTTAATACGAGAAAAGTAGGTACAATAATTTGGCCTAAAATATGTTGTGCAAATAAATACAAATTCAAAAAAGCAGTAGAGGCAATAATGATAACTAATAAAATGGAATTAAGTTTTTTAATATACATGTTTATCTATTATCATCATCATTCATTATCACTAACTTGAGTTTATAACAAGTATGTAAGGCTCAAAATGAGAAAAACTCATAATATAAAAAGCATAAACAAAAACTTCCAGTTCTACATTTTATATCAATAAAAGTACTTTGATAAAGGCTATCAATCATTCATTGTAAGAACACTAAAAAGAAACAAAAAAGATTAGTCATAAAGGGATTTTTCCTCAACCTAGTGAAAATTATATATAGCATACCAAAGAACAATGTTCCATGCAGTGGAAGATTATTAGAAATAGGTACAGAACGAGAATGTTGACTTTCAACATTTTATAAAATTTTGTTTTGGGTATTTTTTGGTGGGGAAGACATAGTATTGAAAATGCTAGCAATTTCAATGTTAGTACAAAAAATACATTAGAAGGATTTACATTGGAAACAAAAAAGGTCAAAATATCATTATTTGCTGGTAATATGATTATATCTTGAAAAAAAAATCTAACCATCTGAGTCAGAAAAATTGATAGTTAGAATAAATAGATTCAGCAGACAGAGGATACAAGATTGATCCACAGAATCTTTTGTATTTTTATTAACTAGCAATAAAGATGAAGAAAACATCATAAAACATAAACTACATTTACAGTATCAAAACAGCAGAGCTTTGTGAATTATAGTACTTAGATATACTTATATAAGAACATCTATAAAACTAATAACTAAAATAAAGCAAAACCAAAATAGTTGGAGGAACTTTCAACTTTCATTATGGTTAAATTAATATAGCAAAGATGACTCTAATTCCAAAATTAATGTAAATATTTAATGAAATATCAATAAAAATATCAAGGGGTCTTACCTTACCACTAGATAAATTTACATGGAAAATCAGATAGGCAAAAAAATCTAGGACATGCTTTAAAGAGTTTATGAAATTCATTTTGTACTTTAAAATATATTATCAAATGGTTATTACAAAAACATCTGATATGGACAAAATATGGAAAAAGTTATCAATTGAAGAGAATAAGTGTGTATGTGAACCAAATCAACATATCCAAAAGATAGGTGTTTTGTACACCATCTGCCCTTCTTGAATGACTCTTGTGCATACCCTGACCCTCCTAAAAGCTGATCACAGATGGACTCCAAGCGCTGAAACAGGAGCATTCCGTTTTCCACCTGCCAGCTCTTACTCTTGATATATGACCAGCCTATCTTCTCTTTCTTTTCAAGGATCTCCTCCTTGAAACTTTCTGCTTTTCACATGTTGCAGTTTTTTCTTACCTACTCAACATGCATGTCTCCATTGTCTGAGCAGTAGGATACTCATTTTTAGAACTTTGGAGGCTTTTGAATTCCGTGATTTGTTTCCATACTGTAAAGTGTAAGTATTCAAAAGATGAGTCTTTGTTTCTAGGAGAATCCTGAGGTTGGTAAAGAAGCTTTGCAGTGTCCCTCCTAGGGAAGACCTCCACGTACATGGGGTAGACATCTCTCTAACTCACCAAGAGGTTTGAGGGCTGTTGATTACCTTCAACCTAGTGTAGCTGTATCAGTTTTCCAGGATATGACCACTGCCCATGCTATATTTCTTGGAGCCACAGGTGACAGTTGAGTAAATCAAGTGAACACCAAAGGTAGATGATACCCTGAAAAAGGTCTTGGGAAGCCTTCATGCCAGGATGCTAGTCCTCCCCAAATACTCCAAACACCCAACTAAACTATATCTAAACTGCATAGGGACTGGCCTGTGATTTTATTGCCATAGGGAACATCCAAATATGGAAATTGTGTACCGATGCAGATTGTCTCATGAGCAACTTAAAACCTTATAGACTTGCCCAGCATAAATATAAATATAATACAGCAGAGATGAAGTCAATCTGGTTTTCTAAGTCAATGTGTTTCCTGAAAGGATCCATTTCTATTTGAATTTGACATCACTGACTTAGAACATTATGAGTTTAAAGGACTCATTCAGATTCACAGAGCTCGTCTCAAGTAGAAGGGGTACTATGCCATGCTGCTTTGTGTATGTATGTGTACATATATATATATATATACGTATATATATATGTGTGTATATATGTATATATATACGTGTATATATATATATATATGTATGTATTTGATTCCAGCCTTGACACTTTATTTACTACTCCATCTAGCTCCCCCTCTGAAGGCTAACCTAATATTTATTGAACTAACAAAAGAAATAAAAAGCAAGGAAACTCAATGCTGATGTAGTTTTGGAGGAACAAGTGCTCTCACTGCTGGTGTAATTGTAAACCAATAAAGTCTTTTTGGAGAAGAATCTGGAAATATGTAGTAAAACTTACAATTATCATGTCCTTTGATACAATACTTACGTTGTTACTAATTAACAATCTAAATATCTGACAAGAAAGGAATAGATTCACAGAATCACATAATTTTAGCATAGGAAGAGATCTCAGAGACCATCTACTTCATAAAAGGAAAAGTCTTTTTTACAGTATTTTTGACAAGTAGTTTTCTTTAGTGATAGGAAACTTCTGAGGCTGCACATTATACTTTGGGATACTTCTAATTTTAACTGTAGTACATAAAATCTGATTCACTCACCCAACCCTTAATTGCCAAATTAAGTCCCCAGATTTAGGCCACTACTTTTCCTTCTGGGTACTAGAGATAACCCTAAGATTCTAGGGTTGGTTTCTAATACCTAACATTCATGAGCTCCCACCTGATATGTTTTCCCCCAATATTTTTTAAACTATCTCTTCCCAACAGTAATTAACCACTTAATGTAAATTAGTTTTTTTTTTCCCCTTGAGGCAATTGGGGTTAAGTTACTTGCCCAGGGTCACACACCTAGGAAGTGTTTATAAGTGTCTTGAAACCAAATTTGAACTCAGGTTCTCCTGACTTCAGGGCTGGTACTCTATCCACTGTGCCACCTAGATGCCCCCATAAATTAGTTTTTAAATAAAGATATTCACTGAGGTTTAACAAGGAGCAAAGATAAAAAATATTTTAAACCATAAGCACACTCTCCCCTCTATACACTTCAGGAAAATGGGCTCTGCTGTAAAATGAATGTTAAGAAATCCTATACATTGGACTTGGTTCTTTTCAATAATAAGGTGATTCCAATAGAATTGTGATGAAAAGAGCTATCCACATCCAGAGAGAGAACTATAGAGACTGAACATGGGTCAAAACAGTATTTTTGCCTTTGTTGTGGTTTGTTTGCTTTTTTTTTTCTTTCCCTTTTTTTTTCCACTTTTGATCTGTTTTTTTTTTTTTTTTTTGCTCAGCATAATGAAAATGGAAATATGCTTAGAAGAATTACAAGTTTAATCTATATCAGTTTGCTGATTGTTTTAGGGAAGGGGAAGAGAGGGAGAAAATTTTGGAACACAAAGTTTTACAAAAATGAATGTTAAAAACTATCTGCATGTATTTAGAAAAATAAAATATTATTAAAATAAAGAAAAAATGAAGAAAGAAAAAAGAACAAAAAAAGAATGAATGAATGAAGGAAGAAAGAATGAAAGAAAAGGAAAGACAGAAAGGAAAGAAAAGCAGAAAGATTGAAAAAAAAAAAAAAAGGAAGGAAGAAGGAAGAAGAACCTGAAGTGAGCACTATTAATCTAAGAGGAAATTTGTAGGGTTCATAAAGTCATAGAGTTAGAAATGGAATGGAAAAAATCTCTTCCTTTTATGGATGAAATATCTAAAAAACATGCCCTTCTTCAGATATAATTTGGATGAAAAAGTCCTCAACACACCTTCAACTTCCTGTATACAATGCATTATACTAGGTGCTGGAATACAAAGACACAAATTAAAGCACACATTACTAATACGGAATTATAGAATTATAAAATTTGAAAGCTAGAAGGAGCCTACTCAAAAAGATTCCATGTTATAGCATAAGTGACCATTTGGTTTCTGCTGGAAGACCTCCAAGGCAGGGAGAATTCACTGCCTTTCAAAGTTGCTCATTCCAATTCTAATTATTAGAAAGTTTTCCTGACATCAAGATAAAAGTTGTCTATTTACCATTTGTACCCATGGCTTCTGGTTTTACCTTTTGAGGCCAAACAAAACAAGTTTACTCCCTGTTCTTTGTGATAACAGGATTAGACTTCAAATACTTGAAGGGTTATCACATGTATTTGATAACCCATGTATTTGAATACATATCCTCCCTTAAGCCATCTCTTATCTCAGTAAAACATTCTAGTTCCCTCAGTCTGCCCTCATACACTCTAAACCAGTTTTTTTTCTACCTCGGTTACCTTTTTTGAATTCTTTTAAGCTTATTGACATCCTTATTATATTGCAGCACCTAGAATTGTAAATAATATTTCAGATGAGGTCTGACCTGGACAAAACTATAAAAGGCCTAATACCTCTTTATTTGTGGAAGCTATGCTTCTCAATGCAGTCCAAGATCACATTCGGTTTTTTTGGTTGCCACTCATACTGCTAACTCACTTTCAGTTTGAAGTCCACTGAAATACTCATTTCTTTCCTCCCAGGTAAACTGTTGTTTAACCAAGTAGGGTAGTCAATGTATCAGAAGTAGGACTTGAACTTATATTCCTGCATTTGAGGTCATCTCTCTATCTACCATGTCCTAAAACATCTCATTACTACTTTAATAATCCTGCCCCAGAAAGGAAATAAAGGATTCATTAGTATATGGGGACGTTAAACAGCTGGCCATTCCAAGTTCAATTCCTTTCCAAGAAGATTCCAAAGTGGGGTAAGTGCAATGCTAAATTGAAAAAACACTTGGATCCTACTAGAAAAGTGGAACCAATCAAAGAGGAAAGAGAATTTTATTGAGTGTTTATAGACTACTGTTATTTATATGTTTTATCTATCTATTTATAAATTCCTGTGAGTCTTTTGTGCCTTTTGAATTTTCTAGGGGGTAAAATAAAGAATTTTTTCTAACCCATATACATTCATTACCTCAAGTATTTGTACAGGAGCTGAGAACCCTATTACTTATAATTGTGGAAACCTAGACATGAGCTATATGTAATTTCCCAGAATTCCAGGTGGGACCATAGATAGATGAATAGATACAGGTACTTATGGATACTTTAGGACCACCTACAAGATTGGTTTTAGTCTGCATCTACTTAAAGATCTGGGTATCCTCTACCATAGTGAATAGTATTTTATTCAATCTTTTTGTTCTCCTTTCTGTTTGAATTTCTAAATTTTGAGGGGACTTTTTGTCAATTTGCTGTATTGGTTTAACATGGTAAATTGTGAAATAGAAGCAAGTGAGGATGAGCAGAAAACAAAGCATCTTTGACAAATGTAGACAAATTCTTCACAACATTTATGGAAGCATCTAAAAATCCCTGGTTTAGGACAGCTTTTGGCTAAAATGATATGGAATCTTCTTGCAAATGAACTTGTTTAGATGTCCTAAGATTCTATTTACTAAATGTGATACAGTAGAAAGCACAAGGGCTTAGAATAAAAAAACAAAAACAAAGCCAAAAAAACTTGGGAGCTTTATCACCAGGATCATTATATATTTAATTTCTCTGAGCCTCAATCCTGCTTCTGTAAAATAGTGATAATTGTTCTACCTATGTCAAGAGTTTGTTGTGAAGGAAAAGCTTTTAAAGCATTAAAATATTATCTAAGTCTATTCATTTGGTAAATATTTGTTGAGAGTCTTTTATATGTAATTCACCATGATAGGTACTTTATAATCTAGTCTACAAGTTATTGATAGGCAATATGTTATGTAATGGATAGAGATTGAGCTTTGGAACCAAGAAGACCTAGATTCAAATGTGCCTTTGACATTTACTGGCTTCTCATCTTAGGCAAGTTCCTTGCCTCTCAGGGCCTCAAGCAACTCAAAACTACAAATTGTAGAAGAACTGAGAGTTCCTTACACTAATGAACACTAATGATATCACAAAAATGTGTTATCATTGTTATATTATTATTCTTCATTTGAAACATGTTCTTCAAAGACTGATATTTCAATAATTGTCATACAGCATCATTACAATGATGACCTTTCAATGTGGGAATTTGTTTTGCTGGATTATGCCTATTTTTTATGAGGAAATTTAAAAATATATATTAATTTTGGGAAACAGTGAAAGGTAGTGACAAATGTGTATAAAACAGTAAAAAAGAGAAAATAAACAGGTAGAACTTTGTTTTAGGAGAAACTTCAAAGTAATTTAAAATGATCTATAATTTTCCAAAGGCAGTTAAACTTGCTCTCATCTTGTTCAGTTTGGAGCCCAGCTCTTTGCACAATGTGATGGACTAGATGTAGAGTGCCACAGTCTCCAAAGAGCTAACACTGAAGGCCACTCAAAGGACAATGGAGATAGGGATGGTGGACATAAGCTATAAAACATTTTCAGCTAAGATATATGCAAGGAAAGTGGTATAACGGATGTCATCAGAGTGATATGAAGTAAAGATAACCAATGGCCAACAAAGCCAAAGTACGTAGAAACAAATCATCAGCACAATGTAAGTACCAAATGAGTAAGAATCACACTAGATGAAAGACCACAGAGGTTAGCTTTTTATCTCCTTTGCATATAATTGTGTTTAATAAAAATTGGCTGAAATGCATTGTGAATTGCCCAAGATCACATTGCAAATTAATGACAGAACCAAGACAATAAATGACTCAGTTTCCTTGACTTCTGGCCCAGCATTTTTTCTACCATGCCTCACTGACTCCTTGAGCCATATCTAAAAGTATTTGGCTTTCTCAGAGAGGTGGAACACCTTCTCTACTATTTCATTTGGGCTGCATTGCTAGCTAAACCCTCTTTTTTACAAGTATTTTTAAAAAAAAAAATTAATTTATTTTATTATTTATCTATCATACATTAATAAATGTAAATTTATTAATTTACAGGTATTACATTTTACAAATTTAAACTTTGCTTTAATCTGAATTAGTGAGGTCTAGCTCCTTTTTTCATAATGTATGACAATGATGTTTGATTTTTTAGTCACTGTTATCCTTTTGTTGTTTGGATCCTCCCATACCCTCACCCCCACCTAGATCTTATATCTTGTTATCAAATATTCTTTGAAAGAACGATATAAAACTGGTCCTCCGTGTATTTTAGTAAGTTACTTGCTATGAATATTTAGCATTCATTTTCAGTTAGTAATCAAAGACAAATTCAGAGTTTAAAAATAATCTATTATTTCTTCTAGTGAAATGAAACTTATATTTTGTCCCTTTCCAATAAAAGTTGAGTTGAGTCATAAACCAAGCTAAGATTCTCTGGTATTTGGAAATAAGTCATATCAAAACAGTAAAACAAAGCTACGTGAACAATATTGAGAAATACAGAGGATGGGCAGGCTGGTGAGCAGCCTAGCATGGGGGTGGAGATTTATCTTTTATTAAACAAAACAAGTTACATTGGCCAGTGAGAGGCAGATTTTGGCATTTCAGCTATGTCAGCCTTTGACCTGCCTTCTTTCCCCCTCAGGGATTCTATCCCTAGACTTCAGATGAGCTGCTTTATAAGCTACCTGGCTGAGAGCGCCGGTTGCCCACTGGCACAATTACTGGTTTTCTCCTGACATTTGTCCTGAAGGGTGTGGCTCCTTCTGTCTCTCCACCTACTACTTCCTGCTACTGCTTCTCTCCTAGATGGCAATCTTGAAGCTTACATCCCTCTCTCCCTCCCTGGCTTCCACCCACTGCTTTTTTCCCACAACCAGAATTCCTCTCCTCTTCCACTGGGACTAAATGAATGGGTGCAGCCTTCTGAAATGTTTAAAGTGGCAGAGCTCTCCTATGTATAATGCAAGACCCAGTGTGTTCCTACCCTCTCTAGCCCTTACTGGTGTTCCCACAAGTAGTGAGGTTTTTGTGGTTTTTTCCAAAGCCCTCACTTCCTAAACCTAAGAACCAAATGTTCCCATCACCTTGTAGTTGAAATCTCCATTCCAAGTCACAATCAATTGTAGGGACATACTTTGCCAAGATTAAAGACATACAGTTTTCCCACCTGCTGTCTCAGTTCTTCCTGCCTCCAGTCATACCTGCCTTCTTCCCCTGTCTGCTTGTAGCATATCTTAGATATGCAACTCATATCCTGTCTAACTTTGTGATTTGACTTTCAAAGCTTAGTTTTTAATGAGATAAATAAATAAATAAAGCTTATTTATTATTCTGTCATTATGGCTTTATCATCATGGCATGAAATACTGAATAATGAAGGTGCAAACACCCATTTTATGAGTCTATTGCAAGCTTTCCTATATAACTAATACCCATCATTAGGTGAAAGTCATATCATTTCCAATTTGATGGAGCTTTCTTTAGGAATTCTTGATGACTCCAAGGTATTTTATATGCCAGTGCACCTGTTGCTTGTAATCAGTTTTATTAGATAAATGGGAATCTAGTTCCTCCCCCCTTTTTTTCAATCTCTATTCATCTTATCCTCAAAGGACCTCTGTTAGATCTAATATACATTTATTATCACTTCTTGGTGAATAGTAGTTCTGTGTGTATGTGTCTGTCTCTGTCTCTCTGCTTCTATCTCTGTCTGCCTTTGTCTCTGTCTCTGTTTCTCTTTCTCTGTTTCTCCTCTCTAACTCTGTCTCTCTCTCTCTCTCTCTCATTCCTGTTTCCTCTTTCTCTCTCTCAGTATCTGTCTCTATCTTTTCTTTTTCTCCTTGTCTCTCTGTCTGTCTCCTCTATTTCTCTGTCTCTCAGTATACTCTTTCTCTCTTTCTCTCCTTTTAAACACATTCCTTTCAAATAGCTTTCTTATAAAGTTAGGAGTATTCTACAATATATTTTCCTCCTCCAACCTCCCCTCCCACAAAAAAGTCTCCCCAGTTTCCATTGAGATGAGAGGGTCCCTTTGTGACTTCCTTAAATCCCTTCCTTCCTTCCTTCCTTCCTTCCTTCCTTCCTTCCTTCCTTCCT
>JAJPUD010002773.1:225161-236210 GCA_023553655.1 Myrmecobius fasciatus
TTCCTTCCTTCCTTCCTTCCTTCCTTCCTTCCTTCCTTCCTTCCTTCTTTCCTTCCTTTGTTTTGGTTTTTGGTATATTGTGAGATATAGATATTATGTAAATATATTTGCATGATTTCAAATCTATACTTGATATATTATTTGGCTTGGCTTCTTAATGGGTAAGGGAGTGGTGAGAAGAGGAAGATAATCTGGAACTCAAAATTTTAAAAGTAAAGAATGTAAAAAATAAATACTTTTTTTTTTTAAAGGAGAAAAAAAACCCAAGCAATTATTGGGACATAGTAGAGCATACTAGGTATGCTGGCCTTGGAATCAAGGATTCTTGTTTTCATGTTCTATCTCTGATATGTTAGCTGTGTGATACTGGGCAACTAATTGACTTCTCAGTGCCTGCTACCATTTGCTGAGGCCGTATGTAGTCAAGCTGCTGATTGGCTTTGGAAGAGAGTTTCTTCTTCTGCTCAGTTCCCTACATTAATAATATCACAGGTTGGACCAAAAAGAGCATAAGACATTGTTCTGGGTGAGAGAAATTCAGAAGGAAAAAAAAAAAAAAAGGAAAAACAGTCACTGATTTCAAAGAGCTTACATTCTAACTGCACATTTTTTATTGTACCTTTTTGTTCTTAGCTATTTTCTCAATACTGATAACATTGTGGAAGGGTCTGAGGATTTTTATTTTGGACATTAAAAAAAGTCTGGAAGTCTCTGGAATATAGTAATTATGTATATCACTGACATTCATTGATGTCATCTTACAAATGAAGAAATTAAGTCTTTTTTTTTCTTAAAGATTTTCATTTCTGTTCTCCCTATCATCCAGAGCATAAACCAGGCTAGGATCTCACATGTCTTGAATCCATATTCCTCCTTTGTTCTTTTTTTAATTAAAAAAATTACTTATTATTTTATTTCCCCTAATCATGTAAAAGCAATTTTTAACATTTGATTTAAAAATTTTGAATTCCAAATTTTCTCCCTTCTTCTCTATCCAATTCTTTCTTCTCCCATCACATTGAGAAGACAAGCAATTTGATATAGGTTATAATATGCAGTCATGTAAAACATATTTCCATGTTAATCGTGTTGTGAAAAAGTAGACTAAGAAAAATAAAGAAAATAAAAGATGTTTGCTTCAATCTGTATTTAGACATCATTCGTGCTTTGTCTGGGGTTGGATCACATTTTTTATTCTAAGTCCTCCAGCATTGTTTTGGATTTTCATATTGCTAAGTTATTCACAGATAAATATCTTGCAATGTTGCTGTTACTTTGTACATAGTACATTTCACTTTGCATCAACTCATGGAAGTCTTTCCAGGTTTTTCTGAGAGCAAAGGGAAATTGATTCTTGAAGAAATAGAGCAAAGGGAAATTGATTCTGGAAGAAATTAAGTGAATTGCCTAGGGTCACAGAGCTGATGAGAGTTTGAAGCAGGATTTGAATCCAAGACTTTCTGACACTTTGTCCAAGTCAAGTCTAGCTATTATGCTGCCCAACTGCTTTGGATGTGAAGGATGGCCCATCAGCATACTCTGAATCACAGAAAGGTGATTAAGATAATTGGAATAATCAGAAGTCTCCAGTAGTAAGAGGCTTATGACACATCCACACTCTTCATTTCACAATTTCCATATTTATACAACCCCAGAAACCTCTCTGTTCTTCACGAAAAGTTTTTCTGATGCAAGTTTTAATATCTATATAGCTGCAAAGTGATGTAACTTTTTAATTAATTGTGGGTGGAATGTCAATTAGTCATTTGTAGGAAGTATTTGTGAAAGAACTTCCTGTCTCTGAGATCGAAGTAGTTTAGGAAACATAAAGTTAAATTGGTTTCCAGTGTATTTTCCAACTCCTGCATACCTAAGAGACTTCTTTCATCAGTTAACTTATCAGTTTTAAAAGGCATTCCTGAGTATAGTATACCTAAAAGCCTCTGGGCCCCTTGAAACTGAAATGTGAATCCAAGAAATGAGTATTCCTGCTAGTATCTGATAACTGTGGAGGAGAAAGTAAGATAAAAGGAAGAGCAAGCTCTTATATCAATCCCAGGGAAATAAAGAAACCTGCCTAAGCCACCCACCTGGTCTCTTGCCTTTAGATCTTATGTTAAGAAACATCAAGATGGTTATTTATAAAATTCAGCATTAGTGAACTTGGGGGAGGGGAGAGGGGAAGTCCCAGCCATTTGCTGGGTCAAGACTACTCTTAAGGAACACAAAGTATACTGTAATTAAACCAGAATGGATTTTCTTCTGTTTGTGAAAGAGTTGGTGTTCAAGGACCTGCTTACTAAAGACTCATAAAGACCCCTTCCAGTCTTTTACTTCTACAAAAGAAATAGGGGCAGACTTCCATAATTATATGCTGTTGTGTTTTCTGGCTTATAAAATACTTTTCTTACTTGAATCCTGTGAGGCAGGTAGTTCAAATATCATGATTCTCATTTTTCAGATAAGAAAACTGAGGCATAGAGAGGTTAAATGTGAGAATTTCTGGATTAGGTTCTTGACTTCTAGTCTTCCTTCAATCCACTTAACACATAAGCTACTAAAATAACTATAGGATAGCTAGGTGACACAGTGAATAGAGTACCAGGCCTGAAATCTGTAGGACCCATCTTCCCGAGTTTAAATCTGGCCTCAGACACTTACTAGTTGTGTGACCCTAAGTAAGTGACTTAACCCTGTTTGCCTCAGTTTTCTATCTGTAAGATGAACTGGAGAAAAAAATGGCAAAGTATTCTGGTATCTTTGCCAAGAAAATCCCAAGAAGAGTCATAAAAAGTTAGGCATAACTGAAATGACCGAACAAAAACAACCAAAATAATATTCCTATAACATAAGTATGGCGATACTATATCATGAACTTTCAGTGGTTTTCTATTGTCTTAGATGAAATATACATTTTTCAGTTTGGCATTTAAGGTTCTTCATAATCTGGCATCAACCAACCTTTCCAGCCTTATTTCTCATTACTCCCACACACTTCACATTCCAGCCTAACTGGTTTATTTTTTCTTCCCTATACTTGGCATCCTGCTGCTGTGTCTTTGCATTGACTGCTCCTTATACTTGGAATCTGCTCTGTAGTCACTTTTACCTCTTAGCATCGCTAGCTTCCTTCAAAGCTCATGTGCTCCCTTTCACAGAAAGCCATTTCTGATAACCTTAGTTGTTAGTTCTCTCTTCCTTCTCAAATTTTATCTATAATATACACATATATTTTTTTTCTGTTTATCTATTGTTTTTCCCTTGTAGAATATAAGAACCCTGAGGACAGAGAATGCTCTTTGTATCACCAGTGTCTAGCACTCTGCCTTCTATATAGTAGACAATTAATAAATACTTGATAGATTAGATGAAAACTATTAATCACAAAATTATACAAGTTCAGAACTGGAAGGGATTATCTGGTTTAACTCATCCTTGAAAAATAATGGGGTTTTTTTGGTTTTGTTTTTTTTACACAACAGCTGAGATGATGCAATGGATAGCGTGTAGTAAATAGAGTGCAATGGATAGTGTAGTGAGTCTGAAGTCAAGAAGACCAATCTTCCTTTTAGGTTCAAATCTGCCCTGGGAAACTTTTTATCTGGGCAAGTCACTTAATCCTGTTTGTCTCAGTTTCCTCAACTATCAGATGAGCCAGAGAAGGAAAAGGCAAACTACTCCAATATTTTTGCAAAGAAAATTCCAAATGGGGTTAAGAAGAGTCATATGTGACTGAAAAATAACAAATGGTATTCTGGACTTTTCTTGAAGCCTGCCAGTGAGGAAAAATCCATTTCCCCCAAGACATCCTATTCTACTTTGGGATTGTGCCAATTTAAGGAATTTTTGTCTTATTTAAGTCTAGAATTACCTCTTCATAACTTCCACCCACTATTCCTTGTTCTGTTTTACA
This sequence comes from Myrmecobius fasciatus, assembly GCA_023553655.1. Lineage (NCBI taxonomy): Eukaryota > Metazoa > Chordata > Mammalia > Dasyuromorphia > Myrmecobiidae > Myrmecobius > Myrmecobius fasciatus. The sequence goes on from JAJPUD010002773.1 coordinate 229,075, forward strand.
AGGCCAAAGAGAAGTTTAATCTTTTTCTACATGTCAATATTCTCAATACTTAAAGATAGCTAACACATCTCCTCTGAGTTTTCTCTTCTTTGTGGTAAATATCCACTTTTCTTTCCATATGACAGAGACTCACAGCACTTCTCAATTTTGGTTATTGTCCTCTGAACACTTACCCAGTTATTGGTGTCCTTCCTAAAATGTGGTGCCCATGACTGCACACAATACACTGAATGTGATCTGACTAGGGCAGAATAGAACAGGACTCTTACCCAGTTATTCTAGATAGTGACACTTCTCTTCCTGCAGCCCAAGATAACATGGTTTTATTGACTGCCATACTGTTGTTTAATATTAAGCCTGCAGTCCAGTGAAAGTTGAGGTTTATTTCCTCCCAGACAAACTTCTAACTACATCTCCTTCCTTTCATGCTTGTGAAGTTGATTTCATGGTTTCAATCAAACCAGATTGCAATGTTTAAAAAGTGAGTGGGAGATGAAGAAATGGAGATAATGGACATAAAGGGCTTTTTCTAAGAGTTTGGAAAAGAATGAAAGGAGGGAGAGAGACAGACAGACAAACAACAGAGACAAAGACAGAGACAGAGAGAAAGAGAGAGGCAGAGAAACAGAGATAGAGATAGAGACAGAGACACAGAGATACAAAAAACAGAGAGATAGAGAGACAGAAAAAGAGAGAAAGAGAGAGTGTGTGTGAGACAGAGAGACACAGAGAGACAGAGAGAGAAGAGAGACGAAGAGAGAAACAGAATGAGAGACAGAGAGAGCTGCTTTTTCCTTCTTCTAAGTGTATTATATCTAAGTTACTCATTATATAACACTATGTTTAAAAACATGTTTAAGGAGCAGCTAGGAGGTATGATGTCCACCTGATAGATATTGTTCACAATTTGCTAAAGGAACCTATTAAAGAGTCAGGTGACTCTTTGTAAGTGTTCACACACCTATTATTAAGTATCAGAGGCAGAATTTGAATCCAGGCCTTCTTGACTTCATTTCCTTTTCTCTACCTACTATGCCATGATGAAGCATAGTACTCTCCAGACATAAGTTTTTAATGAATGTTTGTTGAATTTGAAGGAAAGAAATTTGGAGAAAAGAAAAAAAAATCTTTTTCCAATAGAAGACTGCTCAAGAGTGGAAAAGTTAAAAGTTATGAGATTTGAAACAATAAGAATCTGATTGATTATATAAATATTTATTTAGGTGCTTAACCTGCAGCTGTGTATGTGTATATGTGTGTGTGTGTGTGTGTTTGCATGTAAGTGCACGTGAGTACATGTTGGTTGGAAAAGCAAAGGGCAAAACTAACACAGCCACCAGAGAAAACAAGGGCACCCCAAGGAAAGGTTGGTTACCCTAATAATCAGAAGGATGATAGAATTGAGGGATACCCAGTAGAATTTCTCTATCATTTTAGAGATGGTCAGGAACAATAGGGAAAGATAATACTAAGTAGGTGCTAAAAAAAAAATGTCAACCTCTGGGGTGGGAATGAGAAATCTTCAAGATATAGTATAAAATGATTGGGGTTTGCACTCTTTGTTGATGAGTTGTTTTTCAGTCCTGGTTGATTCTTTGTAACTTCATTTGGGGTTTTCCTGGCAAAGACACTAAATTGGCTTGCCATTTTTTCCCTCCAGTTCATTTTACAGATGAGGAAACTGAGGCGAAGAGTTAAGTGACTTGCCCAGGTTCACACTCTTTATGGGGGAGAATTAACTCAGTAATATAAAAAAGACAGTTTTGGTTTCTTCCCTACTTTCTGCTTCCCTCCCACTTCCAGGGTAAGCCTCACCAAGCAAGTTTCAACGCCAGCTGGTATAAGCTCAGCCCAGAAATCTGGAATGGAAAAAAAAAAAGTTTACAGTTAAACTCTGACAAGAAAAACCAAAAAACATCGAACTTGTGTAGGGAGATTTGGGCTTGAATTCTGACTTTGCTATTTATTAGCTAATGTGATCTTGGATTGGTCACTAGCTGCTCTAAACCTGAACTTTTTCTTATATAAAATGGGATTTTATTAGTACTCTCATCATTATTGTAACAAAATTCCTTTGTAGCACTCAGGAAATACAAACAATTAATATTGTTAAATTTATCAATAACCAAAACCACGGGGGACATAGCATGTGTATTTGTTATTTTTCTCTATGTCTTTAAATATTATTTCATAAATGTATTTTCTTTTATTAGTATTCATTCAAATTTATTCAGCTCCCAAGTATAGGAACTTCCATATTTCAAGGATCTGTGATTTTATTGGTAAAGGTCAGGTGTTCTTAACCCGAGGACTATGAACATAAGCTTTTTTTCCTTTTTTCTTCACATTTTAATAATTGTATTTCAATACAATTGGTTTTCTTTGTAATCCTATTTATATAAAAACATTATTCGGAGAGAGGTCCATACCACACTACCAGAGGGACAGGTATGTCCATGAGAAATGAAGAACTACTGTAGTCCTTCCATAAACATAGTTCAGAGCCCTTATGTGATTTTAGTAGGTGGCCTTCAAAAGTTATTCTAGTTATAAAATCAGTTACTTGTGATCAGTCTTGTGATGAACATTTTTGAAGTTTACTGTTTTGGTCCTTAGCCATCAACAGGTCCATAATCCAGGTCTTTCCAGTTTGATGGAACCTGCCTAGGCTTGTGCTCTGTTGACTTGGCCTTCCAGAGCCCAAGTTCACCTTCACATCCTGCTACAACAGAGAGCAGTAGAGAGTACACTACCATGTATGTATTAGGTACTTAATAACACTTGTTGGATGTTAATGTAAGCAATTGCTATTTCATTGGCATGCATTAACATAAAGTTAGGCTTTTACAAACATAATATATAATTAAATAAAATAAGCAGAATTAAACATACTCTAAAGAATGAGTTCTTAAGGTGAATTTGTTCTTTTTAAAAATAAAACATTTTTATTATTATATTTTAATATAATTATTTTCCTTTGTAACTCTATGTATTTTACTTTATGTGTTTAAATAACATTATTCTGAGAAAAGGTCAAGAGACTTTGCCAGATTGCCAAAGATTTGCCATGACACACAAAAAGTTTAAGAACCCTTGACAAAAACCATTCTTTCTACATTTGGGAGATGATAAAAATTGTTCTTAAGTCTAAGTATCACCACCACCACCACCACATGGTCTCTCTTGGAATTGCAGGTCTGGTGACTTGAAGGAAATAATTTAGAACCTTAGATTCAAGAAGGCATTAGAGACCCATATTTCAGGCAAGTCAACCCACCACCACTACCATAATTACTATCTCCCCTCAGATCATGATAGAAATACCCTAGGACTCTGAACCCAAGAATTTTGGGAATAATAGTGTTTGTTCACCAAATTACCAGACCCTCTCCCATAATCATTAAGGGGAGAAATAGTTATAGAGAAGGTTCCACCTTTGATATTCCACTTTTCTCATCACTACCAGCAGAGTTTCTTGCCAATAACAGATTGATGGGCACAGGGAGAGAGGCAGCACATCCCCCCACCCAGGGATACATGTCCTTGTTGTCATTATCCTGGGAAGAAGTTTTATAGAGAAGGGACCAATAATCCCTGACAAATGCTATTTCACAGCTACTCACAAGGTAGGCAACCCAATCTAGCTGAAGAAGTGAGCTAACCTGAGGAAGAGATAGGAGACAGTATATGTCAGTAGGAATAATTAAGTCACCTGCCCAAAGTCACATCTGGGATCTGTTAGGATCTTCTAACTTCAGGCTCAGTGATCTTCCTATCATACTTTACTATAGTGTTATAATATATTGCTACCAACTTTTTATGACTTAAAAATATCTTAGTGATAGCAAAATATAAATGCAATAATAGCCCAAGTAGTCCCTATCTTAGAGAGGGATTAGAGTTTATATATGTATATGTGTATATATATATGTATATGTATATATATATGTGTGTATGTATATATACATATACATGTATATGCATATATAGTTAAATAATTCCCAATTATATGTGAAAATTTGTAAATTTATTTAAAAAAATTTTGAGTCTCAAATTATTTCTCCCTTCCCCTGAAGGTAATCAATATGATATCAATTTTACATGTGAAGTTTTACAAAAAAAGAATTTTATATTAGCCAGATTACAAAAAAGAACACACTAAAAATCCCTGAGAAAAATAAAGAAAATAAAAAAGTAGGTTTCAATATCTATTCAGAGTTCATCAGTTTTCTCTGAGGTAGATAGCATTTTTTATTGTGGTTTCCTTTGGAATTGTCATAGATCACTGTCTTGCTCAAAGTAGCTAAATCTTTCACAGTTGACTCTACTTACAGTACTGATATTGATTGCGTTACACTGTTCTCATGGTTCTGCTCACTTCACTTTGTTCATATAACTTTTCTCAGGTTTTTTTTAAAACTCTTCTTGTTGCCATTTCTTATATTTCATCACAGCTATATACCTCAACTTATTCAGCTATTCTCCAATAGATGGCTGTTTCTTCAGTTTCCAATTCTTTGCTACCACAGAAAGAGCTGATATATATATTACACATAAATCCTTTCCTCTTCTTTGATTTATTTGGGATACAGACCTAGTACTGGCATTGCTGGGTGAAAAAGTATGTACAATTTAATAGTCCTTGAGCATAGTTCCAAATTATTCTCCAGACTAGTTCACAACTCCACCAACTACAGGAAACTAGAGTTCTGGGTATTTTGGGGGTGTTAGTACCTTTGGATTTTTTCTGTGGCAATACCAAGACACCAGGTTAGGGATATTTGTATGTTCACACACTGGTTTCTTCTTATCTCTTATAATCCCAAAATTTCTTCCAGGTTAGCTCAACCTCTATCTCCTACCTGTTTTCAGTTGTTAATAACTCCATCTTCCCTTCTCCCCATTATTTGATATTTACTTTGTACATATTTTGTATGGACTCCTTTGTGTACATGCTTAGTGGAATACTAGATCATTGAGAGGAAGGACTTTTTTGCTTTTTGACTTTGCATTCCCAGTGTCTAGCACATCTCAAACAATTTTCAACATCTCAAACCATCAAAGCTTCCTGAATCAATTAATCCATTAACGAACATTTATCAAGCACCTACCATGTGGCATTAAGCTAAGTTCTTGGGGATACAAGAAGAGGCAAAAGACAATCCTTGCCCCAAAGATGTTTAGAATCTAATACCCTGAATAGCTATTCTTCTTTATTGTTAAAGAAATTGATTCCAGACTAATTCAGAGTTGGATTGTCCCATCCAACTTTTCTGTGGTTTGTCTTCAGGTTTCTCAGTTCCCATTTTCTCTTTTTAATTGTCCCATTCAAGACTCTTTTTTTCCCCTGAGGCAATTGGGGTTAAGTGACTTGCCCAGGGTCACACAGCAGAAGTGTTAAGTGACTGGGACCAGATTTGAACTCAGGTCTTCCTGATTTCAGGGCTGGTGCTCTATCCACTGTGCCATCTAGCTGCCCCCTCTTTTAGCTTTTTGATCTACTATTTTGGATAACTTGGTTTGAGTTTGAGTTTGGATTTCATTTGTATTTGTTCTCTGGTTTTGATATTTCAGATTCCCCAGAGATGTGAGTGATATCAAGTTATATTAATACACACACACACACACACACACACAGATGGATAGCAACACAAAGATAGAAACAAAGCCAGACTCAGAGACAGAGAGAAAGAGGCAGAAAGATAGAAAGAAACAGAGACAGAAAGACAGAGCTGGAAAGACAGAAAAAATAAAAATAAGCTCAAGGAATTAGGATTTGTGAAGGCTATCAGTTGGAAATAAGGGAGATGGGAGAAGACCAGAATCAGCTTTGTGTAAAGTAAAATGAACAATGAGATAATGTACTGACTTAAAAGATGGGGCGGGATATTTGAGTTCAGTGGAAAAAAAAAAAAACCAAACCTATTATCAATATAAAAAAGTTAAGCTGAGAGAATAAAAGAATAAGAAAACACAATCAAATAGTTTATGGTTTATAAGAAACACATTTAAAAAAGATGGACTCATAAAGAATGGAAAAGAAGGGACAGAATAAAATCCATCATGCTTCAGAAAAATAAAAAAATCAGACTATTCAATCCTTATTTCAGTAAAGGGAACTATAAAGATGGATAAAATGTCATGATAGACAAAAAGGGAGTTTCTATCATCTTAAAGACATCACAGACAATGAAGCATATGTTATATACCCTTGTGAGAGAACGAGAGAGAGAGAGAGAGAGAGAGAGAGAGAGAGAGAGAGAGAGAGAGAGAGAGAGAGAGCAGGTTATAGCTAGGGGCTAGTCTTGGAATCAAAAGACCATCCTGCTTATCTATTATATATATTATATCTATCCTATATCTATTATCTATATTAGTTTTAACAAGAAAAGAAATCTTTCAGTGACAAGGCAACTCTTTAATAAAGTTACTGAGTTGCTTTGTTTTGTATCATAGGAGAGAGTTTACACATGATAGTTTTTTTTTGTACTAATGAGGACCTCATGTGTCTAGACCAAAAACCAACCAAACAAGCCAACAAAACCCAACAAAAAACCCCAAATGAAACAACAAAAAAGTAGTTACCTTCTTCTCCAATTTTCATCACACTAAAGTTCCCAAGTATATATATTTTTTTTAATAAAGCTTTTTATTTGCAAAACATATGAGTGACTTTTCAACATTGACCTTTGCAAAAAAAACTTTTTTTTTCCCAAGCTTTTCTTTTCGTTCCCCCTCCCCCCCCACCCCTAGATGACAGGTAATCTAATACATGCTAGATAGGATAAATTATATGACAAGTACAATACATGTATACATATCTATACAGTTATCTTACTGCACAAGAAACATCAGATCTAGAAAGAGAAGAAGAAAAAAAACAACCTAAGAAGGAAAACAGAATGCATGGAAATATTCACAGAAAGCGTTAAAATGCTGTGTTGTGGTTCACTCTCAGTTCCCACAGGCCTCTCTCTGGATGTATATGACTATCTTCATCGCAGCACAACTGGTTTGAATCACATCATTGTTGAAGAGAACCATGTCCATCAAAATTGATCATCGTATAGTCTTGTTGCTGTGTATAATGTTCTCCTGGTTCTGCTGATTTCACTCAGCATCAGTTCATGCAAGTC
>JAJPUD010002773.1:241210-293976 GCA_023553655.1 Myrmecobius fasciatus
ATTTCTTCGTCTGAAAATTGTCTGTTCATATCTTTTGACCATTTGTCAATTGGAGAATGGCTTGAATTCTTATATATTTGAGTCAATTCTCTATATATTTTAGAAATGAGGCCTTTATCAGAACCTTTGGATGTAAAAATATTTTCCCAGTTTACTGCTACCCTTCTAATCTTATCTGCATTGATTTTGTTTGTACAAAAACTTTTCAACTTGATATAATCAAACTTATCTATTTTGTGATTAATGATGACCTCTAGTTCTTCTTTGGTCACAAATTCCTTCCCCCTCCACAGGTCTGAGAGGTAAACCATCCTACATTGTTCTAATTTGTTTATAATATCATTCTTTATGCCTAGATCATGAATCCATTTTGACCTTATCTTGGTATATGGTGTTAGGTGTGGGTCAATGCCTAATTTCCTCCAGACTAGTTTCCAATTATCCCAGCAGTTTTTGTCAAATAGTGAGTTTTTATCCCCAAAACTGGGGTCTTTGGGTTTATCGAACACTAGATTACAATTGTCATTGAGTATTTTGTTCTGTGAACCTAACCTATTCCACTGATCCACTACTCTATTTCTTATCCAGTACCAAATGGTTTTGGTGACCACTGCTTTATAATATAGTTTTAGATCTGGTGCAGCTAGGCCACCCTCATTTGCATTTTTTTTTCATTAATTCCCTTGAAATTCTTGACCCTTTGTTTTTCCAGATGAATTTTGTCGTTATTTTTTCTAGTTCAGTTAAATAATCTCTTGGGAGTTTGATTGGTATAGCACTAAATGGATAGATTAGTTTAGGTAGTATTGCCATCTTTATTATATTCGCTCGACCTATCCAAGAGCACTTGATGTTTTTCCAATTGTTTAGATCTGACTTTATTTGTGTGGAGAGTGTTTTGTAGTTTTGCTCATATAGATCCTGACTTTCCCTTGCAGATATATTCCCAAATATTTTATACTATCGATAGTTATTTTGAATGGAATTTCTCTTTGTATCGCTTGCTCTTGCATTTTGTTGGTGATGTATAAAAATGCTGATGATTTATGTGGATTTATTTTGTATCCTGCAACTTTGCTAAAGTTGTGGATTAATTCTAATAGTTTTTTAGTTGATTCTCTAGGGTTCTCTAAGTAGACCATCATATCATCTGCAAACAGTGATAATTTGGTTTCCTCATGACCTACTCTAATTCCTTTAATCTCTTTTTCTTGTCTTATTGCCAAGGCTAGCATTTCTAATACAATATTGAACAGTAATGGTGATAGTGGACAACCTTGTTTCACCCCTGATCTTATTGGGAATGGTTCCAGTTTATCACCATTACATATGATGCGAGCTGATGGTTTTAAATAGATGCTACCGACTATTTTAAGGAAAAGTCCATTAATTCCTATACTCTCTAATGTTTTTAATAGGAATGGATGTTGAATTTTATCAAATGCTTTTTCTGCATCTATTGAGATTATCATATGGTTTTTGTTAGTTTGGTTATTAATATAGTCAATTATGTTAATAGTTTTCCTAATATTGAACCATCCCTGCATTCCTGGTATAAATCCTACTTGGTCATGGTGTATTATTCTAGGAATGATTTTCTGTAATCTCTTTGCTAATATTTTATTTAAGATTTTTGCATCAATATTCATTAAGGAGATTGGTCTATAATTTTCTTTCTCTGTTTTTGTTTTACCTGGTTTAGGTATCAGTACCATGTCTGTATCATAAAAAGAGTTTGGTAGGAGTCCTTCATTTCCTATTTTTTCGAATAGTTTATATAATATTGGAGTTAACTGTTCTTTAAATGTTTGGTAGAATTCACATGTAAATCCATCTGGTCCTGGGGATTTTTTCTTAGGGAGTTGATTAATGACTTGTTCTATTTCTTTTTCTGAAATGGGACTATTTAAGTAATTTATTTCCTCTTCTGTTAATCTGGGCAATCTATATTTTTGTAGATATTCCTCCATTTCACTTAGGTTATCAAATTTATTGGCATACAGTTGGGCAAAGTAAATCCTGATTATTGCTCTAATTTCCTCTTCATTGGTGGAAAGTTCTCCCTTTTCATTTTTGAGACTAACAATTTGATTTTCCTCTTTCCTTTTTCTAATTAAATTAACTAGAGGTTTATCTATTTTGTTGGTTTTTTCATAGAACCAACTTTTAGTTTTATTTATTAATTCAATAGTTTTTTTACTTTCAATTTTACTAATCTCTCCTTTTATTTTTAGGATTTCAAGTTTGGTATTTGATTGGGGGGTTTTAATTTGTTCTTTCTCTAGCTTTTTTAGTTGCAAGCCCAATTCATTGATTTTCTCTTTTTCTATTTTATGCAAATAAGCGTCTAGAGATATAAAATTTCCCCTTATTACCGCTTTGGCTGTATCCCACAAATTTTGGTATGTGGTCTCATTATTGTCATTCTCTTGAATGAAATTAGTAATTGTGTCTCTAATTTGCTGTTTCACCCATTCATTCTTTAGGATAAAATTATTTAGTTTCCAATTGGTTTTTGGTCTATTTTCTCCTGGCCTTATATTGCATGTGATTTTTATTCCGTCATGATCTGAAAAAAATGCATTTATTATTTCTGCCTTCCTGCATTTTATTTTGAGGTTTTTGTGTCCTAGCACATGGTCAATTTTTGTATAAGTTCCATGGACTGCTGAGAAAAAAGTAAACTCCTTTCTGTCTCCATTTAATTTCCTCCAAAGATCTATCATACCTAACTTTTCTAACATTTTGTTTACCTCCTTAACTTCTTTCTTATTTATTTTGTGGTTTGATTTATCAAGTTCTGAGAGAGGGAGGTTGAGATCCCCCACTATTATAGTTTTGCTGTCTATTTCTTCTTGCATCTCTCTGAACTTTTCCTCTAGGAATTTCCATGCTATACCACTTGGTGCATATATGTTTAGTATTGATATTGCTTCATCATCTATGGTACCCTTTAGGAAGATATAATTTCCTTCTTTGTCTCTTTTAATTAAGTCTATCTTTGCTTTTACTTGGTCTGAGATCAGGATTGCTACCCCTGCTTTTTTTTGTTCACCTGAAGCATAATAGATTCTGCTCCAGCCTTTTACCTTCACCCTGTATGTATCTCTATGTTTTAGATGTGTTTCTTGTATACAACATATTGTTGGATTCTGGTTTTTAATCCACTCTGCTATCTGCTTCTGCTTTAAGGGAGAGTTCATTCCATTCACATTCACAGTTAAAATAACTAATTCTGTATTTCCTGTCATCTTATTTACCCTAGCTTATGCTTTTCTCTTTCTTATCCCCTTTCCCTCCTCCCTACTATTTTGCTTTTGAAAACCACTTCCCTCAAACAATCCTTTTAGAGCCCCACCCACCCCCTTTTCCCCCCCTTTCCCTCCAGTTTCCTTATAAGTACGTCTATTATTCCCTCTGAGCCAAATCTGATGAGATGGAGATTAACCCAATTCTCATTCCCCTCCCTTTTCTCCCCTCAATCATTATAGGTTTTCTTTGCCTCTACATGTGATGTAATTTCCCTTATTTTACCTCCTTTTCCTCTTCTTCCAGTGTTATCCCTTTTCTACCTCTAATTTCTTTTTCAGTTTATCATATCATAAGATTCATAAAATCATAATAAACATATAATAATAATCATAAAATCACAGTAATCATATGATAATAATCATAAGATCACAGTAATCATATCATAATCATAATGTAATAATCAATTCATAAAATCAACCCTCATTCTATAAGTATCTATAACATAAATATAGTTCTCAAGAGTTATTTTTTCTTGTTACCTTTTTATGTTTCTCTTGTGTTCTGTGTTTGTAGATCAAATTTTTTGTTCAGTTCTGGTCTTTTCAGTAGAAATAGGTGAAATTCTCCTATATCATTGTATGACCATCTTCTTCCCTGGAAGATAATGCTCATTCTAGCTGGGTAACTTATTCTTGGCTGTAATCCAAGTTCCTTTGCCAAAAGTTCCCAAGTATTAAAGTTTTTATTAGCTTTATTTGAAAGATCATATTGATTTCTTCCTTTTATCCTGGATGCAACAAAAGATTGCATAGGAACTGTAATTATCTTCAAGATTATTTTTAACTTATGCCATCATGAAGACTGCAAAGATTAACAAGTATCCCATAAAATTGTTTCTTTTTGCTTTAGAATTCTAAATGAAAAAATTTCTGTTTTGACTTCTTTCAAGAAAACCAATTGTTTCTTCTATTCAGTTAGAGCTTTCTTATATTTTCTGGTCTTATTTACAATGAGAATGCCATTATTGATAGAGTTCAGTTCCTTCTTTAGTATACTAATATATTGATCACTGGACAAAGACCTCATCTTTTTAGTACCAATGGCCATTAGTATGTATAGATCATCTAACTCTTAGCGCCTTTTAAGTCTTTTTCCACCCGTCCAATAATCACTAGGGGATGAAAAGAGGGCCAGATGACTGAAGATCTTTTTTACATTTTTTTTTCCTTTGTCTCAGAGGTTGCCATGTCTGAAGAACTCATCACTTATACTCTACTGGTGATAAGCCTCTATGCATTTATCTGGCTTGGTTCTTAAATAATAGGTATGAACTATCACCAGAATCATGCTCTAAGGCTCTTTGTACTGTAGAAGCTGCCAGAGGTTGTACTCTATTAGTATAGCTTTGAAGAATTCAGGGCCAACTCCATATCATGATGAGACACTGGAGTAGAATTATTACAGTTATTCCATAGCACCCAGTACATTGACAAGCAAATAGTAGATGCCACAGTTCTCATAAAACAGGTTATAATAAGTAGATGAATGGACTGTGAAAATATAATTAAATTCTGTGACAGGAAGTAGGCTAGTTCAAATAATTCAATGGAATTAGAAATTCAATTGTTAGGGATGGTAGCATTTATGAAGCCATTCCTGGGTCTAGTTATGCATTCCATCTGTCCATTAGAGTGAAGGAAATGTGCATTGAAAGATGAATATATGGAAAACTGATTAGTTTTAGAGATATAAGAGTAGGAACCTTGATGAGGAGGTGATATGATACAGAATATTTGAGGAGCAGTCAAAAGGTCTCACCACTTTCAAAAAGACATTATAACTTTAGGTCAGGGGCAAGTCTAAGAAGAAATCCAGTAGTTCTTAGAACTGAGTACATTATTCCAGATGTCCTATGACCAGCAATGACTCTCTCCTCACACACATTCCCTAACTCTAACATGGTCAGTTCTTCAAAAGTCCACATCAGCTTCCTTTTTGAGTTCTTTTGGTGTTGGTATGATTTAGTTATTATCAATCATGTCTGACTTTTGATCCAATTAGAGGTTTTCATGGCAAAGACCTTGGAGTGTTTTACCAGCTCATTTTACAGATGAGGAAACTGAGCCAAACAGGGCTAAATGACTTGCACAGGGTCGCACAGATGGTAAGTATCTGAGTTGAGATTTGAACTCATGACTTCCTAACTTCAGGACCACTGCACACCAAATTGTTCTTTACTGCTACATATTGTGAATCTAATATATTTAAATGATTCATCACTCTCTGAGTTCTAGAGTCTGACTATTTGGCACTTGCAGGGTAAAAGCAATTGTATGCTACAGATATGCAAGAATGAAATTAGATTATACTTTTGTGTCTTTTCAGGTGAACAATTACTTAATCGGAAGGAAAGCTTGTTTTTCCTCTGTAATGGGAACAATATCCCAAGCCCTGCTTATACCAAGCAAATCAAGTTTTTTTAAGTACTCACTATGTGCCAGGCACTGTGCTAAGCAGCAAGGTTTAAAAAACAAAAGACAAATAATAGTCTCTGAGCTCAAAGATTGCATTATCTAAGTTGGGCTAGTTTTTCCCTAAAAGGTATTGTGATTGTCCTTAAGATTTAATTAGCCCATGGGACTAAGGCTCATGCCACTGATATAGCTTTCTGGTTACTTATAAAGAAAACATTGAGACCAGGAGGGACTAAGACCCCTTGGACCAATATCCTAAACAAGACTGAGCTGTGTGCTCAATGTGCTTTGTCTGGAATGAATATTCCTTTCTTGTTCTGGACATCTGTTCCATTCTATGGCTAAATAAACATTTTATTAACTGTTTGATGGATTATCCATGTCTCATTTCATTTCATTTTCATGCCAAAATGACTAAGAGAGTGACCTGGATAAAGGTCAGTCTTGTATATCCTCTTTGGGGAAAGTAAAGATGGGATTCAAATCAGAATTCAAGTGAGATTGTGAATTAGGAGCCAGAATTGGATCAAGGATTGTAGTTTCTTTCTTTCTTTCTTTCTTTATTCATTTATTTATTTATTTATTTATTTATTTATTTATTTATTTATTTATTTTTTGCTTTTTGCTGAGGCAATTGGGGTTAAGTGACTTGCCCAGGGTCACACAGCTAGGCCGCGTTAAGTGTCTGAGACCAGATTTGAACTCAGGTCCTCCTGACTTCAGGGCTGGTGCTTTATCCACTGTGCTACCTAGCTGCCCCAGGATTGTAGTTTCTTAATAAAAACTCAAAGCCCAAAGTATATAGCAATAGAAGTCAGAATTCACAATTTACATTTCAAACCTGAGAAATCCACACAGAAACCAGGAAGAGTGCTTAGGGTGTCAGGAAAAATGACTCCTTCTTTAGGATTCTTCTTCCTAGAAACTTCATTCACCTTTTAATCTCAGTGATGTACATATTCCAGTCCTCTTTTGCCAGCTCTATTTGTGATACTGAGGAAAAGATGCTTAGAGGAAATCCCAAAATATTTGCAAGTGTTGGTCTTAATTGGATAATTCACAGGCAATATTATCAATGTACAATAGTGGTCTATTCATCCTTTTTTTTTAAAAGAAATCAATCCAATTCTCTTGTGTAAAGTATACTAGATTACACATTAACTCAAATCATCTAATCTTGTAATTGCATGTTGTTAGTCATGAAGTGAAGAGATTGCATGTTCAGAGGTGATTTTATTTGTAGGTGTATGAAAATAAGTCTCTACATGTTATGATTTGGAGATACTAGAAATCTTCCTAACCTACTCACCTTAAATTCTACGCTGGACACTTTTATAACTTTAGTTTGAAGCTTTGCTAATGTTAAAATAGAAAATACTCCAGAAGGAAGAACATTGTGAGCTCTTCTCAATCATTTGCAGTATAGTGTGATTGAATCTTTCTTGAGGTTTAAGTTCTCATAGGAACAAAAATAGAAATGCATTGAATATTTGAGAGGGAAGAAAAGAAATGCACCAAGGGGGAAAGGTTAAAAAATAAGAAGCTGGAAGCTGAGGAAGACCTACTTTGTATGTTTCATAGTTTTGCCCAGTATCAATCTTTTTAGCATGTCTGTAATGACATAAATTCATCATTGCTACTAAATTCTACTCCCATTAATAAACCAATCCCTAACATACCCTGAAAAGAACAAGGAGGAATAAACCATAAGCTAAAGGCAAGTGTATAGATAGGGTAACCTATATTTGTTCAAATTGTTCATGCAATAAATGGCTCAGAAATAGGGAGGATATACAATTTTTTTTTTAAGAAATAAGGAGAAATTTTATGATTCTCAACATTCTTTTTTTATTAAAGTTTTTTATTTGTAAAACATGTTTTGGGTAATTCTTCTTCAACATTAACATTCATTTCTGTGGTAAAATTATATATCATTTTTCTCATCCATTAAAAAACATTCTAAAGTCAATATGTAATATCAAAATGATATTTCAATCCAAATATAAGTTAATAAAAGGATTAGAATATTTCTTTTTGGGGAATGAGGCTAGAAACTTCAGATTACATGTATTTAAGAGTTCATAGGATATCAGGGACAAGACCTGTCATTTTATTGGCTTAGACAACTCTCAATGAGGAAATTTCCTGTGTCAATGTAAATTATGAATTCATATTTCATTGATTTGAATCTCAGTGACAAATGACTTCTGAGATATTAGAACTGGTTCTTGCTATATGGCAATGCTCTTTGCTTCAGGTTTGGTGGACGCATACATGTGTTGGTATCCCACCTCATTTCAAAATGTTTCTCATGCTGTGTGTTGTTGCAGTAGAGATGACTGCCAGTCAAAGGAAATTTCTGCCTTTTGGTTTGCAGTAAATGTGGGAATATATGAAGTACTTTTAAAGTGTGAGGCAATATGCTTAGGGCTTGAAGATACAAATAGAAAAACAAGACAATGCCAATTCTCCAAGGAGTTCACATTCTAATGAAAAAAAGTAGAAAAACATGAAGCTCTGTGTGTGTGTGTGTGTGTGTGTGTGTGTGTGTGTGTGTGTGTGTGTATCAACAATGAGGACTTTGGCAATGAAAGAATGAAGAAAACAAATTTTTTTTGTAAAGTTGATTAAAATAAGAAAAGTGGTTATTTCTTGTTTTCCTCACATCCCACAATAATAATGAATAAAAGAATAAAACTTTAGAGGAGACATTTTATTGGTTATCATGGAATGGTTTATAAAACAATGACAAACCACCATTATTACATAGCTTGAACACAATTTCTAGCAGAAAAATTTATGAAACATGACTTGAAATGTGGAAAATCCTACTAGGAAAGTAAAGTATTACTTTTTTTTCAAGAAAAATTATCTTATGGCAGCTAAAACATATGATTTTCTTTTTTTTACTATGTAATAATCAAATGATATTGTGCCACTTAAAATATATGCTTAATAATAAAATTTTAACAGTCAAAAAAAGTAGCAATTAAAAAACATTAAAAAATATCTTCTTAGGAGAAAAAACAGTTTTGGAGGAGGAGTCCATAAATAGATATTTGTGAACTTGGTTAGGAAAAAATACAACTTTATTTTTGCTTTATTTTTTAAAGGAAGTTGATTATATCCTTCAGTTATAATTTTTTTTAATATGTTAAGAAGGGGTCTGTAGGGTTCAACCAAACCATTTAAAGGCATCTAGGGGAAAAATAAGTTTAAAAATCCCTGCTCTATAGTCTCAAAGTTACAACCACAGAGAGAATAGAAAAGCCTGTTAATGAAGGGGAAAGGACATTTTGAGAAGCATTACATTTAAGAAAAAACAAAGAGGCTTCAGGTCTGGAGTTGAAGAATGAGTCATTTTTTGAAAGTAGAAAAATCCCTGTGACATTAGAGATACTTGCAGAGAAGATGGACCCAAAATAGCTGAGCATATTTAGCACAATTGGTACCTTCCTTTCATTTCAGAGGAATGGTGTTACGGGCCGACAGGCAGAGCTTGGCACAGATGAATTCAAAGCTCTCACTTCTTGATTTTTGTTTGAAAGGCCAAGAATAAGAAAAGGAAAAAAGGATGACATTTAGAACGAGAATGACATCAGTGTCCTCAATGATTCATAGACAGGGACAAAAATTCTCCACATGTGCATCCCATCTTCTGACTGCATCAAAGCTTTCTCCAGTGACAAAACGCAACCAGGTCACTTAAGAAAGTAGTGCTTTCCTTCTCCACCCCCATTTTCCTCTCAACTGTCTAACTCCATTACTATCTTGTCTCAGGCATTGACTACCTTCACCCATATCATCCCCCTTGCTCACAATCTACATGCCTTCTTTTATTCACAGTTTTACATTATAGATGCATATTATCATTTCTACCAGAATGTCTCTCACATTTATATCTCTAATCCTGACCTCTAAGCCAAGTTTTAGTCCTACTTTCCAAACCATCTATTTCATTTTCAATCAAATATCCTGCTGTCTTAAATTTATCCCATTCTAAAATGAGCTAATCAACTTTCCTGCAGATAAGTTCCCCCTTCTGATTTGATTGTCTCTGTCAACAGCAATATTATTTTCACTGTTTATTAGGTTGCAAATCTGCCCTGTGAGTGACTTAGGTGAGATAGGGGGACTTCGTCTTAAAAACAAAGAAAATTTAACACAGGATAGCACCTAGAGAATCCCAGAAATGCGACCCTAAGTTTGTGAGTCAGCCACTACTAAAAACAATAACTCAAAAGCATCTGCTGCTTCTATCACAACTAGCCATCCAGAAGACACAATGGCTTCCAAGGAATTCTCTCACTGACATGCAAATGAAGCTGAGTAAGAATAAAAACTAGGGGAAGAAGAGAACTTCATTACCCTCCATCCTTTAGGCTTGCTTTTCTGCTGCATGATACCAACAATAATTTTTTAAAAATCCTGACTTTCCCCCCACACCTCAAATCCTGGTAGCACAAAACTGTGCTGTCTCCTTACAACAGGAGACCATTTTTTTTTGTATTTCTTCTTTTTCTCAATTATCATCTCTATGTATTTGATTCTCAGATCTATTTATCCAGCTCTAATCTCTCTACTGACCTCTAATTTCACATCTCCAACTGACTATTGGACATCCGGAACCAGGAGTCCTATAGACATCTACAACATGTCCAGAACTGAGTGCGTTATCTCCATCCACTAAAATAACCCTTCTTGTACTGGCACCATTACTGTAAATCAGTAGTAACAAACTCAAATAGAAATAGATACTTGTGGGCCACATATTAACTTAGAAAACCACAAATTAACATGATCTATGTTGTTGGAAGAGACTTCTAATAGGAAAATAAAATATGAAGTCATTAAAATAGTCTACATGTGAGATGATGAGGGTCTGAATTAGGGCAGTAGGTCACTGAGTAGACTCAAGGGGACAAAAGATATTTTGGAGCTGGAAATGACAAAATCCGGCAATTTAGGATTTGTGGGTACGGAAGAGTTAGTAGTCAAGGGCAATGCTAAAGTTGTGGACCTGAGTGATTGAAAGGACAGTGATGCTTTTGATAGTAATAGGGATGTTCTTAAGAGGAATAGATTTTAGGAGAATGGGTACTCTTTTGGATATTTGATTTGAAATGTGCGCTACTCAGTTAGAAATGTCCAATATTCATGATATGGGAGTGGATCTTATGAGACAGAATAGGGAAGGATCCATATAGATCCAGGAATCATTAATGTAAAGATAATAATTGAAACTATGGAACCTGATGAGATCACTAAGTAAGAGACTATATATAGAAAAGAGGGTCCACGTTAGAAATTTAGGGAACATCCAAACCAGTGGGAATAACAGATGAAGTGGGGAAATGAAGAAGGAGTAATTGGTCAGATAGGAGGAGTGCCACAAAAAGCCAGAGAACAGAATGTTTACTGAGCTTTGAGAGATGAGCTTTCACATTATCTTACACATAATTCAACTCCAAACCTTCACATCTGCCTCCCCTTTCCATTTCTATGGGTTATCTCTCTCTCTATTATAATGTAAATTCATTGTGGGGGAGGGATTGTCTTGCTTGCATTTGTGTGACTTCAACACTTAGCACAGTGGAAGTAATTCATAAAAGTTTTTTTTTTCTTTTTTCCATTGATTCATTAATGTTATTCCAAACTGATGATGCTTCCCTATCCCTAGTTCTGTATGTCCAATTAATTGTTAAGTCTTGCCAGTCTTAATAACACAAAATCTCTCTACTCAAAGCTTTTTCCTGGTGCAGGATCTTATTTTCTCTTGCCTAGACTTGTTCCAGACTCTCCTCTCCAATCCATTCTCCACACATCTCCTAAATCATAACTCTGACCAAGTCACCCAGTCTAGAATTAAAAAAAATCTCTTCCCTGAATTTAATACAAATTCCTAGCTTGCCATTTAGAGCACTCCACAATATGACTCCCACTTGCCTCTTTAGTCTTATTTTATATTAGTATTTAAATCCAGAAAGGAACTTAGAGGTTATAAGCTCTAACCTCCTAAATCGCAGATGAGAAAACTCAGGCTAAATGAGGTGATCTAACTAGTCCAAGATCACAGAGGTGATCCTGGTAGAGCCAATATTTATTTACCTAGAGCCTGTGACTCCGACACCCATACATTGCCACTGTATCATGCTGATTTTTTTTTAGCATATTCCTGTTTTAGTCCAATTGGCTTTTAGTCCAATTTGCAGGCATTCCCCACAAGCAATTCTCCCTCTTCTGTTTCCATGCTTTTGCATAAGTGGACTCTCATTTTTGGAAAGTATTGCCTGCTAATTTCTATCTTATTGAATTGTTTGCTTCTTTCAAACCTAACACAGCCTACTTTCCCCACTGCCTCCGGTTAGTATTAGTCTCTCTTAATTACTTTGTGTTATTGGCATTTATTTAAAATGTACATGTATTTTTTTCTCTCTTCACTCCAAGGATTTAAGTTGTTAAATAATGGAAATCATTTTTATTATTATTTTCTTGGTGCCTAGCACTGTGTTTGGGCATTGATTATAGCAGGCACAAATGTTTGTTGAACTAAATCAAATTAGTGAATGATTGCTTCTGTTCTTCATATAAATGTTTAACTTTCAAAGCTAGTTATAGGAAAATGAATGATCCACATAATAGTCTTTGTTTTTCTCTTGAGTCTTCCCACACTCTTAACCAAAGCAATAAGATTGTGAGGGGCCAAATGACATTGCAGAAATAGCATTAGACTTGGTTATAGATCTGTGTACAAATGTTGACTTCTATTCTTGAAGTCTCAGTTTCCTCTTTTAAAAAAAAGAGTACCAATGAAGGTACAACCCCAGATATTTGATTGGAGCCGATTTGCTTAGGCCCCTTAGTCCCCTAGTTCTGGATTCCCACAACCCCTCCTCCTCAGTTTTGGGCTCCTGCATCTCAAGCAACAAGTTATTTCTCAAAACTGGTATTCTTTGTATCCCCTGTCTTCCCCACAGGACGCCATATATGGAGACAGGTGTGGCTTAAGAGAGAACCATGTCACAGATTTAGGGTGGACAGAGAAGGGAAAATGTACCTATTATTGGCAATTCAGAGTAAAGAGTACTTTAGGTCTTGGGCTGTGTTTTGAGAAAGAAGTAAATTCAGAAGCAGTCATAACCTCAATATATTTTTGGGGTGTCACCCCTGTACCCCAACACTTGGAGGAAACCCCATCAATACTACTTTTATGATGTATAACTGCAGATTTTTCTTGGGAAAAATGCTTTATAAACTTTAAGATTCTCTTGTACCTGTGAATTGTTATTATTCACCAAAAGCAACTGTATTGTTTTGAGGATCAAATGAGATGATGGAATAAAATGTTTTACAAATTTTAAAGTGATAACATTGACATATAAATGTGTCAGTTATTATTAATGTAAGCTATTATTATTATTGGTACTACTAATAGTAGGTTAGCATTTATATAGTGCTTTAAGGCTTGCAGAATATTTTACAAATTTAGCTAATTTTAGCCTCACAGCAATCCTACAAAATAAGTGCTATTATTTTCTCCATTTTACAGATGAGGAATTGATGCAGAAATTGAGACTACATGACATGTTCAAGAACACACAGCCAATAAGTATTTAAGTTGAATTTGAATTCAAATCTTTCTGACTCTAGGCCAGGTGTTCTATTCACTGTACTATCTATTACTAATCTGCAAGAGAATACAGTTGGATGTCCTTTTATAATCTTCTTTGAAGATTTTTCATTTGAATGTTAAGATGCAATATTATACTTGGTAGAATGAAAGGGGCACAAAATTCTAGTAGAATGAAACAGAATTTTTTTGTTATTTTCTTTATTATTATTAAAATGTAGATCATGTCCTTCAGCTGATGAGCTCTCATTGAAGCTTCAATGGAAGGGAAAGATGAAATAACATAAATGATAGCTATAATTAATTTTATACTAAGCTTCTCTGATGAAATTAATATTGTCAGATGGAAATGTAATTTAAGCAAAATATGCTTATATGCTCATGTAAGCTGTTACACATTTAAACTTTAAGAAAAAATCACTCTTGCTTTTCATAGAACCGCTTACAGAATGATTTAGCTTAATTGTTTGTACAGCTTTCAAGACATTATAGCTCTTTCTATGTGGGGTGAATGGGAGACACACAAAAGGTCACTTTCATAATATGCCTGTATTATTTAAAAAAAAAAAACTTATCAAAACAGGAGTCATCTAATCCCAAAAGAACATCTCAGTTGCTATGCATATTAATAATAAACTGAAAAGAGTTTTGCATTTGTGAAAAAAAGAAAAACTTGCAAATTGGAACTCAAAATTAATCTAAATTAAAATGTCTTATTGACTTGCTAAGTTAACCCCAAAATATATTGATCTAAAGGGTCAGTGAATGTTAGTGAAAATCACGTCAGTATTGATTGTGTGCCTGAATTCTTGTCTTTATGTGGCATTTCAAACTTAACAACTATTTAGAAAGAGGGGAAAACTGAGAAATATGCCAGTTCAGCTCACTGATTTCAGATACATTTTGTCATATGCTCAGAAATACTTATAAACATGGCAATAGTGACATTGATTAGTAGCTTATTCACAATGTTTTTATTTTGTTCTGAATTTTGGCCAGGGCATTCATGAAAATTTTCAAGTCAATTTTCAAGTAAGATTTTATGTAAATTTTAAAATCCCTTTCAGTGGATAAACTTTTTTCTTAATTGTTTTCATTATTTCTGTGTCATATTGTCACATCTGCTGGAAAGATATACCAGGAGCCCAAATGAATATAGATGATTATAGCTTTCTAAATAATAGAAAGGGTAGCCAGATTTGTGTCCTAGCTCTAAGGTTTAACAGCTCTGCAGCTTTGGACAAAACTAAACCTCAGGTTCCTCATATATAAAAACTCAAAACTTTAGTTCCCTTATATATAAAATAGAGTAATAAATTATTAATAATAATAATGATAGTCCTTTCTGCCTTTAGTTCTAGTTATGTGTGCTTTTATGGTCTGGGAATCACCCTCAATCTCACTCAGAATAGCGTCAGGTCTCTAGAATAAGACTACTGTTTTTCTCCTCAAGATCTAAAGGTAAATCTTTGTGATTAAAGGATGTTGTTTCAGTCCTGTCAGTAATGAGCATCCTCTGATATGTTTCCCTGATATAATTTGATCAGTATTTCCCCAATATCAGTTAACCAATTGATATCTCCTTAACATCAAATAACCAGTCAATATCAATTAGCTTTTACAAAAAGATAGTTGCCAAGATTATAGGAAGACAAAGATACAAATACATTTCTCCACCCTCCCTTAACTGGGGCACACTTTCTCCTCCTCATATGCACACAGCTTCCAGGAGAGTGGGATCAAATTTAGAGTAGTTGTAACAAAACATTTCATCAAGCAAGTTCATTTCTTGATGTCTTATGACCAGTGGATAATTCCTTTGCTTTCAGGACCTAGTTTCAGATTCAGACTCATTCTTCAGGATTGATTCCCTAGCCCTGGCTGCAATAGTTTCTGTAAGATACTCGTAAGGAATCTAATTATTAGACCTCTGGAATCTTTTCCAACATTTTAAGGCTCATAAGGTTGTGATATGTTCTATTTGTTCTTTAATATTCATTAATTTAAGATAAAGAGAGAATAAATACAACAGAGATAAACAGTAATGCCATGTGTTGATAGCCATGTGGTATCTGGGGGTGAAGAGAACTTAAAGCTTTTTCTCTAAATTAAAATTCTTTAAAGTGAACTTATCTTTTTATTTTTATTTATTTTTAATTTTTATTAAAGCTTTTTATTCACAAAACATATGCATGAGTAATTTTTCAATATTGTCCCTTGCAAAACTTTCTGTTCCAAATTTTCTTTTACTTTCCCCCACCCCTTCCCCTAGATAGCAGATAGTCCATGTTGAATATGTTAAAATATATGTATACATATTTATACAGTTATCTTGCTGCACAAGAAAAATCAGATCAAGAAGATCAAGAAGAAAGAAAAGAAAATGCAAGCAAACAACAACAGACAGAGTGAAAATGCTATGTTGTGATCCACACAGTTCCCACAGGCCTCTCTCTGGGTGTATATGGCTTTCTTCATCACTGAACAATTGGAACTGGTTTGAAACATCTCATTGTTAAAGAGAGCCATGTCCATCAGAATTGATCATCCTATAGTCTTGGTGTAGCTGTGTATAATAATGTACTGGTTCTGCTCATTTCACTCAGCATCAGTTCATGCAAGTCTCTCCAGGCCTCTCTGAAATCATCCTGCTGGTCGTTTCTTACAGAACAATAATATTCCATGATATTCACATACCATAATTTGTTCAGCCATTCTCCAATTGATGGGCATCCATTCAGTTTCCAGTTTCTTGTCACTACAAAAAGGACTGCCACAAACATTTTTGCACATATAGGTCCCTTTCCCAAAGTGAACCTATCTTCTTTTTTTTTTAATTAAAGCTTTTTATTTGTATAACATATGTATGGGTAGTTCCCCAACATTGATCTTTACAAAGCATTCCATTACAAATTTTACCCCCAGTCCCCTCCCCTCCCCTAGATGGCAGGAAATCCACTACATGTTAATAATGTTGAAATGCTTGAGAAGTTATGCAAGAAAAATCTTATCTACAAGAAAAAAAAAGAATCAGAGAAAGGCAACACAATGCAAGCAAATGTCAATAGAGATCATGAAAATGTTACGTTGTGGTCCATATTTCATTTCCCTCTCTCTGGGTGTATGTGGTTTTCTTCAGTGAACAATTGGAACTGGTTTGAGACAATTCTTTGTTGCAGAGAGCCATGTCCATCAGAATTGATCATCATGTAAAACTGTTGTTGCTGTGTATGATGATCTCCTGATTCTGCTCATTTCACTCAGCATCAGTTCATGCAAGTCCCTCCAGGCCTCTCTGAAATCATCCTGCTGGTCGTTTCTTACAGAGCAATAATATTCCATAACATTCGTATACCATAATTTATTCAGCCACTCTCCAATTGATGGGCATCCCTTCATTTTCCAGTTTCTTGCCACTACAAAAAGGGCTGCCACAAACATTCTTGCACATGTGGGGCCCTTTCCCTCCTCTAAGATGTCTTTGGGATATAGGCCCAGTAGAAACACTGCTGGGTCAAAGGGTATGCACAGTTTGACAACTTTTTGAGTATAGCTCCAAATTGCTCTCCAGAATGGTTGGATCCGGTGAACCTATCTTCTAAAAACCTGTCCAAACACAATTTTCCAGGGAATAGGAAAATCATTCAGATAATTAGGTTTCAGTATCCAGGAATGTTTTGACTCTACTAGGAACAAATCTTATCTAATTAATAGATCAGAAGACTCTGAATTGTAGTGAAAGATAAAATATACATCAAATAAATTAAAAAATGGGATCAGATTTTAAAACAACTTCACTGGTTGTGCTGGCCCTGAGAAATTCTACATTGATATGTAAATATTGTTCTAGATTTTGCAATAAGTAATCATTATAACTTGCTCTATAAAGAATTTTGTTTTGAGTAAATCATTTGCCAGGATCCAGTGTTCAGAGATAGAACTACAAGGGCACTCAAATATAGGACACTAATCTTTTAAAGTTAATCTGTGTCCTCTCATATTGGTTAAAATGATAGGAAAAGATAATGACGAATGTTGGAAGAGATGTGGGAAAACTGGGACACTAATCCTTTGTTGGTGGAGTTGTGAACTGATCCATCCATTCTGGAGAGCAATATGGGACTATGCTTAAAGAATTATCAAACTGTGCATATCTTTTGATTCAGAAGTGCTACTTCTAGGTCTGTGTCCCAAAATGATCATAAAGGAGGAAAAGGGATCCACATGTGCAAAGATGTTTGTGGCAGCTCTTTTTGTTGTAGCTAGGAACTGGAAACTAAGTGGATGCCCATCAGTTGGAGAATGCCTGAATAAGTTATGGTATATGAATGTTATGGAATAACATTTTTACTTGACCCCAAATATATAGGTATACAAAATAAACATATAAATCAAACATTTACTGATAAAGAAACTTATTTTAAAACAATTCTTTGGTGCACATATAATTTTACCACTTATTAAAGAGAAAAACCAAATTTGTTTTCTAATGAGATCGATGTGCTTCTTTATTTTTACATGAAGAATTAAATCTTGGCAGAAAGTTTGATTCTGCAGGATGTAGAGCATTCGTTTTACTGTTACCAAATTTTTCATGACCCCACATTCAGTTATATAAACCATAGTTTAAGTAGCTTTGAGATGGAGGACTAGACCTAGAGTCAGAAAGTTTTATTCTTATTGCTCAATTGTTTGTTATGTACCACTCTTCATGACCCAATTTGGGATTTTCTTGGCAAATATACTGGAGTGGCTTGCCATTTCCTTCTCTAGTACATTTTCCAGATTAGGGCAGCTGGGTGGTGCAATGGATAGAATGTTGACCCTGAAGTCAAAGAGAACTGAATTCAAATCCAGCCTCAGACACTTACTAGTTGGGTGACCCCAGGCAAGTCATGTGATCCCGTTTGCTTCAGTTTACTCATCTGTAAAGTAAGCTGGAGAAGGGAATGGCAATCCACTCCAATATCTTTGGTCATCTTCATGATTCATTAAACAACAACAGGACAAC
The DNA here is from genome assembly GCA_023553655.1 of Myrmecobius fasciatus. Lineage (NCBI taxonomy): Eukaryota > Metazoa > Chordata > Mammalia > Dasyuromorphia > Myrmecobiidae > Myrmecobius > Myrmecobius fasciatus. The sequence continues at coordinate 259,578 of JAJPUD010002773.1, forward strand.
AACAGTTAGGATTTGAATCTAACTCCTCTGATTTCATAGACCAGTGTTCTAGCTACTGTACCATGTTGACTTCTCTTTATATTAATAGAGAATTTTTTTTGCATGGTTTTGCTTATCATGCTGCTTGTTCCCCATTTGGAAACTTCACCCCTTGTATTCACCCTCCACTTAAGACTGCTCAAATTTCCTCTGATGACTCCCTTTTACACTGATCTACCCTCAGTGAGCTATTGTGAGCCAAATGAGATAATGAATATTCTGTGTTTTATAAACTCTAAAGCAAAAATCAACTCCTATCATATATCCTTGTTAATATTCCTACTGTTTTATTATGTATTTCTTTTCCTAGATTCAGTCTTTGACTGGCCCTGAGCTGTTTTGCATGGTGGGGATAATATATTGTTTTTTCCCTTCATGTCCTCTCCAAGAGGGGGACTTCTGCGGGTTTCACATATTCCAGTTTCTAGGAGTTCCAAGACTGAATCCATTCTTAGCCAGTCTTTGAACCTAACAGCCCCACTAGAGGGCCACAATCATTGCAGGAAAAGCCCAGAACCTGCTGTTCTCCAGGCTGATGGAGAGACTGCACTGACTAAGGCACTCCTGGCTCTCTAATGGAGCCTCAATTTTGCTCCTAGTGCAGGAGTATCTGCACTAGGAAATCTGCTACTGGTTCAGAGATAGGGGTAGTTTCTGCACTATTTAAAATGATGCAGCAAGATTCATCATGGACTATCTTTCAGGATAGTGGAAAAGATTCAAGAAACAGTGACAGTGTCAGACTATTTCTGGTTTTGCAAAATGCAAGGTCTTCAAACTAGTCTACAGTAAAGTACTGATTTTATTATATCTCTTGTTATTGTTCTGTCATTTCAGTGATGTCCAATGCTATGTATTTCTTGGCAAAGATATGGAAATGGTTTGCCAATTCATTTTTCCAGCTCATTTTACAGATGAGAAAATTGAGGCAAACAGGATGATGTGGCTGTTTCAGGGTCACATAACTGCTAGGTGTCTAAGGCCAGATTTGAACTCAGGAAGATGAATACTGACTTCAGGTTCTTCCCCCTAGATGCCCTGTTCCAAATGTGTAATGATGTTATGTGAAGGATATTGAATTTTGAGTTATAAGACTCTACCTGTTTTAAGTAACAACTCCTTCAGCTTACTACATCTGATGAATACCAAACTTTCTGGGCTTCCATTTTTTGCTCTGTAAAATGAAAGGGTTGGATTTGGTGACTCTAAGGAAACATCCAGCTCAAAATTTTGTGACCCCTTGACTTATTACCCAAATTAAATTCAAACTTGTTGTGGACCCCTAATCTAGTTAGGCTCCACCTTTCCAACATTACTATCCGTAACTCCCCTGCCAAAATGTTTATCAGGTTATTTAAAGCTGTCATCTTCACATACCAGCCTCCTTTCTGCCTCTATGATTTTGCATTACCTATTATGCTGCTTGTCCCCATTTGAAAGCCTTACCTCTTATATTTACCCTCTATTTGATTCTGCTTAAGTCTCCTCTGATGACTGGCTTCTGCTGATCTCCTTCTCTGAAGTCTTATTTTATTTATTATCCCGCCTACAAAACTTGGTGTCCAGGACTTTCAGATATATTATGAGCTGAGTTCAGAATCAGTTAGAGGGACATTGGTTTGGAGTTCACTTAGAAAACTGGTCAGAGCCTTCAATGATCCCAAATTGCTAGCCATTACAAAAAACCTTTTTTTCATTCAAATATTCTCCCTATATGAGTGTGAATCTTGGACCAGCATCATTTCAGAACTGAAATTACAAATAGCCCTAAAAGAGTGAAGATACAAATAAATGAAAACTCAATGAATGATTAAGCTCTTATTATGTGCCAAGAAAAGTGCTAAGCACTGTGTAGACAAATAGAAAAGTGAAAATATGAGGTAACTCTTAAGAAACTCATATGCTAATGGAGAGAGGGAAACATGTATTGGGGAATGGTGACCAGTGAGAAGTATTTTGGTTTGGAATACTACAGGGATGGTGAGTGAAGACATGGATACATTGACCTTTTTGAGTAGTAGAGGAAGCAATGATTTAATTCTGGTTCCAGATTTGCAAAGCAGGGATGGCAGGGAGGCAGCAGTAGAGGGTATATGTGAAACATCAAGGCAGCTGGCAAGAGGAGGTTGGCAAATAAAGTAAAATGTGGTGAAGGCTGCTTAAATATAGTGGGTCTCAGGAGACACTCATCAATTAGGACAAACAGGGCTCCAGGGGAGTTCTGGAGCTAAAAAGACTTAAGTCCTCCAGGGTCTGTTGTCTGATCCTGGCAGCAAAGCAGCTGCTGAGAACATGGTAGATGTAAACACTTTGCCAATGATAATGTGTGAAAAATAGCATTAGTGGTGTTTCCCAATTCAGAAAAATATGGGAGCAATATAATATCTAAGTTATCTGATGATAACCATTTTGCCTCTCATAATCTTACTTGTAACCAGGAGCCAGAGGGGGAAATGGTAACTAGAAGTGGGAGAAAAATGACATAGTGAGAAAAAGGAGTAGTTTTTTCCCTGAGGCAATTGGGGTTAAGTGACTTACCCAGGGTCACACAGCTAGGGAATGTTAAGTGTCTGAGACCAGATTTGAACTCAGGTCCTCCTGACTTCAGGCCTGGTGCTCTATAGACTGCCCCACCTAGCTGCCCCTTTTGTTTTTGTTTTAAAGAAAAATTTAAAAAGTAAAGATCTTAGGTTGGCATAGTTTTGCGTACCAGTAAGAATATATTGCAGACTTTCTCAAGGGGTTAGACTATCCTTATATCTCAACCCTCATCTTCATATTTGGGAACTTCAACATTCATGATATCCTCCCAGTTCATCAACTTTCTCAGTAGAATGAGCTCTGTATTTAGAATCAGGAGGAACTGAATCTGGACTCCACTTTGTTACTTACTTATTGAGTGACTGTGGAGCAAATCACTTAGCCTTTATTTGCTTCAGTGTTCTCACCTATAAAATGAAGGGGGTTGAATTGGATATCTAAAGTATCTCCCAGCTCTATTGATTCTGTGCCATTTCCATTTCCAATTCATGTGAACTAACTATAAGGAAAATCCATCTTTAGATCTTACTAACATATCAAGTTTTCATTTCCACAATTTTGAACATTGGTATTTTCCTCTGATCAGAATTTTTTGTCTTTCCATCTTTCCCTTTGGCTAAATTTCCCTAAAACTGAATTCTTTTTATTTTGACCCTTTGGTCTTTTCATTTCTCCTTGTTCTTTTAACTTTTTTCTCTCTACAATCATAACCTTATTCCTGTGTTTCATTATTGAGTATCTTGCCCCTTTGTCCTTCCACTATTCATACCTTGCAAAACCACAACTCTAGGTCACTTCCATCAATTTGCCTCCTTTTTTTTTTTTATTCCTGAGTTGCTAAGTAGAGTTGCTCAGCATGAGTGAATAAAGTTTACAGTTGGGAAAAATGAGTCCACTACAAATTTATGTTATTTAATGTCAATTTAGCCTTTGCTGCTTCTTGACAATCCTATTCTTGCCTTGTGTTACAGTCCATACAACTGTTACAATTTTCTATTACCTCCTTAAGCTCTCATTGCTACCCATATACTTCTCTTTTAGCAGATAACCTTTTCTTCACTTTACTGAGAAAATGTAGGCCTTTTTTTTTTTTTTTTGGTGAGCTTCATATACTTTACTCCTCACTTTGAAACTCTTATAGATTTTCACTGACTGCCTACTCTTTTTGCTTTAGTATCTGAGGAAAAGGTATCTTTTTCTTTTTCTTTCCTTTTTTTTTTTGCCAAAGGTAACAATCTGCTTGTACCTTCATAACTTTTTAAAAATATATTTTATTTTGGGGCAGCTAGGTGGTGCAGTGGATAGACTACCAGCCCTGAAGTCAGGAGGGCCTGAGTTCAAATGTGACCTCAAACACTTAACAGTTCCTAGCTGTGTGACTCTGGGCAAGTCACTTAACCCCAACTGCCAAAGCAAAAAAAATATTATTTCCTAATAACATGTAAAAAAATGACATTCATTTAAAAACATTTAGAGTTCCAGATTGTCTCTATCCCTGAGACCCCTCCTCATCCATTGAGAAGTCAAGCAATATATATATATATGCACATATATATATATATTATACATGTGAAATCATGAAAAAATATATTTCCAGGTTAGCCATACTGCAAAAGAAAATACACACGCGCGTGCGCACGCACACACACACACACACACACACAATGAAACAAGAAAAGTTTTCTCCTAGTTTAGCTCCTTTCACTTTGCATCAGTTCGTATGTCTTCCCAGTATTTTCTATGGCCATCCTGCCTCTCATTTCTTATAGTAATAGCATTTCATGACAATTTTGAAACAATTATGATATCTGGTTCATAATTTGTCTGGAACCTTGTCTATTGATCATTTCTGTCCTTATTTTCAGCCTCTTTCTCTCTCTATACTACCTTTTCTTTAACCTCCCACTTGATCTGAACATTCACTCAGATAATTATCCTGTTAATCACAACTTTCTCATCAAACTCTGAGAGGGACTCATTTACATTCATTATTAATATTCATTACCCTCTGCTTCTCAATTCTTTGCTACTTGGCTTAAGATTCCATTAGATTCCCCAATTGGCAGTACCTCTAATTTTATGGACTTTGCCACCATGATTTGGCTGTCTTCTCAACCTGGAACTTCTCTCTTCACCTGGGACCTTCTTGTTCTGCAATATCCCTTTACAATTTTCCTACTGGGAAGTTCTTTTCATGGGCACTAGTTAGGGATGATGGACACAGCCAGTCATGCTTCATTCTCCCCTTGGCTGTGCTTTTGTCTTTAGGATTTTGACACCATAGTTGCTTCCACTGGGGCATCTTTGTATTTCTCTTCCTTCCCTCACCTTTTCTCTTTCTTGAGTCCTTATTGATTTTCTCCAATAGAATATAAGATCCTTAAGGACAGAGATTATCTTCCTTTTTGCTTGTATTTATATCCTCAGTGCTGGCATTTATTTAATTGCTACTATGTGTCAGGCACTGTGACATAGTAAATGTTTAAAAATGTTTACTGCCTTGCTACCATTCTAACCACTCTACTGAAACACTATAAACATTTTTACTGAAAAACTCTACTAAAATCTTTCTCAGAGATGAGGAATTACCTCTTTAAAAATGTTTTTAATTTTATTTTCTTCAATTACACATAAAAACAGTTTTTAACATTCATTTTCAAAAATGTTTTTTGAGTTCCAAATTCCCTCCCTTCTTCTCCTCCTTGAGAAGGCAAGCACTTTGATATAGATTATACATGTGTAGTTATGCAAAGCATATTTTCATATTAGCTATGTTGCAAAAGAACAATTATCTCTTAATTAAGTATAATGACCTTATCTTAGTTCTATTTCTCCTTTTCCTTTCTGCAGTTTTTGATTCTGACAAACACCCCCTTCTGGATCTTTTCATATCTTGGTTTTCAGATTTCTTTTCTTTTCTAGTTTTCATATCTGTCTTACTCCTCTTCATTTTCCTTTGCTAGTTATCCATCATGAATTCTTTCCATCTTCCAGCATGGGTTCTGCAAAGGCTCTATATATCCTCTCCTTCAGTGACTCATAATTTCCCATGAGTTAAGTCCTCATCTCTATATAGCTATCTCCAAAGGCAATATAATCTGCTCTAATCTCTGTCTCAGACTCCCATTCCAACCATCTGCTTGTTGGAATCTTCAACTAAAGGCTCTATTAACATCTACAACTCTACATGTTCAAAAACAAATTTGTCATTTTCTCCCTTAAACTCCCTGCTCTTCTCCCTACTTCCCATTCCCCTATTTCTGTTGAGGACACCATTGTCTCCCAGTTACCAAAGTTTGTAACTCTGGAGTCATCCCACACTTTTTCATCTCCTTCAGCTCCCATCACTTGGCATTTAAAACCCTCCACTCTATGGGTCCAACTTTCCTTTCTGAGCTTATTTCATATTATCTTCTTTTACATGCCTTATGTTGTACCTATACAGGACTGTTCCTTTAATTCAAATTTTTTATCTCCTGCCTCAGTGGATTCATACAGTCTGTTTCCTATATCTTCAGCAAATTTCTTCTTCATCTTCGTGTTTTAGAATCTTTATTTTTCTTTAAGACCAAGCTCAAGAGTTACTTCCTCTATGGAATGTAATATAGTTTACCTCTCAGACCTATGGAGATGGAATAAATTTATGTCCAAAGAAGAACTAGAACTCTTAATTGAAAACCAGATAGATAACTTTGACTATATTGAGTTAAAAAGTTTTTGTACAAACAAAATCAATGCAGACAAGATTAGGAGGGAAGCAATAAATTGGGAAATCAGCTTTACATTTAAGGGTTCTGATAAAGGTCTCATCTCTAAAATATATAAAGAATTGTCTCATATTTATAAAAATTCAAGCCATTCTCCAATCAATAAATGGTCAAAGGATATGAACAGACAATTTTCAGAGGATGAAATTAAAACTATTTATAGTCATATGAAAAGGTGCTCCAAATCACTATTGATCAGAGAAATGCAAATCAAGACAACCCTGAGATACCACTTCACACCTGTCAGATTGGCTAAAATGACAGGAAAAGTTAATGATGAATGTTGGAGGGGATGTGGGAGGGCTGGGACACTGTTGCATTGTTGGTGGAGCTGTGAACGGATACAGCCATTCTGGAGAACAATTTGGAGCTATGCTCAAAAAGTTATCAAACAGTGCATACCCTTTGACCCAGCAGTGTTTCTACTGGGCCTATATCCCAAAGAGATTTTAAAGGAGGGAAAGGGCCCCACATGTGCAAAAATGTTTGTGGCAGCCCTTTTTGTAGTGGCAAGAAACTGGAAATTGAAAAGATGCCCATCAATTGGAGAATGGCTGAATAAATTATGGTATATGAATACTATGGAATATTATTGTTCTGTAAGAAATGACCAGCAAGATGATTTCAGAGAGGCCTGGAGAGACTTACATGAACTGATGCTGAGTGAAATGAGCAGAACCAGGAGATCATTATACACGGCAACAACAGAACTATATGACGATCAATTCTGATGGACATGGCTCTCTTCAACAATGAAATGTTTCAAACCACCTCCAATTGTTCACTGAAGAAAGCCATATACACCCAGAGAGAGGGATGTGAAATGTGGACCACAACATAACATTCTCATACTCCTTGATTGATGTTTGCTTACATTGTGTTTCCTTTATCTGATATATTGTTTGTGTAGACAAGGTTTTTCTTGCATAACAATGACAAGTTTGGAAATATGTATACATATATTCGATTTACCAATATTTTAACATAATTAACATGTAGTGGATATCCTGCCATCTAGGGGAGGGGTGGGGAGTTGGGGGAAAAATTTGTAACGGAAAGCTATGTAAGGGTTATTGTTGAAGAATTACCCACACATATGTTATGCAAATAAAATTAAAAAAAAAAGAAGAGTTACTTCCTCTATGACTCTTTCTTTGATATTTCCAATTGTTATTTCAACTTCCCTCTTCAAGCTGCCTTCTATTTATTTATCTTCATGCATGTTTTATATACACTTCATAATTGCTCATCCCCAGACCCTCAAAAAGAATGCTAGCTCCTTGAAGGCAGGAATTGTTTTGTTTTTGTTTTTGTATAATATTTCCAGAATCTTACACATAGCAAATACCTGGTAAATATTAATTGAAATGAATTGAACTTAGCTAGAATAAGAGGCAATAAATCTTTTGTTGGGACAGCCTGAATAACATAATAGTTGCTGTGAGATATTAAAAGAATAAAAGGTTGGCATTATGTTTGGTGGAACTTGTATAGAAGATCCATGGAAGAACATGGAATAGAGTTATCTAAAATAAGAGGTTTCAATGTGCCTCAATGGAGAGGGTACCTACATTAATGAATTAGTGAATCCATCAAATATAAATTAAAATTGTACTTTAATTGTTTCATATATTTAAGTTTTGTCTCCTCAACAAAATAATAAACCCCTCTGTGGACAGAAAATGTTATACTCATTTTCTATCATCTACATCCCCAAATGTATTAATGGGATGGAATCAATATTCAAATAAGAGTAGTTGGCTAATTTATGGATGTATGAATTTCTGTATTTATTGTTGTTTGTTCTACCTTTGGATAGAAAAATGTGATTTGTTGAGAAATATATTTACTTCACTATGTAAACTTTAGACCTTTTAGGTCCTGAGTACCTTTTAACTACAAACCAATAAAATCATGTATTTGTAACTAGAAAAGACCACAGAGTGATCTGATTTAACCCTCTCATTATAGAACTGAGGAAACTGTAGTTCTTTTGAGACATGAAAAGCAGGGTTTCCTTAGTGCCGCTAAATTGAGGGGGAAAAGAACTCAATAAAAAGCTGATTGTAGCTTCTAATCACTTATGGTTTTAGTGATAAGTAAATTAATAAATGACTCAATTCAGCACTACCCTTTAAATAGTAAATTTTTCATTATTATTATCATTTTGAAAGCATTTATACAGTGCTTATCTGCATATAGCTTTGTGTTAAGTTAGGTGATAAAATACTTGCCACAGATGTTAAAGAGAGAATTTATTGTCAAGTATGAGATCCCTTCCAAGACTAAAATTCTGTGATTAGATAGTTCTTACCCTGGAAAATTATAACCTTTTCACTTATTAATTATAGCAATTCTCATTAATATATCATGTAATAGAGTATGTATAATTTATATTTACATAATAAAAAACTTAAGTTTTTTATTTACAAAATTTCTTCTTCACCATCTTGGAAGGGAAGGATAGCAATTCTCATTTTCCAGACTAGTTAGTCAAAGATCAAAGAGATTAAGGACTTTTTCTGTCCCTGAATCCCATAGCTAGCTAATGTCAAAACCTAAATTTAAACCAGCTCTCCAAACTCCAGATCTGGTAATCTTACTTTCTTTTGTACATTTATAAAGGCTTCAGTCCTTTCTTCTCTAGCAGCAAATCCAAGTAGAATCAGTAGAGTTCTAGGTTCGAATCTCTCATTGGGCACTTACTATGGGATCCAATGAGATAATATACGTAAAACATTTTACAAGCTTCATATTACTATGTAAATGACAGCTATTATATCTTTTTTCCCCTCATCTTTTTTGATAACTTATTATTCTTACATTCTGACTTTGGGCAAGTCATGAGCCTTAGTTTCCTCATCTGGAAAATGGTAATAATTGCATTTAAAATACTTCACAAACATTTTATGTGTGTGTGAGGAAAGGGCTTTGAAAATCTTACACTACTATATTTGTGTAATTAATTATTGTTATTAATAAAAATCTCATAAATTCTCTTCTCTGCATATTCAAATGGAATAACAATATTATCTTGCTGTGATTAAAAAAAACAGATTCCTTGATTGGATGAACATAGGAAAAAAAGAGTTTCAGGCTGCTAATGCTGTTTCAGTGTGGGTTGGGGTTTTGCTATGCTTTGCTCTAATATGGCATTGTTTAAATAAAACCACAATTACTCTTTATAGTCTGTCATTCTCAATATAAGGTGTATGCCTTATGAGCCGTAGAAGTTTAATTAGAACAATGAAACTGCTTATAATCCACTAAACTGGATAATCAAGTCAGAGTGAGGGCAACCTTTTTCAAGGAAGCTTGTAAGAGGTGTTCTAGTTGGGAAAAAAAGTGCTTGTCATTTTTTCCTTTATCTTATAAAGAAATTCAGCAATTAAACTTGGTTAGTTGCAACTTACCAACTTTACTATTCCTATGTAAGAATGTCCCACAAGAGAAGTAAAATCCTTAGTAGTTTCTACTACTACTAACAAGTATGGAATTAGCCAGCAATTCAAAGTAGAATGAAGTTTTTTTTTTTTTTTTGTTTTTTTTTTTGATTATTTTTGGTTTTTTTTTTTTTTTTTTACATAGGAGTAGACAGTGAAAGTTGAGGAGGGAGCTTAAATGACTCAGTATGAGCCATTAGAGAGATGGGGCAGTCAGAAGAGCTAAGACCTCAAGCCATCTTGACAGAAGGATGGTATCCAGAAAGAGAGGGGTCATCCTCCATGCTAGTCAAATCTAGAGACTAGATTTGAATTCAGATTCCTGATTCCAAATATAGAACTCTATCTACTATGCCACCTTGTTGCCTCAAAGAAGCTGTATCATATACAGAGGAAAGCACTGAAGGTGGTTGGTTATCTGAAAAATCATGTCATTCGGGGATCAACCAAAGGTACTGGGGTATTTAGACTGGAGGAGAGATGGCTTATGGAACAAAACTATCTTCAAATACTTAAAGGGTTGTCTTGGAAAAGCGATTAGATATATTTTGATTGACCAGAGAGGTAGAAACTAAAAGCAGGGGGTGGAATTTACAGAGAGGTATTTTTCACCTCAATATGAAGAAAAATTTCCTAACAATTGTTGTTTAGTCATGTAAGACTCTTTATGACTCCATTTGGAGTTTTCTTGGCAAAGATGTTGGAATGGTTTCCATTTCCTTCTCAGTTTATTTTACAGATAAGGAAACTGAGACAAACAGGGTTTGTGCCAGAGTCGCACAGGTATTAAGTGTTTGAGGTTAGATTTGAACATAGGAAAATGAGTCTTCCCAACTCCAGATTCAGCACTCTATCCACTTCATCACCAAGATGCCTTTTCCCAATAATTATAGCTGCCCCGAATTGACATGAACTTCCTAAGTGAACTGTGATATGTTAATCTCTAGAGGTCTTCTAGTGGAGGTTGGATGTCAACTTGTCAGAGATGATGAAGAGGCACATCCTCCTTCAGGTATGAGTTGGGCTGTGAGAATCTGTGATTCTAAGTTATTAGGCATAAAAGATTGACTTATTCCAAGGAAGAATTTCCTTAAATTTTGAACTATGAAAAAATAGAAGGGGATACTTTGATGTCTTATCTTCTAGAAACATTGGATGAGGAAAACATCGGGTGAAAATTTGTTGAGATGTTGAAGAGGGAATTCATACACTAGAAAATAGTTTAATCATATGCCCTTTGGGTTCATTCTTACCTAAGATTTTATGATTCTCTTACTACACAAATATTTGAAAAGTTTTTCTCCAGATTTCCAGTTCCTTTTTATAGCATATTGATTGGCATCCCAGTGCCAATTTTGGCATTATAGATTTTCTATTTCAGTCTCGAAATGAAATCCTTTTTGGATATTAGGAAACAATAGTCAGCTGACTTAATGAATAATGGAACTATCCAACAAATATTATAATGGATCTGATTCTCTCAGATAGTGGAGCACATAGTGTTTTCTAAGGCCATGTCTATGGTGTAGTGCGGGATTATAAGGAAAAATTCTTTAAAATGAACCTATCGTCTTTTTTTTTTTTTTTTTGCTTTTTGCTGAGGCAATTGGAGTTAAGTGACTTGCCCAGGGTCACACAGCTAGGGAATGTTAAGTGTCTGAGACCAGATTTGAACTCAGGTCCTCCTGACTTCAGGGCTGGTGCTCTAACCACTGTGTCACCCTGCTGCCCCCATGAACCTATCTTCTAAAAACCTGTCCAAACACAATTTTCCAGGGAATAGGAAAATCATTCAGGTAATTGTGTTTCAGTATCCAGGAATGTTTTGACTCTACTAGGAACAAATCTTGTCTAATTTATAGATCAAAAGACTCAGAATTGTAGCAAAAGATAGAATATACACCAAATAAGTTAAATAAACAGGATCAGATTTTAAAACAACTTCACTGGTTGTGCTGGCCCCGAGAAATTCTACATAGATATGCTAATATTGTACTAGATTTTGCAGTAAGTAATCACTATAGAGAAACTTGCTCTATATAGATTTTTTTTTGAGTAAACCATTTTCCAGTATCCAGTGATCAGAGATAGGAATATTAGGACACTAAAATATAGGACACTAATCTTTTAATCTGTGTCAGTTTGGCTAAGATGACAGGAAAAGACAAACATTGAAAAGGATATGGGAAAACTGGGACACTAATACATTGTTGGTAGAATTGTAAACTGATCCATCCATTCTGGAAAGCAATTTGGAACTATGCTCAAAGGGCTATCAAAATGCCATACCCTTTGATCCAGCAGTGTTTCTACTGCTTATATCCCAAAGAGATAATATAGAAGGAAAAGGGACCTACATGTGCAAAAATATTTGTGGCACCCTTTTTGTAGTGGCTAGAAACTGGAAACTGAATGGATGCACATCAATTGAAGAATGGCTGAATAAATTATGGTATATGAATGTCATGAAATATTATTGTTCCATAAGAAATGATCAGCAGGATGATTTCAGAGAGGCCTGGAGAGAGACTTGCATAAACTGATTTTAAGTGATATGAGCAGAACCAGGAAATCATTGTACATGGCAACAATAAGTTTATAAAATGATAGATTCTGATGGACGTGACTCTTTTCAACAATGAGATGACTGAAGCCAGTTCCAATGATCTTGTGATGAGGAGAGCCATCTATAACCAGAGAGAGGATTGTTGGAACTGACTATGGATCACAACATAGCATCTTCATTCTTTTTGCTGTGGTTTGCTTGCATTTTGTTTTCCTTCTCATTTTTTTCCTTTTTGATCTGATTTTTCTCATGCAGCAAGTTAACTGTATAAATATGTATACATCTATTGGATTTAACATATATTTTTAATATGTTTAACATATTTTGTATTACTTGCCATCTAGGGGAGGAGGTTGGGGGGAAAGGGGGAGAAATTTGGACAAGTTTTGCAAGCATCAGTGTTGAAAAATTATTTATGCATATGTTTTAAAAATAAAAAGCTGTAACAAAAAATAAAGTCAATCTGTGTCCTTTCTTCTCTTTCTGAATTCTTTTGTGTTATTCTTTACCCTTTTTAGGCAGAGGCCTTGTACAAAAGTCAACCTTCTGTCTCCTCATAAACTCTGGGCTGCTACAGAATGAGTCAAAATGATAGACTTCCTCCAGACCAGAGTCAACATAATTAATAAACTAATTCCCTTAGAAGTAAGTAGTTTAGCCTAGACGTCACTGGATTGCATTCACTGAATATATTACACTCCAAATAAGTGTAGCCCCTCTACTCTAAGGACTGATATATTATGTAATATGTATACTTCTTGGCTTAATTTCACCTCCTTTGTTGACTTACACTCAGGGTCACTTTGACGAACTTCTTTGACTCTCTATGTCTATGTTTTTCACACTGTGAATTGGGGAATAATAAAATTTTCCAGATTTCTTGGCACAATTTGGCAAAAGAAAATGTAGGAAGAATGATTAAATGGCACTGATGACTATTCTTTGGAATCCAAGTGAAAATGAAATGATTTACAAAGAACTGAGTCAGAACCTATAAGTGTTCAGAATTGTAACAGTTCTATCTAGAACTGGAAGGAATCTTGCAAATCATCTAATCCAACCCATTCATTTGATAAATGAAGAAACTGAGGTTCAGGGAATTTAAGTGACTTGTCCAAAGCACACAGGGGACTTCAGAGATAAGATGTAAATCAGGGCCAGAGTTCTGTCCATTGTACCACACTATCAAGCTCTCTGTACTTCTAGAGCACATTAACAATTAAGGATCTTGAGAGTGCAAATCAACATTTAAAAACTAAATTTCTGAAATTCAGCCTTCCCTCACTTCAGGAGAAGGCAAAAGTAACTTCTCCTTGGTAAAAAGGAAAAAAACTTTGCTTAAATTCTGTGATTCTAAGACAATGACATCTCTCATTTCTCTGATGCTATGGCTCAACTGGGACGATGTAGTGAAAAGAACTTCAGATTCGGAATGAGAAGTCAAACTTGAGTTGACCTAAGTGCAATCGATTACTAACTTTCTGACTTGGGACCATTCATTTCCTTCTAAGTCTTTGTTTCTTCATATGTTAAATTCTGGGGTTGTACTAATTGACCCCCATCTTTCTTCCTAGTTCTAATTGCTATGATCTTATGTATCTAATATAAAGAGTTGGGCAATGATCTTATGGAATCTTTAGAGTGATGGTATTCTTAGTTCTGCCTATCCTTGCTCCATTTCTGCTCCTAAAGTCCCAAGGCTCTCCCAACACATTTTCAGGAGAGGGAAATTATTCCCTTTATAATGTATCCCTCTGTTGACTGAACACAAAAGTTTTCCTCAGACTTATTCCCTTACCTTTGTGGTGAGGGGATGGAAAGGTTATCCTATTTTACAAAATACCATATTTTATGAGTTAATTAGATCTTCCAAAGGTGTTTAATTTATTCCCAGAGAATAGCTTAAAGATAGAGGCTCATTAAGTATTACTCAAATACTCATTAAGTATTAATTATTTACTACATTTTATGAGAAAAGATTCTAGACTGTTTACTGGGGCTGATGTCCTAGGAATAAAAGTAAATTGAACAATGAACTTAAAGTTCCACAGAAAAATGCTATGACGTAGTACAACCTCTGGCTTTTGCTTGGTGAATTTGTTAAAGAGGATTTTTGATTTTTTCAAATGCATATTTGAATTTTTTACCTAATATTCCCCCTCCATTGAATATCTTTGTGATGTAGAAAAGGACTGTGTAAGTAGCAAAATGACGAGTAACCACCACAAAATCAGACAGGAAAGTGTATGTTGGGGGAAAGAAGAAGCAAAGAGGGGGATATGAGGAGAATCAAGACAGAAGCCTAAGTCTCCAGATCTCTTCCATCATGTGCTTTCCACTATGTAGGTCTTATAAAGTAATTATGAGCAAATCTTCTGATTATTAAGCATTTAATGGACTTCTCTGGTTGTGAGCTCTGTTTTGCAGCCAGATCACAAAATCCTATAGAACTGCTAAAAACAAAGAAACAAACAAAAAGCCCTTTCTTTTAATTTTATTCTAATAAAATATAAATAGAATGCCATTAGGTAGAGAGATTGAATCTGATTTCACTGCTTTTGTGAAGTTATTTTTTAAGAGAGAAGGGTACCATATAGAAAGCTACCTGTATCTTTGACCTGTTAAATAAATAGCTCAAGGTCACATAACCAGAAGGAATTGAACCTAGGTTTTCCTGTTTCTGAGAATGGTTCTTTAATCTCCTCTTTCACACTGAGGGAGAGTGAGTGAGAAGAAAATCTATTATTAACAGTAGGTTAGCATAGCAGGCAGCTAATTTATGTTGATACGTATCATGGTAAAATTGTAAACTGCTTTAAATTACATCTAAACTATTGCTTTTCCTTGAGGTTTAGGGACCCTAGAATAAGGCACTGAGACAAAAGCCAGTGTGTTCTTCATGAAAGATTCCTGGAAACTGAAAAATAAGGTCTTTTAATATTTTGTGATATAACTGTTTTTCTTGGCTTAAGCGTAGCTTTTAAAAAATGGTGCTCATTGTTTTGCTTGTAGTTCTTTTATGCATGGACAATCGGGCTGATGATGCATTCACTTTGGGAGAATTTTCCAATTGAAAAAGTGCTCTGGAGAAGTTTCAGCACTATGAATCACCCAAACCTCATCTAAGTCTCGTGAAAGCAAAGACTGTGAAAGGCAGTCACAGAGAGAAGACATATTGTAGTTGTGCCGCCTGATTCAACTAAATAGAAAAATATTTTGTAAAGACATGAGAATTTCAGGCATCTGACAGAGTGGTAAGGATGAATGTCACATTTGGGGTAGAAAGGCAAAAAACACCCAAATGACTTGCAGCTCAACTCTTTCTTTTATTTCCTCCCCAATCAGAACTGACCTAGGAAAGGAGGTCCCATTCATATGCAAAAGAACTATAGACATTTTTTTGACCATCATCTTGAGAATAAAAATATCAGGGGACATTACTTCTGATCAGCTTCCCTAATCCCTCTTGGACTCCCAGAGCTGTCTTGGCTAAATTCAGCTATTGTAAACCTTTCTCTCATCTCTCACATGTAGAGTTCTAATGATAATTGTAATGAAACGAATACAAAGATTTTTCTAATTATATTTCATTGTATTCTAATCTGCTTGAGGAGAGCAGGAAAAATTTGGTGGGTCTGGGTAAGAATGAGGATCTTGGTAGGTTTGTCATCTCAATAAACATTCCAATATCTAACCACAGAAACACTAGATCTGTTGACTTTTAAAAGTTTTTTTCCATATTATTCACTGGGTAGCAAAATGTACCAGAGAAAACATGGAATGGTAAGCTCTTCTTTCAAAGCTTTCCATCATGTTTTCTCCTCCAAAAATCTGCACTGCTTTTGAGTATTTCTACTTAATGTTGAATGAGGGATGGAAATGATAATAGTTTTCAAGTCTTGGAAGACTTGGTTTCTAGTTCTGCTTTTGCTTCTAACTAGCTGTGTGACTTTGTGTGAAGTAATTAAACCACTTTGAGTTTCCCTATCTCTAAAATGGTTGCAACACCATATATTATCTGTCTCATTGGATTGGTGTGGGGCTGAATGAAAAAAATAATGTTTATAATAATAAACTACTAAACATGTTAACTGATATTAGAATAATACAAGGGTGTGATTTAATATTACTTAGAGGCCTTAGGTTGGTTGTATCTGCACACAAGAGGGCTCAGAATGTACCTGAACAGATGAAGGAGATAATAACCTCGCCCTTTATATTTGGCCTTGAGTTTTTCCTTACTTGCTTATCTATATAGATGACTGGAAGAGGGTTAGAATTTGAAAACTGGGGAACCCAAAAATCATTTGAAAAAAAATAGGCCAATAACCATTAGATAGAACCATTGAATTATAGTTTAGTTTTAAGAGATTAAAATTGTAAGGAATGCTTACTCTGGGCTAGAGGTAATGTTGTTTTCCCCAAAAATCCTAAATTCAGTGACTAGGGAAATTAGTCCAAAAGAAATATTAAGCTTAATTAAGTATGTTAGTGAGTTGAGAAGATTCTAATCTTTGTTACAAAGAGTTTGGCATCCAGGGCTGATAAATTTGATGGAGAGATGAGAGGTTTTATAGTCAAGATTCCAAGGGATCAAGTTAGGAGAACCTTAAAGAAGTATTTTTTTCCTGGTCTCAGGCAAGAGTTTCTGTCTTTCTGTAAAAGAGTAGTAACAAGAAAAAGACTAAAAGTGTGGCAGAGCCTGTTCTTCCACTGAGGAAGAGAGAGCTAAGTATTTTATTTGAGCTAGACATTAAAGACTATACATCTAGCAGCAACAAAAAGAAACTACTTGTATTGAGTATGATGTGTACAAGCTGGTCATGTAGGTTATATGTGCCCATATGACTATGTTTAGGATTGCAAAGAGGCATGAATAGATCTCCTGAGAGTCTCATCCACATATCCTTCCAAAGAAAACTGATTCCAGCTCAGATTGGAGCAGGAGATTGGAGTTAGATACTGGCTACTCTGCTCTCCCCAAAGAAAGGGTATAGGGCTAGATTTATGAGCTACCTGATTGCTATCATTTAATTAGAAAGAGGTCACAAGCTATATATCAATAACTCCTATGAAATATTAGTTCTACAATGAACATATGTAGAAAACAGTAAATAAAAGCACCTGCTTCCTAGGATTGTTGTGAGGATAAAATGATATAATAAATTTAAAGTGCTTAGGTCAATGCCTGGTACATAATAAGTGATTTATAAATTTTAACTATTATTATTTTATACCAATTTATTCAATTGATTGTATACAGAAATTATACAGATGAGAATATAGTCCAGAAAATATACAGAGTAAATGAATTGTCCCACTAGAAGAATTTAACTCAATCACAAAAGTTCCAGATTTCATTCAAAGGGGAAATTCCCAGAACTCCTTAACGTATTAATATGAGGTCAAAGAAATGACCAAAGTATCAGCTTCTCTATAAATTTTTGTTTTTCAGTCTTTCTTTCTCTTCAGGGAACTGAAAAGAATCTGAAACTGCATGTCTTTTCTCTTAAAGCTAGAAGGAAGATAGGATTTCTCTTCTCCAAAGCATCCCCCATCCCAACTCTGCCTCTTATACAGCCACTGAGCATTGCATAAACAATTTCTATCAATGATGAGAGTCCTATGTGAATGGGCTTTGAGGTTCAGGTCACATATGCATCTAGTCAAGTATCCAGTGGGAGAATCTGGCTAAAATGTACAATGGCACATCTGGCAGAGAAATATTTAGCAGTACAATGTCCATTTGCATAGCATCTGGAGGAGCAGGGCTAAGTGACTCTGTATCCAGCTGAGCAACAATCAAGCCAGCAGTAGCTAGGGGAGTTTGCAAGATCAGAGAACAGGGATTATACTAACACTAGGAGATATCAGTGGCCCTGAGGCATCAGAGTCATAAGTTGTTCCTTTACTAATGTGCCCTGACCATATATGTTCCTGAATACAATAGTAATGTGTTCCCCACATGTATGCCTCGCTATGCATGAACACTTGTTATGTATGTTCATTGAATATGTGTTCCTTTACACATGTTCCCTTTTTATGACTATTCTTATTGATATTATGTAATTTCTGGTAGAATGCACTTTGGGCTTATGATATGAATGCTTTGTTGCTATTTTCTTATTGGAGATTCATGATCCTAAAATAGCTATTCTTTTTTTTAATATTATTTTATTTTTCCAATACAGGCAAAGCTAGTTTTCAACACTTACCTCTACAAAAACTTGTATTCCAAATTTTTCTCCCTCCCTCACTTTCTTTCCCTCTCCCCAAGACAGCAAGCCATCTGATATCGGTTAAATGTTCAATTCTTCTAAATTTATTTCCATATTTGTTGCACAAGAAAAATCATATCAAAAGGGAAAAAAATCCATGAGGAAGAAAAAAAAAAACAAGCAAACAAACAACAACAAAAAGGTGAAAGTACTATTCTTTGATTCACAGTCTCCATAGTTCTTTCTCTGGATGCAAATGGCACTTTCCATCCCAGGTGTATTAGAATTGCCTTGAATCATTTCATTTTTGAAAAGAACCAAGTCCATCACAGTTATCATCACATAATCTTGTTGTGACTGTGTATGTTCTCTTAGTTCTGCTCACTTCACTCAGCATCAGTTCATGTAAGTTTTTCCAGGCTTTTCTGAATCACCTTGCTGATCATTTCTTATAGAACAATCATATTCCTTAATATCCATATACCATAACTTATTCAGCTAAGTTGATGGGCATCCACTCAGTTTCCAGTTCCCTGTCACTACAAAAAGGGCTTCTACAACATTTTGCATATGCGGGTTCTTTTTATTGCAAAGAAAGAACAGAAAAAAAGAAATTTAAAAATAAGGATTTCTATTATATGTACCCATATACACATGCATTTAAAGCACATGTATATATGTATTATATGCATATATAAAACATGTACATGTCATATACACATATTTAAAATACATATTTGATATACATGTACATATAATTATAATTTATATAGCAGTACCAACATTGCCCTGATTGAATTTTCTTTTGTTCTCTTGTGTATATTTTTAAGTGTAAAATTTCAACAGCTTTCCTTCTGCCTATGCTGATATTTTAAAATTCATTTTAAAATTTCAACTCATTCTAATTAATTTTTGTTTTTGTGTTGGAATAAGAAAATTCCTTTTTGCTTAATAATCATGACCCTAACCACTCCATGGAAATCACTCTCTAGGGCCTTACAGAAAGACTGAGGGAAGAGTGGAACTAGAGCTTTTTATTCTGATTTCTTGCCAGCTCCAGACTTTCTTGAATCCATTGCAAGGTGAGGGTTTGTTTGCCAGGCCTTGCTTGCAGTACACTAACACAACCTTGAGAACTCAATTTTACTTTCTGGTGAAGTAAGAAAGATCCTTACCTAAGTGGTCTCAGTATATGGGTTCAAATCTCATCTCTGCTCCATGTCTTTGTGAATTTAGGCGATTCGCTTCATTTCTTTGGACCCTCAATTTCTAATTTTGTTAAAAAAAAAGGAAGGTTTACTTATATAATCTCCAAGTTTTTTTTCTTTTTTTTTTCTAACTAGAATAGGGTAAAGTTTTACAATGGCAAAACCTAATTTTCTTAAATATCTCCCCTTGATTCCAAAATTAAAAAAAAATCCCAAATACTATTGTTTTAACTAATGCAAAAATGATGCTCCCCCTTCTAAGTTTGCTTTCTTTGATATATAGTTTTGAGGAAGCAGAACAGTTTGAAGACAAAAAAGTGACAATTAAAGGTTTAGCATTAAAAGATTTTCCCTGAACTTCAGTGAGGTGAAGAGAGACAGCAGCTTTCTACAAAGTTTCTCTTGCTGTGTTACAGGTTGATTGTCCGTAAAAATAAAAAAAAAAAAAAAGAGCTGAGACTGTCAGACAGGAAAAGAAAGAAGCAGTTGGCTTGGCTTCTTCCCAAACTCCTGCTGGTTAGTGCTAGCACATCTTCTCACTGATATAAACTCTTTGAGAGAAGGGATTGTAGCTTATAGGTTGTTGTAGTTTTAACACCCAGCTGTTCTGGGTACTTATAAGATTCAAGGACATTATTCACCTCAAATTAGACTTTAAGTCATTTTAAAATCTTGATTGAACTTAACCAATGACACAACTCCTTATGCATATACATTCTCTCAATATGCCTATGCAAATATGCATTTATTTTTATACTTATAATAAATCTAATGATTAGTAGTGCCATTCCAGTATATTATTCTTTGAATCAGTGACTGATGGTATTAGTCTCTAAAAATTGCATAAATTTCACTTGAAGAGAGCTATATAGTTTTAGCAAGTTTTGGCGTCTACTATGTACTTAAATTCAAGATTGGAAATAGAAGTGATATATTAAATTAACCATATATTGGAAGTGTTAATTTAAAAAATAAACCCGAGGAAGAAGGATGGTTCTGAAGTTTTCTGGATTTTTAATTCTTAAAAGAACTCTAAATGAAGAGAATTTTATATAGCTTTGAGTTTCATCATAAGTTTGTTCTTACAGTTGCTTGTGGGCTTTTTAAAAAGCACATCTAGATATTTTCTGCACAAATGTTTCTGGCAAACTGTGGAACATGTCTTTAAACCAACAACTGTGAGAATCCCTAGCCCAGAGCAATGAAATATTTCTTCATGTCACAAACTCTGGGCATGATCTTGAAGCTCTTTTCATGGGTGGAATGCCTACTGATATCTTTGGCCAATGGGGACTCTGTAGGCAGAATACTTTAATGGGCTCAGCTCCAAATAGCAAATCCCTTGGAGGCTGTGACCCTCCTTTCAGCTATGGAGGTTAGAAAAAAATGATTAGACATTAATAAAAGTTAGCTTTTAAAGCATTTTTTTCATTTTATCATTAGAAAGTCAATTAAACTAGATCACTGTGATAATATTTAAGGATGGAAATAGAAGAATAATACAAACAAGAAATGAGAAGATATGTGAAAATTATGATAATGAACTCTACTCTCTATCAATGATGGGGAGCAACTGCAACTGGGTTCTAAAAGTAACCTCCTGATGTGCTGCATAAGGCAGGAGAAATGAAACTAGTGAAAATAAAGTGGTAATGAGTAGCTGAATTCAATCAAGTACATACAGAACACCCCGAAGAGGTTTGTGCTGAAGATAATGAGTTTTGAGAGAGCTGAAGGAATACAGCTCACAATATTGGAAAAAGAAGAGAGGATATCAAACAGTTAAAATCCAAATATCAGTGCTAATTACACACACACACACACACACACACACACACACACACACAAGGAAGGAAATAAACATTTGTTAAGTGTAAACTACTTTCCAGGAACTGTGCCAAGTGCTTTATAAATATTATCTCATTTGAACAAAACAGATTGGATGTGTTGGTGAGAAAAATAATTATTAATAACCAATGATTTGGGAAGATCCAGAGAGCTCTCCTTTCCTGATTTTAAATGTTCATTTTCTTGAAGGGCATTAATGTAATGAGATTGGACTAACTTTGTTGTTCAGGCTCCTCCCAAGTGGAAAAGCCATTGTGCTCTGGTGGGTAATAAGTTCTTTATATAGATTGTTTGAGACTGGGAATAATTTAGAAATGAATAACATAATCAAAGTTCAGTTCCAGCCTCTCATTGTAACATTCTTTCTCTCATTAATTGTTAGCCAGTCAGAGTTGATTGCCACTCTTGGGAACACTCCTCTTCCAATGGGTATATAAGTGTGAGATGCTGCCATGATTGTATTTAATCATTAGAGAGGGATGGCCAAATGACTATACATTTATTAGTAAACATGCAGGCATTATTAATAAAGTGATTAAATTACTCAGAAATTATACCTTTTTAAGCATCACATGGTGTGCAAGATAGTGAGGAATCCAGGATGATTCCTAGTTTGAATGCCTGACAAATTAGGAGGATAGTGTTGCAAAAGGTGAGATTTGAACTCCTGTCTTTATAATTTGGGGATCAGATCATTAAGTCATATCACCATACTTCCTTTCTCATGTTTTTTTTTTAGGCAAGAAGTTAATAAACTTTTCTTTTAAAAATATTTTAATACTATATTTCAATATGATAAGTTGGTTTCTTTTGTAATTATATATATTTTATTTTAAGAATTTAGAAACATTATTTTGAGATGGGATCCACGAGTACTAACAGATTAGTAAAGGGGATCCAAGACAGAGAAAAGGTCAAGAACTCATTAAATATTTTAATTTTGATAACCATGGAACCTTCCACTAAAATACTTCTGTGATCCCTCATCATGGTGTGAAAGGGAACTCAAACTAGTGGAGTATGAGCTTTAATGGCTATGTTTTACTAAACTGGAGAAATTTTTAATATAGACTCAGTGACAGTCTGAGCATCTTTTGTCTGAGAAGCAGAATAGTTAAAAGTGGAGCACTAATTACTAAAAAGTTGGCCAAGAGGTGATTACTTATTTTTGGCTACAGCAACTCATTAAACCATCTGGTAGGATAGAGGGAATGCCTACACTAATGAATAGAGTTTAAGTTGTTCTAACTTTGAGCTGTTTCAATCAGAAGGATGCTGGATGTTTGAGAGTACATTCCAA
Organism: Myrmecobius fasciatus; assembly: GCA_023553655.1. Lineage (NCBI taxonomy): Eukaryota > Metazoa > Chordata > Mammalia > Dasyuromorphia > Myrmecobiidae > Myrmecobius > Myrmecobius fasciatus. Next base: position 282,508 of record JAJPUD010002773.1, read on the forward strand.
TGCTAATCAAGGAGGGTGTGTGTGTGTGTGTGTGTGTGTGTGTGTGTGTGTGTGTGTGTGTGTGTGTGTGTGTGTGTGTGTGTGTGTGTGTATTTGTAGGGATGGGAAATACCTGAAGACAGATTTCTTCTAACCTGCCCAGATGAATCCAATTAGTGTACCCACTAAAATGCTCAAATCCTATAATATATCCTTGAATGCTCCCCACTCCCCTTCCTTCTTTCCACCACAAACTTCAAAAGCCTCTTAATTACAACCAGTCCTGAAGAGGAAGCTGTGACTGATTATGTCCAAATTAGTTTCCACAAAGCACAATTTCTCCACCAAACATGGGAAGAATAAACTAGTGAGATGGTTTAGATGGCCTTATTTATGTATCCTAAATGTGAAAGAGGAAATCTGTTCCTCTGACCTTTATGGGCATATTACTTTTAGTGCTAAATCACACATTCCTTGAAAAGGCTTTGATTAGGAGATTGACTTGAGGGGATACTCCCAGGAGTATCTTTGAAAACACTTCTTCCACCCATAGTTAGAATTACTTCTATTTTGAAGCCATAATTTATTCTGGACCCTGTAAATTTGTAGGTTTGGAAGGCAGAGGTCTCACTCTGCCTCATTTCATAATGAAAAGAGTAGAAGGGAGAGCCTAACTCTGCAATCTGTAGTCCCTCTTTCTGAATTCAACAGATTTTAGATAACGCATCTTAAGTGTGGGTTATTTAATCTCTAATCCTATTTTCAGTCCACATGATATCTGAGGCAGATCTGTCCCATTTTTAATCAAAGAGGCAATCATATGCCTTAACTCATTTCGTTATTTAAACAGTCTGTGAACAGGGAATTCTCCTTTTGATCTATCTGGTGTGATATAAATCCATTTCCTTTTATTTTGCCCCCATTGGCAATGAAAAAATCTCTAAGAGCAAGCCCTTATTTTGTGTTCAGTCTCATTTGTAATACTAACAGGGGTAATTTCCTACTCTCTCTGTACTATTAGTAAAATTTATTATACCAACTTTGGAAATAGGACAGTAAGGTACACAGTCCTAACTCTGAGTCCTGACTTTTGTTTCCCCTTAGAAATACATGGCAATGTTCTCTGAAAAGGGATATATTATGCAATTAGTCTGGAGACTATTTTGTTGGCACTTATGTCCAGACACAAATCAATCAATATACCCTTGTTTAGGATAATGGTTGGTTGAACCACATTTTTAATCTTTGTAGATATAACTCAAATTATTTTAATTAGTAAGAATTGATTTATGTATCCATTGGACTGTCCAGTATAATTCCATTTCTATCTTTCTTTTTCATTGTCCTTGAGATTTCTATACATACTGTATGCAGCCCTCCTATGGAGTCAGTTCTCATCTTGGAAGAGTCTCATCTTTGAGAATAAGACAGCACTGATGCAAGGAGGGATCTGGGACTATCTGAGTCTATTCTTGTGGACATGCATTACTCTGCTAGAAAACAGAAAATGAGTGCAGTGAATAGAGCTCTGGGAATGGAGTCAGAATGACCTAAGTTCAAATCTAGCTTCAGACACTTACCAGCTATGTGACTTTGGGGAAGTGACAACCTCAATTTCCTTTAATGTATGAGAATAAATGAGAATAAATATGAGAATAAATAACAGTACCTACCTCTCAGGGTTGTTGTGAAGAAAAAATGATATATTTGTAAAGCACCTAGCATAGTGCCCTGCACATAGTAGGTGCTACATAAATGCTGTTATTGCTTTAAGAAAAGTAGAAAAAATAAAGAAAATGAGTTGATAATCTTTGGCACAATGAGTGTGCATCTTTGATATCCACAGAATTTGTAGTGTATCCTAAGTAAATGCAAGAAATTGAGATCAAAACGATGAATGTTGGAGGGGATGTGGGAGGGCTGGGACACTAATACATTGTTGGTGGAACTGTGAACGGATCCAACCATTCTGGAGAGCAATTTGGAGCTATGCTCAAAAAGTTGTCAAACTGTGCATACCCTTTGACCCAGCAGTGTTTCTACTGGGCCTATATCCCAAAGAGATCTTAGAGGAGGGAAAGGGACCCACATGTGCAAGAATGTTTGTGGCAGCCCTTTTTGTAGTGGCTAGAAACTGGAAACTGAAGGGATGCCCATCAGTTGGAGAGTGGCTGAATAAATTATGGTATATGAATGTTATGGAATATTATTGTTCTGTAAGAAACGACCAGCAGGACGATTTCAGAGAGGCCTGGGGAGACTTGCATGAACTGATGCTGAGTGAAACGAGCAGAACCAGGAGATCATCATGCACAGCAACAACAGTATTACGTGATGATCAATTCTGATGGACGTGGCTCTCTACAATAAAGAATTGTCTCAAACCAGTTCCAGTTATTCACTGAAGAAAACCATATACACCCAGAAAGAGGGACATGAAATATGGGCCACAACGTAACATTTTCATGATCTCTATTGACATTTGCTTGCATTGTGTTGCCTTTCTCTGATTCTTTTTTTTTTTCTTGTAGATAGGATTTTTCTTGCATAACTTCTCAAGCATTTCAACATTATTAACATGTAGTGGACTTCCTGCCATCTGGGGGAGGGGAGGGGACTGGGGGTAAAATTTGTATTGGAAAGCTTTGTAAAGATCAAGGTTGGGGAACTACCCATACATATGTTATACAAATAAAAAGCTTAAAAAAAAAAAGAAATTGAGATCAAGCCAATCATTGACAGGAATATAGACTCTAACTGAGGGGATGCTAATTCCTATCTGATCTGTACAGGTGTATTCTTTTTTTTTCTTTTAATGGTCAAAATTGCTAGGTTGAGAAGTTTATTTTTGTTTTTATTTTTTAATTTAAATATTATTTTATTTTTCAATTACATGCAAAGTTTTCAACATTCACTTTTGCAAAATCTTGTGTTCCAAATTTTTCTCTCTTTTTCTCTTCTATCCCTTCTTAAAGATAACTAATCCAATATAGGTTAAAAGTGCAATTCTTCTAAACATGTGTCCATATTTGTTGTGTAGTGCAAGAAAAATAAGATTAAATGGGAAAAAAACAAAAAAAAAGTGTGTTCTTCTACCCTTATAGCCATAAACCTTTTCACATACTTATTTCTAGTACTCTAAAATTCAAACATGTCCACACACATATACATATACACATTCATTCATACACACATGCATGTATGTACATGTGTATATATATACAAATAGATGTAAAATTTTCCCAGAGAGCCAATTATTCAACTTTTACTAGCACTTTACTAGCCAGCTAAAACCCAGGCTTTCTGATTTCTAGACATCTTTCTCCCACAATACTTCCTGGTCTTCAGTGACCATTATGTTTGTAAACTAATCGATATTATATCTCTTCCCTTCTCTGTCCCCCCTCTTCCCACTTCAGGCCTTTTACTTAGATATATATTTGTACAGATATACTGGGAATCTAGCCAGAAAAAAGAGGCAGGTGCTTAATAGCATTTCCCTGAATTTTCTCTTTTTAAAATCCTAACAATGATGCAACAATTTGTTTATTTCCAGAATCTTCAAATCTAAAAGTTGGGAGGAAATCTCAGGAACTATGTAGTCCAATGTTTTAGTATTTTTACTTTGAAAATTTTTGAAAGGAAAAATTGGGACTTTGCCCATAAAGATATCTAAGAAAAATCACTAAAGATAGTGTGGGTTTGGGGAGCATTCAGAATTGTACTTCAAATATCACAAACCAAGGACAGCACAGCTGGTACTCATTTATGAATTGCAGGCAAATTGTCAGATTGAATTTAGCTTTTATAATTGGTTTTTAAGTGTCTCCTTTTCTCTTTGTCCTACTTGATATTAACATCAAGCAATTTTAAATGTCAATAATCTAAATGTAGTTTAATTTCTTTAATGAAATTGTTTAATAATTTGAAAATGCAAGAATAGCTTTTGAGAAGCAGCAGGGTGGAGAGGTGGAAGTGGCAGGATGTATTTGGCCATGGGGGAATGAAGGTGCTTTCCATCTCTCCATGATGACTCTCTCTAGCTAATCATTGTAGATGGTCTTTACAAGAATTTTCTTCAATTTATCACTAGAAAGATCTTGTCAATTAACACAACCTAAATGTAAAATATGAACAAAAAACTACATGGGGACTCAGTTTCATCAGGATGCTATTCACAAAAGATGATCTAAAATTTTAATAAATTTGGAAGTTGGTAAATAGATTGGACAGCCCAAACTCCTTAGTCTGATTAGATAAATAGTGGTAGAATTAGGAAAAGAACCCAGGTTTCCTGAGTCTCAGTATAGTAGAATGGAAAGGAATTGGAAATCAAAAGATCTTCTTTGAATTCCAATTTTGTTACTATCTAGATGATCTTGGTCAAATCACTTATTTTTATGGACCCATTTCCCCAATTGGACAAGAAGGGAAAAGACAAGAAGATTTCTTATAACTCTAAATCCTATGATTCAATATGGGAACCTTGCTAATATTCAACGTTGAATAATGTTGAGAGATTACATGATGTTATGGAAAGAACAGTGGACTTTGATGTCAGAAAATATAGATTTGACTCCAAACTCCAATTCATATTGTATGTAACTGAGGGTAAGTCACTTAATCTCTTTCTACCTCAGTTCACTTATATATGAAAAAAATGAAGATAATATTGTTTGATCTACATACTTCATAGGCTTTTTAGAAGGAAAATGTCTTGTAAGCCACAAAGTGAAATTCTGAAGACAGAGATAAAATATCTGTCCAATATTTGTCCAATGAGGACAAAAAAGTTGCTGTCTAAAGAGACTAATATGGGTGTATAGGAAAAGTATTAATAAAATGCATTATGCCCTCCCACATGTATATGTATATATGTATATATGTGCATATGAATGTATATATGTATGTTTATACACACACAGAAAAGATTGAAGCAAAGATAGGTAATGGAAGATGAATATGAATGTTCTACAGTTTTTGAGAGCCAAAAGGTTAAAGTTTACGAGTCATGGCTAGAGAAAAATAATGGGTTTTTTTGTTTATTTTTCTTTATTATTATTATTTTTTACTTTGGAGGAAAAGGAAAGTCAAAGAAGGGTTAGGAATAATGTTTGAGGTGGATAGGATAATAATTGACAATAGAGAAAAGGCAGAGCTTTTAGATTTTAATTTCACCTTTATTTTCTCTGCTGTGGTCAATGACTCATATCTGAAATGACAGCACAAAACTGGTTAAAAGATTGATTTCCAAGATAAATAAGGATATTGGACAACAACAAAAATGCCTTGATGAATTCAAATCACTTGGATTAGATGAACTATATCCTGGGACCACTGCCCAAAATTTTGAAAGTGATAATTATTGGTGATATATAAGGATCATGGAAAAAGGGAAAGGGATACTATAGAATTAAAAAAAAATCAAATGTTCCAATTAAAAAAAAAGAAATGAGAAATAAGTCCATAAATGATAAGGTAGTGGATTTGACTTTTATTCCTGGAGAAATTTAAATAGGATTATTGAAGAGATACTGATCATCTGGAAAAGAAAACAATGAAGTTGTTCATGAAGAACTTGGCATACTAGACTAACCTTATTTCTTATTTTTGATTGGACTATTAAATAGATAGATCAGGGTAATTCTACAAAGAAACTTTGATTTGATAACATATCTCATATTATTTTTTGGGGAAATGATGGAAAGACATGTGGTAGTCAATATACAATGGGATACAATCAGAATTGGTTGGATAGGGGGAATCTAAGGGTTCTTGTTAATGATCAGATGGAAAGTAATACAATTTTCTAGAGATTTATGCTTAGTCTTTTTCTGTTGACTATTTCTGATCAATGAACTTGGATAAAAATAGGTGGCATGCTTCTCAAATTGACAGATAATACAAAACTTGGTGGAATAGATCACATATACTTGATTATAGTGTCAGAATCTGAAAAGATTTTGACTGGCTGGGTTTTGTTAAATGTAATTCAATTTCATAAAGACAGCATGCGGGAGTACAAAAAACTAAGATTTTTTTTTCCTGAAAAAAAAAAATAAAAGACCTGGGATTTTTACAGGACTGCAAAGCCAATATGAGACAGCAGTATAATAGGATAGGCAAAAAATCCAATGCCATCATGCACTACATTAAGGGAAGTATATCCTTCAGAAATAAGGAATTGAGAGTCCCTCTGTATTTTGCTTTGATCTGGAGTATGGCCTTTAGTTCTTGAACCCAGTTTTAAGGACATTTATAAGATGAGAAGTGTTCAGAAGAGAGCAAACAAGATGGTGAAAGCGTTTATGTTCAGGCTGTATGTTGATCAATTGAAGAAACTTATAATAGTCTGGATAAAATAAGACTTGGTGGTAGAGAGGGGGAAGAAAATGAGGATATTTGAAAGGATATCATTTGAAAGGATACCATAGAACTGAGAAGGTTAAATGTCCTGATTTTTTTTTAAAGAGGTGGGGGGAAAGGGAAGAGAATAAAGCTTACAAGTTTATAGGCTAGTGAACTTTAGTACTTGAGAAAATTCTAAAATAGATCATTAAAGAATCTGGAAAAGGAAGAAGTGATTATAAAAAGCAACCTTAGTTTCAGCATCATTTTATCCAAATTTGACATTCTAAATTATCCATATTTCTTTTTTGATAGTTGCTTCCTGAATCCTGCTTGTGCACTCAACTTTGGATCCTTTGATCTTTGTGTTTTAGGAAACATCACAGATTTGGCTTGCTGTCATCTCCTCTCATCTCTCATTCCCAACCCCTCTTTTGCCAGGCTTTCCATCTTGTCATCTGTAGGATTTACTACCCTCTACTATCTTAGCAAAATCCAGCATGACAAGGGTTAATGTTCAATTCCATTCCATCATTTAAAAAGCATTTTATTGATTGCTTTTCTTTTTGAACATTATTGTCAGTTCCCAATGATTCCTCCACAATGAATCCTCCTTTACAAAATATGAAGAAACAAAGCAAATCAGCCTTGTGTCTGAAAATGTGTCTCATACTTCTAGTTCATTGTTTCCATTTGGAGGGGTAGGAAGCTCATGGGGTGAAGTGTATTTTCACTAATCCTACATACATTCTGAAGGAAATTTACCACTTGTATGACAGTTAGGTGGCACATGGTAGAATGAATTTTGGACTTAGAATCATGAAGAATTAAGTTCAGATCCTACCTTAGACAATTAATTGTTCATGTCTTTGTTTCCTTGTATGGACAATGCGAATAATGAAAAAATGTATTTCTCAGATTAGATGTGGGGATAAAATGATCTATTTGTAAAGCATTTTCAAATCTTAAATTGCTATATAAATACTATTTTTATTCTTTTCAGGTAAAATTCTAGGTAATACATATACACATGTATGTATATATTATGTATATATATATGTATATACATATTATGTATAAGTACATATTGGTATATATATGTATGTATATATTTAAATATATATGCATATACATATATATTTAAATACATATATATTTAAATACATATAAGTAATAGACAGATGGCACAGTAGTCAGAATACTGGACCTAAAATCAAGGAGACTCATCTTTCTGAGTTTAAATATGACCTCAAATCTTACTAGCTATGTGACCATGAATGAATCATTTAACCCTATTTGCCTCAGATTTTTATTTGTAAAATGAGCTGAAGAAGAAAGTGGCAAACCTCTTTAGTATTTTTGCCAAGAAAATCCCAAATGGGATCACAAAGAATTGGACACTACTAAAAAATTACTGAAAAACAACAACATAAGTAATATTAATAATATTACATAGAAATTATCATAACAAATAGTTATATAATAATATAATTTATATTATATATACCTATATATATGTATGCATGTATGTACATGTACACACACACACAAATTCTATCTAGGTATCCATTGCATATCTATTGCATTACCTAGCAAAAATAAAATATACATTTTCTCATTTAAGTCGATTTAGAAAAAGGACCTACTATATTTATCCCTACCTATTCTAGGCATAGGTTGTTAGGTAGATTTGCTTGATGCCTGTTCTTTGACTTCTATATAATTTCTATAGTTCATTTCCTAGGATCATAGAAGCATAGATTTAAAGCTGGAAAGAATATTACAGGTCATTAAGTCGAAACCACCTCATTCTAAAAATTGGGAAATAGAGGCCTAGGGAAATCTGCACAGTATCACATAACTGGTATTTGAGACAAAGCTAGAACTCATGTTTTCCTACCTCTAAGTACAGTTGACTATAACAGAGTATGAATCATAAAGAGACAAAATAACTCTCTATGTTCACAAAACTAGAGAGTGGCAAAACCTGGGCTCAAATTCAGGTCTTCTAAGAATTAGTAATAAGTGTGGCATTTTCTGTGATTGATAATTACAAAATCAACAATAACTGCCTTTGAGATTGTACTGATGGCAACATGGCAAAAGAAGGAGAATCTTCTATTGCTCCTACGCTTTCACCTAGACTTTTGTGGAACAATCACTCTTTTGTGGGATCCCCTGAGAACTAGTTTGGTTCTTTCTAGGCATCCAAATGTTATATATTAATCTGTTCCCATGTGCCAGACTGCTTTGCCTCTCCTGATCCTTCCATTTTATTCTTTTTCCTTATTTTGGTAAAGGGGACTTCACTTTGGAGAGCTACTTTCGCTAAGCACACCAACAATGGATTCTGAATCCTATTAAACTGTTCAAAATCCCTACTGTCATTAAACTATGTGTTAAAAATGATTTCCTTTTCTCAGAAAACTCCCGAGAATAATCTTTTTCCTCACCACTAGAGGGAGTGTCCAACCTGTACCTGATACATCTTGGAGAGCTTGCTTTTGAAACACAGGGAAACAAGGAGGCAGATTTCATCATTGACCGTTTCCTGGATTCTTAGTTTTTACTCATGTTTCCCTTTCAGATTCTTTGTTCACACCTTCTCCAATACAATCTCTTCAAGTAAACTGATTTTTCCTACAATAAAGGGGGGGGGGAATTTAGAGTCATTGATTCTTTTTTACATTATCAAGTTAAACACATATATAAAGAGATGCTACATGGTTCCATGTGGCCTCTGGAAACCACAATAGGATTTGGGTTTGAATCTCAGCTCTGCTCTTAACTATGTGACTTTTTATGAATTATTTAATCCCATAGGCTTCAGTTTCCCTATTTGTAAAGTGAAAGGACTTGAAGAAATGATTTTTAATATTATATATATATTTTAAAAAATATAAGAATTCAAGTCAGTCTCCAATTGATAAATGGCCAAAGGATATGCACAGACAATTTTCAGATAATGAAATTAAAACTATTTCTAATTATATGAAAAAGTGCTCCAAATCACTATTGATCAGAGAAATGCAAATTAAGACAGCTCTTAGACACCACTACATACCTATCAGATTGGCTAAAATGACAGGAAAAGATAATGATGAATGTTGGAGAGGATGTGGGAAAACTGGGACACTGATACATTGTTGGTGGAACTGTGAACGGATCCAACCATTCTGGAGAGCAATTTGGAACTGTGCTCAAAAAGTTATCAAACTGTGCATACCCTTTGACCCAGCAGTGTTTCTATTGGGCTTATATCCCAAAGAAATCATAAAGGAACCAAAGGGCCCCACATGTGCAAAAATGTTTGTGGCAGCCCTTTTTGTAGTGGCTAGAAACTAGAAATTGAATAGATGCCCTTCAATTGGAGAATGGCTGAACAAATTATGGTATATGAATGTCATGTAATATTATTGTTCTGTGAGAAACGACCAGCAGGATGATTTCAGAGAGGCCTGGAGAGACTTGCATGAACTGAGGCTAAGTGAAATGAGCAGAACCAGGAGATTATTATACACGGCAACAACAAAACTATATTATGATCAATTCTGATGAACATGGCTCTCTTCAACATTGAGATGATTCAAACCAGTTCCAATTGTTCAGTGATGAAGAAAGCCAGGGAGAGGCCTGTGGGATCTGAGTCTGGAACACAACATAGTATTTTCACACTCTATTGATGTTTGCTTGCATTATGTTTTCCTTCTCAGATTTTTTTCTTATAGATCTGATTTTTCTTGTATAGCAAGATATAAATATGTATACACATATTCGATTTGCCAAGTATTTTAATATAACTAACATGTATTAGACTTCCTGCCATCTAGGGGAGAGGGTGGGAGGAAGGAAGGAAAAATTTGTAACAGAAAGCTTTGCAAAGGTCAATGATGCAAAATTATCCAGGCATATGTTTTGCAAATAAAAAGCTTTAATAAAAAAATAAAAAATAGAATATTAAAAAAAGAAGAGATGATTTTAAGGTAACTTTTACCTTTAACTTTTATATATATATATTTTTTTTATAAAGCTTTTTATTTACAAAACATATGAGTGACCTTTCAACATTGACCTTTGCAAAAAAACTTTTTTTTTCCCAAGCTTTTCCTTTCCTTCCCCCCACCCCCCCACCCCTAGATGACAGGTAATCTAATACATGCTAGATAGGATAAATTATATGACAAATACAATACATGTATACATATCTATACAGTTATCTTACTGCACAAGAAACATCAGATCTAGAAAGAGAAGAAGAAAAAAACAACCTAAGAAGGAAAACAGAATGCATGGAAATATTCACAGAAAGCGTTAAAATGCTGTGTTGTGGTTCACTCTCAGTTCCCACAGGCCTATGACTATCTTCATCGCAGCACAACTGGTTTGAATCACATCACTGTTAAAGAGAACCATGTCCATCAAAATTGATCATCGTATAGTCTTGTTGCTGTGTATAATGTTCTCCTGGTTCTGCTGATTTCGCTCAGCATCAGTTCATGCAAGTCTCTCCAGGCCTCTCTGAAATCCTCCTGTTGGTCATTTCTTACAGAACAATAATATTCCATAACATTCATATACCATAATTTATTCAGCCATTCTCCAATTGATGGGCATCTTTTCAATTTCCAGTTTCTTGCCACTACAAAAAGGGCTGCCACAAACATTTTTGCACATGTGGGTCCCTTTCCCTCCTTTAAAATATCTTTGGGATATAGGCCCAGTAGAAACACTGCTGGGTCAAAGGGTATGCACTGTTTGATAACTTTTTGAGCATAGCTCCAAATTGCTTTCCAGAATGGTTGGATCCATTCACAGTTCCACCAACAATGTATCAGTGTCCCAGTTTTCCCACATCCCCTCCAACAGTTATCATTATCATTTCCTGTCATTTTAGCCAATCTGACAGGTGTGCAGTGGTATCTCAGAGTTGTCTTAATTTGCATTTCTCTGATCAATACTGACTTGGAGCACCTTTTCATGTGACCGGAAATAGTTTCAATTTCTTCGTCTGAAAATTGTCTGTTCATATCTTTTGACCATTTATCCATTGGAGAATGGCTTGAATTCTTATATATTTGAGTCAATTCTCTATATATTTTAGAAATGAGGCCTTTATCAGTACCTTTGGATGTAAAAATATTT
>JAJPUD010002774.1:0-164424 GCA_023553655.1 Myrmecobius fasciatus
TTTTTTTTTTTTTGCAAAGGTCAACGTTGAAAGGTCACTCATATGTTTTGCAAATAAAAAGCTTTATAAAAAAAAAAGAAATCTCAGTTTCTCTCCTTATTAGTATCCTGCCACTGAGCAAATCACTTATAATTTTCTGGACTCATTTTCTCTCCTATAAAATGGGCTCAGGGATCTCTAAAACCTCCTCTAGCTTTAAATCCTATGGCATGATTTGAGACTCAGACAATGGTCAGAAATATTTAAAAGGAAAATCAATCAAGTTTTGGTGACTCATTTAACCTAGGATGATAAGGGAGGAAAGACAAACATGATTCAAAGGTTTTGAGGCGGCTGTGGTGAATGGAAGGATGGTAGCTCCATCTATAGAAATAAGGGAATAAATTTGGGAAAAGAAGATTCCTCAGAAAATTTCTGTAATGAAGACCAACCTTTTGCCATCTTAGAGTACCAAGTGCACATTTCCAGTTACAAAGCAGATCAAGGCAGCCCCTGACACTTAATGACCTACTGTGAAAAGTCTAAGTCAGGTCCTTGAAACGCTTTCCCATCAGTAGGTGATCACAGATCAACCCTGGCATCTCAGGCCCCCAAACTGCAAACCAATTTCTTTGAATTCTGGGGAGCTTCTGCTGACCTTTAAGGAAATCTCAACACTTCCCTTGCAGAACAAGCTTTTTAATCATGGAATGACCTTTTCAAAATCCATGATGCTTCTCTGCTCCATGTTCATTTTGCTAAATTTATATGGAAAATGAGCTGAGTATTATTAGGATTTCTCAGCACTGACCTGTAAGTTCAGGCCCGTGGAGCCACAGCACTGGGAAAATTTCAAACAAATATTAGAAAATGTCACAGGACTGCCCCCTTGAGTAAATCTCTAGGATCTTTCTTGATGGATGCAGTGGAATAAGCATCCATCCAAGAGAGTAAGCTCTGTCTATCCTTGACTTGTCTAGCTGGGCTTTCTGAAATCCCCGCTGTCCATTAGATCTATCCAGGTATATGTTTTAGCCCCTCTCCTTGAAATGGAGAGTTCATAAGAGGAGAAATTTGTCAGACGCTAAGTATCTATCAGGCATGAAATATGTGTGTCTGATCCTGTACTGGACTCTGGAAATGCAAGTATAAATGTTTGTGACCTGAAGTAATCACATGATTATTCTGCGTATATCCCCATTGCCCAACATAGTGTCTGGCTCCTAGGAGCTGTTCCTTATGGATAATATAAACTGAACATACTTCAAGCCAGTCTATAAATCTGACAGAATGTCTTGACTCTGATCATAATATTCACAGCCAAGTTTTAGGAAGATGGCATTAAGAAAGCAAAAGTCTTAGAAGCACTGACTTGCTCTGGCCTTTCTTTCAGTCTTGAATGTTCTTATTTTCTATTGGTGAACATGACTTCCACGTGTTCTTCACATGCTGTATGGAATCATACTGAGGGCTGTGGTGGTGGGGTGCTCCTGGAAGAAGTCTGGTCACATGTCACCCCCTGCATAGGGTCCAGGAACACAATTCAGGAGCCACTGTTCACAGTGGCTAAGTATCGTGAGCAGACTGGTAGTGAGCCTCAAAGAAAGTCCAAGTGGATCACAGTCGGTCTGGGGTAGAACTCACCTTTAAACAGCTCAGGTGGATGTCTATTTTCCTCAGGATGCCTACGCCCTGTCTCAGTCCATAGTAGAGCCTTCCACTCTTGGCCTTGTAAGATACTTGACTTCGAGCTTCAAAGGACCTGAGAGGTTTCGGTCCAACCCCAACCCTTCTAAATGAGAATGCTGAGACACAGAGAGAAGAAGTGATTGGTCTGGAGCCATGCATGTGTTTAGGGACAGAAGCAGGGCTGGTCATGAGGTCCTCTTACACAAATCCCTCTGCACTCTTCAGACATTAGGTGGCTTCAAATGCAATTCTTGCCGATAGTTTGTTAACAATCCTTCAAGAAGGACTTATCCCCTGGTGGGTCTGGGTAGTGAAGCAATTCATGGATGTTTAATATTTTGGTTCTCCTGCTACCTGGGGGCTTCTTCTATTGAGGCAGAGGGAAGCTTCTGTCCACATCCCGATAAATAATTTTCATGAGCTGTTGTAGAGGATGAAGAACATCTACTGTATCCTATTTAAATTGCTCTACTGAAAGCTGGTGGGGGCCTCACGCGACCATTCTCTGGTCACTGAATCGCATGCATGTATCACCTTACATTTTCTTGCTATCATTTTAACCAGGTTTCCAAAGGCAAGCCCAGTAGCTTCCTTCTCCCTGCTTCCAGTTTCAGCTCACTGATCATTTTCAATGTCTAATCTGTAAATACTGATTGACTTTAATTCAAGAGGAACATGTGTAAGCAAGTTTCTGAGGCAAGATTTGAACTCAGGTGCTCAGGTTCAGTGCTCTATTCATCGTACCACGCAGGTGCCTTCTTCTATGGGCCGAAGAATTCTTGTTTATGTGTAATCCTTTTAAACATATTTTCACATTTGCAAGGAAAATCAGACTAAAAGGGAAAAACCATGAGAACAAACAAACCAACCAGCCAACCAAACAAAAAGGTTGGTTGGATGTAGAATGGCCTTTCCATCATACCCGAGCCTTCTTACGTGTGTTATCTCCTTCACTGAAATGTGGTCACCTTGAGACCAGGGACTGCCTATTCTGCATCCTCAGACCTTTGCACCGTGCTTGCATACAGCCAGCACTTCATAAATGGTTGTCATTTATTCCTTCTAGCTCTCTTCTTTTATCTTTTATGACTCAAAGGAGATAAATGATGGATAATCAGCATCCTCCTTCAGAGAGAAGAAGTAAGGCAGCAGGACATGCAGAAGAAACCCATTTTGTGGTCCCCACAAACGACGGGCTGGGTACAGGCAAACATGTCAAGCGCCATTTGAGTAGACAAGCTGACTCATGCTTTCATGCACACTTACCACAAGACAGTACAAACACACAAGTGCACCTTGTTGCTTCTTTTCCCATCAACCCCTTGCTCTCACAAAGTGCATCTCTACAAACCTTCTGCCCATACAGAGACACCCATGGACTACTGTCTGCATTCCTCTTTGTATATTAAAACACACAATTTATATGAAAGCAAAGTTTCAAAGAGGCAGTATGGTGCATCGGGAAGAGGAGAAGACTTGGAATAAGAAGTCTCAGAACAGTCCTGAATATCTCAGTTCCTGGGTAAACGATCTAGTCCATTTCTCTTATGCAATTGCCTCCACTTCCTCCCTTGAAAAATGAACATAATAACATTTCTCTTGCTGACTTCACTTATGGTTTACAGTTTTATAGATATGAATGGCCATTACTGAAGCCCTTCTGTCATGTCTCATGGTGCCATGGAGAGGATTCTGGATTCTTGATGACTGTCTATGAAGTGCAAACTCTGGAAGGTCCTGTCAAGCTGGGATAGCTGGAAAGATTTCCAGAAAGTAACTGGCCAAGGACTAAATGTCTATTTATTTCTAAAGCACCAGCATTACTTGTTTTCTAAACTAATCACCCAGACAGTGGGTCAGTAATTTCTTTCTTGACTACACTCTGTCATAAAGATCATGTATAGAGAAAATGTGAAATGCAGCAGAGGAAGATATACCCTACCCTGTCATGAATCATAGACTTGGGAAGTAATAAAGAGGAGCTGGGTGGTATAGTGGATGGAGTCCTGGCTCTGAAATCAGAAGGATCTGAGCTCAATAACACTTAACAGATACTGACTAGCTGTGTGACACCAGAAAAGGCACTTAACTCCTTTCTGCCTCAGTTTTCTCATTTGCAAAATGAGATGGAGAAGGGAATTACAAACTACTACACTATCTGTGCTAAGAAAATCCCTAAATGGGGTCACAAGAGCTGGACATGACTGAAATGACTCAACAACAGCAAAAAGTAGACCTGAGCAGACATAAGTATTGTGCTAGAATGTTGGTTCTGGAAGGGTCATCTACCTCCATTTTCATAGATGAGGAAACTAAGGCTTAGTGAAGAGCAATGGGGCTGCCAGTGCTATCCAGGTCATAAGAAGCACAAACTGAGGTCCAGTTTTTCCAGCTCCAAATCCAATACTATTTTCACTAACAAGATACTGCTCTCTCACACACATGCAGAAGACATAAAGGTCCTCAAGAACTCCCAATAAAATGATATAACAGGTCCAAGAAAGCACATCAAGTCCCATTCGAGTATACAAGTTGACTCAATTCATTAAAGCCCAAACTAGGATTTAGCCTGATTGTGAAATGAGTATTCATGAAACACATCAAGACTTATCTTGCTCTAATACTTATTAGGGAAAAGGAACTGGCTTAGGAGAGCTGATGATTTCAGCGTAAAGACTTATATGTGGGAAATCAGGTACAAATCAGGACTTAATTTACTGTTTTGTTCAATTCCAGACTCCATAAAGTGATAGAGGAAAAATTATGCAGATTAAAATTAAATATCTATTAAGTATATATGTATATATACACATATATATGTATATATATACACACATATATACACTCACACATATATGTATGCACACACACATACACACACATACACACACATATAAGTACATACACACATACTTAGGAATTCTGGTTGTTGAAAATTTAACAGCACATCCCAAGAACATAGACTACTAGGTAAGGAGAAGTCACAAGACATCAATTTGGGAAGGTATGTTTTAAGGAGACTGGGTGGAGCCAGACTGAGGACAAAAGACACTCCAGAAACATTCAGTCTTGTCGGGCGGCACAGAAACCTGCATGGTTCACTACTGACCTCACTGGGTGTTCCGAGAAAAAGAGTTTCCATTATTAGGAGTAGAGCTGAGGCTTAAAGACTGACAGCATGAGAGCCATTGTCCCATTTCTGGCTACACTAGAGGTAATCATCATCAGCATCTTCAGGCCCCATTACTTATTGCACACCCAGAGCCATTCCCTTCTTCTATTACTTGGCTGCAGTCACAGCTACTTTGTCCTTTGGGCTTTCTTTTCTTTACCAAACTTTACATAAGAGCATTCTCCCATTACAACCCCAGAAGCATTATTAACCTCCAACATCAGTATACCAGTGCCCATAGCCACACAGAGAAAATGTTTCAGAGCCGGGACTCGAACCTAGTCTTCCTGAATCCAAGCCCCAGGTACTTCCCATTCTAGCCCACTCCCTTTTAAGAGAAGAACCTGGGATAGGGAGGGAGAAAGGAAATGACTACTGGTGTCACGCAGATATTAACTCACACCATTTTCTACTGGGTCACACACACAAAAACGGACGGTTACCTGGCAGAGATCAGCGACAGCTTCAGTGGTTTTAATGTCATCCTCCTCTTCCAGATCGTAACGAGTTAATCTCTGCTTTTCCAGGAGTTCATGATAAGCCTGAAATGAATATGAAGAGAGATTGCTAGTGAAAACCCTTGAAACCATTTTCATAAATATGACCCAGTTGGTTTTGTTTTGCTGTTTTTCTTGTAGGCTTCTCTTTCCAAGCCTGCAAAACACTTTCCTAATACTTTTCTAAGTTGCACAGGTTCATCTTTGGCGCTGAGGACTGTTGAGATTCTATCACAGAGTAGGGATCAGCAGAAAGAACCCTTTTCAGAACCAAAAGGAAGGGAACAGAACATCCTTAAAGTCCATCCAGGGGTATTTATACTTATAAGGTTTGCTTAGAAAGGAATACGTCTGATGGTTTTGTCTGTGCCTGAATGTTCCAGACAAAACTTTTGAACGTCACGTAGCACAAGGAATGTGTGGAGTTAGGAGATGATGGTTCATATTCTAGTTTCAACATTGACTATTCATGTATGACTGTGGTCAAATCATTTGACTCAGTTTCTTTGTCTGTTAAAATGAATGAATTCTACTTGAAATATTTTTTTGCACAGATATGCCATAACAAAAGTAGTTTTATAAGCTTAAAAACTATAGAAATGAGAGTAATTATTATTGCCTGTCTCCAGATTTCACTTCTGCCAACTTACTTAAAAATATGAAATATTAGGCTGTCTTGCCTGGAAATATTCCCAGAATTACACAATGCAGATGAACCATAGAGGTTGTTTACTCTAATCCACATAAGAATAAAATCCCTTTCACAGCATATGAAAGAAATGGTCATCAACCTTTGCCTGAAGACCTTTTGTGAGAGGGAATATGCCCATCTCCTGAAGTAGGCTACTGCACTTTTGGAGAACTGAAACCAGTTAAAAAACCTTTCCTTTTATAAACCCCCAATTTACCTTTCTGGATTTCAAATATTACTCCCAAATCTGGGCATTCCTTTATAAGAACAGCTGCATTCCCTTTGGGAGGGTGGACAGCATGATACAATGGATAGAGCTGTGAATGTAGTTTCTGGATCCCTAGATTGAAACTGTCCACTGGCTACACTTGAATGTCACTTCATCTAGAAATAGAGTATTGAACTCGATCATCTGAAAGGTTCCCCCCAGCTCTGACACGCCAGGGGCTATTCTTTAAGGTCCAAAATTGAGGGTTGCATGTCACAAAGTCCCTTCCAATTTTACTTTTCCATACTGTATGCTAACAGGCCCTTGTGCTTGAATGGTCTGTGTTGTCTGTGAAGGTGCTTTGAAGGTCAATTAATAAATTATCCTTCTAGCACCAG
This sequence comes from Myrmecobius fasciatus, assembly GCA_023553655.1. Classification (NCBI taxonomy): domain Eukaryota; kingdom Metazoa; phylum Chordata; class Mammalia; order Dasyuromorphia; family Myrmecobiidae; genus Myrmecobius; species Myrmecobius fasciatus. The sequence continues at coordinate 6,635 of JAJPUD010002774.1, forward strand.
GATTCTGTTCTTTGTGTCCAAATGACATTCTGTTTTTGAAAGTCCTTTCCAGTTGGACATCCCGGGCTTTGAAGATAACCAAACCATCACCACAGATAAATAAATAAAATATGGTGACCTATCCCACTTGTCTTTTCCAGGTCAATAAACACTTGGTAATCTGAATTCTTGCCCTATAAAGGCCAGGTTCACTGGAGACCTTTTGACAAAGAGACTTAGAGCTGAGGGATAACAATTGCTTTAGCAAACTCCTCAAATGAAATAACAAACCTTCTACTGCACCACCAACAGGAAGATTGTAAAAGCAGGAGGGGACCTGGGAGTCAAACTGATTGAATACACACGGTTTATTTGACTACAATAGTCACGTTTTAAAACTGAAGCCGTTAGAGAATTGGGAAGGGGGGTGGAGAGGGGTCAAGGAACAAATACTTTAAGTGGGTGTTCTTAGGACTAGTCATGATTCTTTTGCATTATTTCTGTTCTTGAAAGAGAAGGATGGATTTAAAAATAACTCAGGAGGTTGGGGACATGCCGCCAATTATCAGGGAAGCAGCAATCCCAGCACAAGGGGCTATGTCTTGTTCTAAGCAGTACCTGGTTATTAGGGGAGAGAGGCTGAATTACACACACTGATATTGATCAAGTATTAAGAAAGACACTTCGGATTTCAAAGAGTATTAACATCTTTTTGCAGCAAAGAATGGAGAAGTCAGTGAGGAGGACTGGAAGTCGGAGTCACAGAATTTCAGTCAGAAAGCCCCTTGGCAGCTGTGTAGTCAAAGTTAGATCTAGAAAAAAAAATCCCCTTTGTAAAAAGATCCCTTTTACGAGAAAAGATCAGATGATCTCTACTTGAAGACCTGGAGTGAAGGCAATTCACCACCTTGAGAAGCCATCAGTTCTACTTTTGGATATCTCTTAACTGTTAGGAAGATTTTCCTAGAGCTTTCTTCCATCGTGGCTTTGGACTTCTGGAGCTACGTAGACTAAAGGGCTAAACAAACCCTTAAAGAAGCTCTTCTGTTCCCTGACTCTTCTCTTCTCTGAAGTAAACATTTCTGCTCCCTTGAATCAATCCTCATGTTAACTGGATGCTCCACTATCCTGTATGAACTCTTGAGAAAGAGATCGGAAGGCAAAGCACTCTTAGATGGGCACAGGTGAAATCAATATGATTTATGGCCATGTATTTGATACCTCTGTGCCCTTGGTCCTGTTTAGCAGATAAACTGAGGCTCAGAGAGGAAAAGTGACTTTTCAATGGTTGGGCGGATCCCTAGTTCCGAATCCAACGTGCTTTAAGTTATGCCTTCTTACTAAGATGGTGGGAATCAATTAGACTCTTTACTAAAAACTTGTATTGTAACTACCTCCCTAACAAAGTTAAAGATCACTTGGGCCAATTACTAAGATTGCAGACTGAAAAGAAGTTGCTGTCTTCATTGGAATATATACTTTGCTTACCCAGAGTTTCTATATCAGTGAAATTAGCAGGTTAGTGATGTTAAGGTAATTAAATTGCATATCTGGCTCAATTGTAACTGGGTTATTCTATTGGAAGAAGTGTCAATTTGCATGGTCTTGAAGGTCCTACACATAGATCAGTGACTCTAGCCTTGATAAAAAGTAGAATTGTCAATCTTTAAGTTCTTCCTCTGAAAAAAATGGTTGTTACTCCAGCTGTCCTGCATATCTGAGGCTCTTTTTCCTCACCTGTGCCTCCTAGTTTCACTGGCTTCTTTAAAACCCCAACTAACCTCCGACCTTTCCCGATTCCCCTTAATTCTAATTCCTTCCCTCGGTTAATGATTTCCAATCTACCCTATGAAAAGCTTGTTTGTACACAGTTGTTTGCATGCCGTCAGCCTCATCTGGCGATGATGACAGCCATGAGAACAGAGGACTTTCCCTTGCCTAACTTTGTTTAGCTGACAGTTAACCCAGTTCCTGGCACATCGCAGGAGCTTGATCAGTATTTAGACTTACTTACACAACAGGCACAACGATGGTCAAAGATAACACTATGTCAGAGTTGAAAGGGATATTAGAATCAAGAACTTTAGCGATGGAAGACACTGTAGGGCACAGACTGCCACACAGAACAGACCCCAGAACATAGGAAGTCAAGGCTGGAAGGAACCTTGTAGATTACCTATTTCAAATCTCTCATTTTATTGAGGAAAAAAGAAACCTTCTTTAAAGTTCCAAACCTAGAAAGTGGTTTTTAAAGCCAGGTCTTCTGACTTCCAAGTTCTTTATTTTTTTAAAAAATTCTTTAATATGGATCTACATTTACATTTTTTATATCAAGTTCTAGATATATAATATTTAATGGAAAAGACAAGAGACCTGATGACATCTTAAATGCTCTGAGGCTCATTTTATGCCATGGGGAGCCTAGGGAAGTTTATTTTGTTGGGGTGCCTATTCTTCATTCCATGGAAACTCTAAAGAATACTGACTGCTCATACTTTTGTTGAGTGTTCAGTTGTCAATAAATAATGAGAGCAGGTCCAGGGACATCTTGGTAGTTCTATCAGGGCTTGTCATTCTTGATTGTTATGGCCCCAGCTGATCCAGGTCTAGAAAGCTGTTTTGGGTGGTTTGATTGACAACGAAGATGATTTTTCAAGAAGTCATTAGGAGGACATTACCTTAAGTACCTCACCAGGGTCAGTCATCTTCTGTGCTTTTCCAAGGAGGTTTACTCTCTCTTGTTTGTGAGCCAAACTCATCTTTTCTATCACTGCCTCCCGACGAGCCAGAGAAGTCTTAATTAAGTCCTTACCTCTCTGTACAAATTCTGAAAGATAATTGTCTCATGTTATTGGTTTGGAAAAAAAAATCCCAGATCTCAAGAAGGGAAAGGAAAGAATAACACAGACAATAATAACAAGAAAGATCTCTCAGTGGCTAATTCAGCTTAAGTTAGAGGTGCTAAGAAACCATTACTGAATTACTGATATTTTTTAGCTTTGTCTTCTAGATGTTCTGCAATGATGGGTTTTTGCAGTTACAAGATATTCTTCTATTTTCTGAGAGGTAGAGTCATTTGACCAAACTATTGAAGATATAGCCAGGATGAAAACCTGAATCCGATTTCCTGCCCAGTGTTCTTTGTAAAACACCAAGCTGTTTATCCAACCTCATATTCTATTTCCAAAATTATTTTTTTCATATCCACATTATAACAAATTGCTTTTCAGTGGGGAGAATATGTGACAGCTTTTTGAAGCTAATTCTGTTTTTCCCTTAATGGATTCTGTAGTAACATTATAATTATTTTTGGTGTAATCAGTGAATTATTTATTTTCCTCATCTGTTTTTGCTCCATTGTCACTCTGGTAACCCTCGATGAGCCACAGCATCTCCCAATCTTGATGCTAGATGATTTTGTAGAATACATATTTCAATTTCAATGATTTGGATGAGAAAAAGGGAAAATCCCAAAAGGAAGAATCTCAAAGTTGGAAGGAGAAGTCAGAGGTCACTTGGTCCAGAGGCATTAATCTCATGACCCATGGACAGCATGTGACCAGAAACATACTTAAACCATTCAAATGTGATTGAGAGATATTTAGTAGAATTTTAAAAAACACAATAAAGCAGAAAAAATTATAATTTAAAACTAAGTCAACATGTGTCCCATAGGAACTTCATATAAAGATTGCTAGCCCTATTTTTACTTGCATCCAAAACTACTTATCTAAACAGGAATCCCTAACAAGCAGGCATCCAGCCTCCTCTGGAAAGGAATTGAACACCTTTGACACAGCCCTGACTAGTTTGAATGGGGAAGTTTTGTCTTGTGTCAAACCTGAATCTGCCTCTTTACAAGTTTTATCACACTTGCTACGTCTGTCTTCCTGGGTAAATAGAATGAGCCTTTTTTTTTTTTCTAAAATCAGAATCTTTACAAAATGCCACAGATAGCAATTATTTCCCACTCTGATTTGGATTTGAGATTTAGATCTTCTCTTGGCTAACCTTTGGGAGTTTCCTATCATGCAACTTTCAGATTATAGAATATCCTGCTTGTTTTGTTCTGGACCCCGTCATTGGTCAATATTCTTCTCAAAGTTGTCCAGAATCAAACCTGGGGATCCAAACATAGTCCGTCAGAGAACAATGGGACCAACACTTGCTTTTTTAAAACTTATTGCACCCAGCCCCCTTACCATTTTTTTTGCCTTTTAATTAGGCCTCTCCTAGACAGATTCTGCCTTCTTAATTTGATTATAAAGGCAGACTCTCTGTTTTATATATGATATCTTCTTGAATCTCTATGCCTTCCCAATCTTATCCCAAACTGGGTGCTCAATATCTCTGTTATTGCTTGTAGTGGGGCAGCATCTGCCAATCAATATTTCTCAATCTGATAGTCAATAAGTGTTTTCTCTTAAAAACAGTTATATTTGTAAATGTATATTGTACATGCATGATCTGTGTACATATATGTGTGTACAGGGATAGATGCTGGGTCCTTAGGTCTAAAGAAGCATATTTTGGCTCCCAAATGATGAGAACTATCCAATAGAAGGACAGAAGGAGAGGGTTTCCCCTCACTGAGAGCCTACGGGGGAGGCTGGATGACCCTATATTGAAGATATCCAGAGAGGATTCTTTCTCAGAGACTGAACAGATAGGAGCTGGGCCTGAAATCCCTTCTGTGATTCTGGAGGTGGATACAAACCTTAGAATGAGAACCAAGAATCAATGATCCTAAAAGAAATGGATCACATCGGACACAGACTAGCAGCTTCCACTAAAGTGCATTCTTATGAATAATGGTGCTCTTTGGTAATCTTGATCAATAGTTAGTTAGAGATCGGCTGTGTGATTTATTAGGCAATTAAGACTTATTTACTTAGGCAATTACCAAGGTAAGGTCACATCTCACTCAATAGCAGCAATCCCCTCTCTGATAGGACTCCCAACCATAAGCAATACATATCACTAGTCTTGAAATAGATTGTGAGAATATATTTCACATAAGAAGAAAGGCAGTGACATGCAATAGAAGGAGCATTGGACATGGGGCAGAAAACTCAAGTTTGAGTCCCAAATCTGATGTTTGTCGGCAATGAGGATTTGGGAAAATCATTAGTATTTTGAGCCACTGTTTTATCATCTGCAAAATGGATAAAATTTACTTGGACTAATCATCTATTAATTTCACTGGGGTTTGGGTTGGAAGAGACCTCAAGAGAACCTAGTTGAGTAGACTCACTGCACTGAGAATGAAATTGAGGCCCAAGGGAGGAAAAAGTGAATGGCCAATCAAAGTAACTGTCCTGCTAGGTGATACTATCACAGAATTACTGGGAACAAAGTGTTTAGTAAGCCCTAAAGTGCTGGAGAGATGTAAGTCATCACCAGGGGCTGTCCATTTCAGTAATAGGGGAAGGATTGGAAGTCCCAGGATTCTTGGTTCTGCTAGTCACTGTCTACTTGACTTTGGCCAGACCACTTTCCCTTTTGGGGCTCAGCTGCCTCCTCTGGAAAGTCAATAGGTTGGAGAAGCCAATCTAAATTTGACTCTAAATCCTCTATCCTGTGACTAATAATGATAACAGAATCAATTATATTCATTGAGCTTCAGTTTAATCTCATATTCAGATTAGACTTTCACACTCAGCATCTTGGTTGATCTCTGAGACACTAATCCTTGCAATTGGTGCAAATATTCTTATCATTCCCTCATCACATATAAAATGGCATACAAGCAAAAAACTGGCCAGGAAGAGACTGGGTCAGGATCTAGGTCACCCACTTCAAAGAGCAGGCCCTTTCTGCCCAAAGATGCTAGGGACAGTATTCTAGTCCATTAAAGTCAGTAAAAGCCCCATTGTCTTTCATGTGCATTTAGGAGGAATGAGAAAGAAGAAAAAGAACAACAGAAGAGGAGAAAAGATTGAAGGAAAAGAAGGAGTAAAAAGAGGGGAGAAGAAGGCAGCCCCTCTGTCTTTCAGCTGCTCCCCTTGATGTGCCATATTTCAGCTGAGGTAGGATTCATTAAAGTGACAAACAATTTGCTTCTTGCTGGGAATAAACAAGATGAAATACTAAGCAATTCACAAACAGGGATTGCTGCACAAAGGCTGCAATAGCAAGCTGACAGGTTCCTTTGATCAGCTTAATTTGCTCGTGCAAAGCTATGGTACAGGCTGTGCTTTTAACCTAAATGGCCCCGTATGAAACGTGAGAGTGGCCCATGATCAAGATCTCAGTGAGAGAACAAATAAAGTGACAATCATGAAAAGAGATGATGATACTGGGCAGAGGGGGAGAATAGTTCTTTTCAACTGAAAGATGCAAATTAAAGACTCCGCTTTCCAATTTGGAACTCTGTCCAAAGGATAACCAAACTGTCCGTCCACACTCTGACCCAGCAATACCACTTCTTATTCTGCATCTGAAAGAAATTTTTAAGAGGGGAGGGATGGAGGAGACCTGTACATATAAAATGTTTGTAGCAGTTTGTTGTTTTGTTTTTGTTTGATTTTTTTTAAAGGCAAAGAATTGGAAATTAAAAGGATGTCCATCAGTTGGGGATGGCTGGACAAGCTGTGGTATATGAATGTATGTAATAGAATACTAGTATACTCTAAGAAATGATGAGCAGACAAATTTCAGAAAAATCTGGAAAGACTTACAGAAACTGGTGCTGAGGGAAGTGAGCAGAAACAGGAAAACATTGTATGCAGTAATAGCAAGATTCCAAGATAATCACTATTATAGACTGAGCTTTTCTCAGCAATACAGTGATCCAAGACAGTTCCAATAGACCTGGGATGGAAAATGCCATCCACATCCCAGGAAACATGGAGAATGAAGGCAGATTGAAGCATATGCTTTTTGCCTTAGTACATTCATGATTTTTCCTTTTCTTTTGTTTCTTTTTACACAATTTGATTAATATGGAAATATGTTTTACATGATAACACATCTATAACCGATATCAAATTGTCTACATCTCAGGGAGGAGGGAAGGAAGGGAAGAAGGGAGAAAAGTTGAAGGATCTGATTTATTGTGTGTCAATCTTCCAGGGACTCAGCTTACAACTCCACTCAGGCTTAGTAGATAGTTTTAAGAATTACTATTGCCCCTATTAGTCATCTCTCTGTCTCTGTCCCTCCAACCTTCCCCACAATTTGGACCTAGTCTTTATTACTTAGTAGGACCTGCTACAGACTATGTTCCACTGGCAGATCCTTTAAGAAGGTATGAGAAGATCACCATCACCTTCAACAGAAAAATAAAAACCTAGGCTATGCATTAGAAGTCGTTATGGCTTTGAAATCTGGACAAGGACATCCTAGTAATTTAATGGTATAAAGTGATAATTGACACCAATACAGACATAATTGTGATAAAAAGGAGTGAGTGATGAAAAGGTTGCATGAGGAGGTACATGGATTAGGAAAGTTACCTGATTGAAAATTGGCCTTTAGAAAATAACACATGTTTTTAAAGAAGTTTTATACTTCATACAAGCAAAGAGATGCAAACAAAATACATGTTTAGATATTCTAACTGAATGGCAAAAATAATTCATTTAACAAAAAAACCCCACTATTTCATGAGATGCATGAAATGAATTAAAATTAATTTTTGCTCTGACACCTTTGCCCAGATGCATTGGGCCATAGTTTATAGGATGGCAAAATTAGGATTAAAAACCACTGGATGGGGACCAGAATATATGGTTCCAGCAAAATAGTCTGTCTTATGATATAATGTATTCTATCCCTCTCCCACTCTAAATAAAGCAAGTGTATTATTAATTTTTAAAAAGTGAAAGCTGCACATGATTTTAAACAGGCCTAGCCCTTGCATGAAGAAATTTCTCCAATTGAATAATTCAAATAATAGATGTGATTATATTAGTTTAAATTAGGACTTAAAATGATAGAGACAAGATTTGGGATTCCAAGTAACAGATAATGGCATGTAAACACTATCAAGAAATTGGTGTTTTATGTAGGTTTGGTTTGGTTTTTCCCATATTGAGATGGCCATGATCACGTTTGCCCTTTAACACCAATTAGTGGATTTACCACGTCAACACAGAAATAACTGTCTTCCTTCTCAGTTTGAAAATACATTACCAATATTCAAGTTCTGTTCATCTTTTTATCAGAACAAAATAATCATCATTTCAGAGACCAGACAAATCTGAGCCACCTACCACTATTATAGTGCTCTACTTCTTCCCAGAAAGCTTTGTGCAATTGTGTTAGCAGCTCTTCCTTCTGTCTTACAGAGAGTTTTCCTGCAATGGTTAATGACTCCAGTGATCGAGAAATCACAATCAACCAACACTTGGTCTCTTCCTGAATTTGTAATTTTAAGGAGTTGATCATTTTGGCCATATATTCCAAACCGACTGTTCTCTCTTGAAAGTCCTAGAAAAAGAGAGAGAGAGAGAGAGAGAGAGACAGAGAGAGAGAACAAATACATAAGTAAATGAATGAATAAATAAGCAAATATATGCATATGTATGTAATAACATACATCTCCCATGAAACTGAACAAAGATGTTTAGGAGACAACTTTGAGGGCTAACTTGGCAAAATCTTGGCTGTAATTGGGAGTTGGGAAGATCTGAGTTCAAATCCCAACTCAAAATTTTACTAGCTATGAGACTTCTCAACTTCAACTATGCCTAAAACAGGCGTAGCATAGGATGAAATGATATATTAAAGTGTTTTTGCGAACTTTAAAGCACTGGGGATGTATAAGTTATCGATGATTATTTCAAACGTCATGGCATCTAGTCTGTATATATCTGAAATGCTTAAAGCAATCGCCATAATTTAAAGAAACCATCCTGCAGTGTGTGTGCAGAGCACAGTACCATGTGTTGGGTGGGATATAAAGTTTCGTTAAAACATGGCTTTTAGCCCCAAGAAGCTTCATAGAGTATTATAAAACACATAAAGGAAATCATGACGTCGAATACTACCTTACAAGTACAATAGCATGGTGCAAGCAAAAGTATTATGTGAAGTCTAAAAGGGAACATTGTAGGTCATAGAATTCTAGATCTTGGCAGGACTTGGGTAGATAACAAAGCCAAGTATATGAACTAGTTTGCTGTCTGTGTGACAGCAACTGGCTAAGATAAGATTGTAAGCCCAAGACCGTGGCTTGATAGAAGCCATAACTGTCTCCTGCGGACCCTCGGGTCGGTGGGTACTTCATCGAGGGGGTGCTTCTTGAGGTGGTCTCAAAGAAGTGGGCAACAAAACAGGAAACACATGGATGGCATTCCATGCTGAGGGAACAGAATGAAGCAAGGCAGAGAGGCCGGAGAGGCAGCCTGAGGGGCCATATTCACTGTGAGGGAAGCAAAGCAAGGAAGGTCACACAAAGTCCAGATGTGCAAAATATTTAGTGGAGTTTTTTGGAAGAAGCAAAGGGGAAAGTAGATGGGCAAAGAAGGAAGGAAGCTGCTGAATGAACAGGAATATATGAATGCAGTTGAATACTGCTGAATTTTACGAAATGATTAATATGAAGGGTTCAGAAAAAACTTCTTAAGACCTGAATGAAATGATGCAAAGTCAAGCAAAGAACTGGTGCGAACATTTCAAATATGAAACCTGTCATATCTCTGACCAATGAGTCCCCAGTGACTCATTACAGAGAGAGTGGAAAGAAGAATGGATTTGGAGCCATGGAATACACATTCAAATCCTGGCCCTGCCACCAACTATTCTTGTGATCTTGGGTAAATCCCACTTTCTCTCCAGTTTGTAAAATGAGAAATTTGGACTATATGCCTTGCAAGGCCCTTAAATAAAAGTGAAAGCAAAAGAAAAAACTATTAAACTAATAAAGAAAACTAAAAGTTAGTTTTATGAAAGTAATCTCATCCAAGGGAGACAGACAATGTCCTGGAGGCATCCTTGTTTTTTTCCTGATATCTTAGATATTATTGAAACACTCAGCTCTCCATCATCACTCAATGTTGCCACATAATCAGCCCATCTTTTCTTCCGATAACTCTACATTTTTCTGATACTATCTTTTGTGCTTTTTATTATTCTTCCTTGGTACTAGGTTTTAGCCCACTCACACCCATGATGAATCTTTCTGCTTTCTAAATAATATTCATATATTTCCTTGTCATACAGAAACACCAGTGGTATTTTGTAATCAAATATGGTCTTTTGTTTCTAGGAGAAAGTTGAGGTCATGAAAAGATCTTTGCAATTTCCCAAAGGCAATCCATCCCTTCAAATCTTTGTAGATATATTGGCACAGAGAACTAGTGCCCTAATTATCTTCCCCCATTGTGAATGGCACCTGCCAACATCTCTGCCTCCCTACACTATGGAAACCCTCTGCTTGGAAAGATTCTAGATGTGAGGAATCTATTTTACAATCTCTCACAGGGATGGAGGGAAGGAAATAAAAAAAATTCCAACTCAATTTTTTAAAATGAATGTCAAAATATGTTATTGAAGGAAACTATTAAAATAAATGTGTCTAATTTTATCTTCCCAAATAAAAATACATAAATAAAATCTCACAGCAAAGCAGAAGCAATCAATAAGAGCGACCTCATCTGGCAATTTACATAATATTCTGTGTGATTAGACTTCTTCCTCTCTGCCAATATGTTTTTTATACTCTGGAATTAATAGTAATTTTTGTCATCACTGAGGATTTTGCTTCCTTTGGGGGTTCTTTTCATTTCTATTGTTGTAGGGCTCCTGTATTGTGGAAAGCACACCAGGTTCAGCCAATTTCTTTCTTGATCAATTTACCCACATTTCCCCATTTTCCTGAATAGCTCCTATCTTCCATTTCTTCTTGATCTCACAATATCCCATTACATTCTCATCTCTCAAGTCACCCAGCCACAGCACATAGACATCCCCAGATGGATGGGAGCCCATCTCTAGTCACTTGACGCTTCCCTTCTCTTCTGAGCTCTTTATACTTACCAGGGTCTGTAAGTCCTGAGAGGCACTTAGTAACTCCTCTACTGTAATCCTTCCTTCGGTAAGATTCTGCATGAGCTGCCCTACTTTGGCACTCATACCTTTTAATTGGTCTAGGAGAAAGAACTGGGCTTTTTCCATTTGGTTCCAGAAGGCTTCCATCTGTGAAATGGAGATGATGCACCAAAGTGACAATTGGGTTTATGGGATATCTTTGAAGAATTATCAAACATTTTATTTTCTACAATACAACCTGAAAACATCCACAATTCTACATTGATTAATTTGCATCATTTTATACAGAATTCCACCCTAGCCCCTGGCTTTCTACTACTTTATCCTTCACTTTTAAGGCATCTTTTCTGAAGATGAGGAAGCTTGTGATAAGGATAGGAAGGATTACAGTGAGCACACTTTAAATATTCAAATTAATTGGGAGCTTAAGGAAACAAGCCCTGTTATAAGAAGCTCTGAGCTGAAAGGAACAGGTTCAGAGACAACAGCTACTGGCTCAAAGTTCACAGGAACTATTTCATTAACTTCATTTTATATTTATCTACTGTTCCCAGGTTATGCCTTGGATTTGTAACAGAGAAATTACAATGGTTTGAAGTCAGAATATCTTTCGTTTGTCCAAATTCCACCTCTCACACTTGCTACTTGGGTGGCCTTCAGCAAGATCCACAACCTGTGTGAGCCTTGGCAATATGACTCCTGATGTCCTACTCAGTCTTGAACCATAAATAGGGTTCTATTTTTCAATTATCTTACATTGAGAGTCAGGGTTATTTGTGGTCACACCTTCATTATGTGGCAGATAAAAGAAGAAATGACTAGAAAAACAAAGGCTTATCTTTGTTTTATTGGTTTAGGGAGCAACACATGGTGATTGCCCAACAAATCCAGGCCAGATCTCCTCAGGTTAGATCTGGACCCTGAATACAGGGGGAGACACAACAATAAACAAATAAGGCCAAATAATGAAACAGGAAACAATACAATATTAGATAATCTGATTCCTCCTAAGACTAATAGTTTAATCTGCACAAAATACCTAGAAACACAAGGGAGACCAACCACATAAAATGAAGGAATCAATGAAAAACAAATTACTTTGTGCAAGTCTCTATATTAAGGGTAAGTTCTGACAATACTAATAACCCTCAGGGAACTTTTATTCTGATGGGGACAACAACACATCTGGAAAAAGTCAGATGAAAAGGTCCTTGGGGGCAGCAGCAAAGCACATTGAAATGCTTCTTCTTGAAGTCACTTCCATTGATAAAAACATCTCAGTTTATGATACTGAGCCATTGGATTGTGCCAAGGAACATGTGGTGACAAGAACTTTATTTTCTGAGTCTTCCAGCAGGGGAGTTTCTAGGTTGAATCTCCACAATCTTACACTACCTGTAAGTGGTAGTTCGTTAAAATTTGGTGGACATGCCTGGATCACTTTTCCAAAATGTAGTTATTAAAATATTTCACAGATACTAGGTCAAAAACTCCTGCTGTAGAACACAATATGCACTTAAATATTTTTGATTTAAGAACAACCAAATTGGCCAGGAAAATTTCTGGAATAAAACTTGAAATGATTTTTTTTTCTTTTTTTAAATAACAGCTTGTTATTTTTCAAAATACATCCAAACATAATTTTTAACATTCAACCTTGAAAAACCTGGTGTTCCATATTTCTCTCTCTCTCCCTACCTCCCACCTCTCCTCGACAGCAAATAATCCAATAAAGTTTAAATTTGTATAATTCTTCTAAACATTTCCATATTTATCATATTGCACAAGAAAAATCAGATCAAAAAGGGAGAAAAATGAGAGGAAAAAATCAAACAGGCAAAGAGTAACAAAAAAGATGGAAATACTATGGTTTGATCCACATTAAGTGCCCGTAGTCCTTTCTCTGAATGCAGATGACTCTCTCCATCACAAGTCTATCAGAATTGGCCTGAATCACCTCATTGCTGAAAAGAGCCCAAGTTCACAATTGATTATCGCATAATCTTTCTTTCAGTCCTGCTCATTTCACTCAGCACCACTTCCTTTGTCTTTCCAGGAATTTCTTACAGAACAATAATGTTCCATGATATTCATAACCCATAACTTATTCAACCATTTCCCAACTGATGGGCATCCACTCAATTTCCAGTTCCTTGTCACTACAAAAAGGGCTGCTAAAATATTTTTGCACATGGGGGTTCTTTTATCTCCTTCAAGATCTCTTTGGGATACAGTCCAATGGAGACACTGTTAGATCAAAGGGTATGCACAGTTTGATAGCCCTTTGAGCATAGTTGCATATTGCTGTCCAGAATGGTTGAATCCGTTTACAAATCCACTAATAATGTATTAGTGTCTGAGTTTTCCCACATCTTCTCCAGCATATATTATTATCTTTCCTGTCACGGATTTTCTTTTTTGACAACATAGATGGTAATTAATATGACATTTTTTACACTTCACTGGTTTGGGATGCTATTACCAAATGATTAAGGATATAATAAGATTGCTGAGAAGATGAAAAAAAATCAATCTAAGATGCTTTCTAAGTACAGTTAATTGACAGCAACAACAGTTTTGTGATGACAGGTATCAAAGGAAATCCTTCAGTCTAGTCTGCAGAATGAAAGTACAAGGAAGTGGAAAAGAAGAGAAGATTTGGGGTCTGGAGATTTTGGTCTGTATGCCAGCTCCTACTCTTATGAGTCATGTGACCCCAGTCTTTTAACTTCTCCCAGTTTCAGCTATTTTTTTCCATAAAATGATAAGCAGAATTCTTGTGCTACCTACCTCAAAGGTAGTTTTCAAAAGTACATTTTGGAAACTTCAAAGGACTACAAAAATGTGTGATATTATTTATTACAATAATCTAAGGTTAGATCATTTGATAAAATATTTGGTAATTGGCCCATGATATGTAAGTTAGAAAGAAGGGATGTCAAAGGGAACTAAAAGTTAAATTATTAGTACAATTCTCTGTCATGCTTTGGTCAAATTCAAGGCATTGTGACAGATTAGAAAAGATCACTTTATTTTTGGGGGGCAGTTGAGGGGTTCAACCATAAAATACTGTCTGCCCAGCATTCTTTTAATTAGAAATAACTTTAATCATGACCTTGAAAAATCAATTTTAGAGGAAAATTCTGAAGGACAGGGCTTTTAAAATGTTCCAGGAAACCAGGGGGAAGACTAGGTGGCATAACGGACAGAGCTCTGGACTTCGAGTCAGAAAGAATCTTCTTGAGTTCAAACTTACTATCTCATCTTAGACAAGTCACTTAACCCCGTTTGCCTCAGTTTTCTCAGTTAAAAAATGAATTGAAGAGGGAAACGACAAACCACTCTAATAAGACTGAATCCCAATTGTGATCAGAGTTGGACACAATGGAACAACAAGCCACAAAGCCACAAAGGACAAATGGACAAGAATATGAGGGAACTAGAAATTGTCATGTCAATATAAGCTAAAAGCAGTTTTAGGGATAGGCTCAATGTTTTGCCCACTCTAGAATTTACTGCATTGAGTACAGCTTCTGTTCAGTGGGTCAGATCTGGGACTGCTAGTTCTCAAGGCAGCAATTACTTTGTAAGATCACTCTCATAGATGGACAACTCTTCCACTGAACCAAAATTTTCTTCTTCTCTCTTAGTTATTAGTTCTGGATCCAAGCAGATCCAAACCCTAGTTACCCAGTACCCATTTAGTTCTTGGAGGCAATGACCTTGTAGTCTTCTCCTAACTCCCTAAGACTTCTGTCTGACCACTTTCAGTTCCTTCTCCCAAGGCTGGTTTGCCACGGCATCACTCTCCATTTATCCTGCAGGCATATTCTAAGTTGCACTGAATCTCATGCCAGAACTGAGTGCAATCCTCCAAACCGTGGGCTGCCCATCCCTTTTCCTTTGCCCTGGACAGTTGGCTTCTATTCATCAGAGTAGCTTTTTGATTTGCCATTTTGCATTGTTAGTTCATTCAAAACCATTCACAATCCAAGTGGCGTCTATCACACTCTAGCATAAGCATGTTCTAAGTCCTGACAGCAAAGGAAAGATTAAATGGGATGTATCTCCTCTCATGTTTCAACCAAACCAAACCAAATCTTTTCCCAATCACCAAAGTCCTAACTTAGCCGTCATTGAACCAAAAACCAATCACCAACACACAAACTCCAAAATCTATTTGAAGTCTATTTTAAAACAGAAAAACAGAAATGGACGATCAAAAACAAAACCTGCAATTATCATCATCATCATCACTGGAAATGCTTCCTTTATCCTATGATTATGACTGTTTATGATCCCCAGAGGTGACCAAGTAAAGGGAGTGAAAGAGGGTATTTAACACAAAGTGAACCCTCAAGACCCGTGATTAATGCTGGCTAATAGACGGCAAACTGTGTCAGGGCTGAAGCCAGGTTTTTAGCTTTGTAAAGGTTTTCACGGAACAAAGAGCTCAATTACACCCATAACACCAGTCATGGCTTGGTAACTGCCAACTTTACTTCAGATCATGCACACAAAGCAATGGGGTGAGGGCCTGGACAGACAATTGTTCAATAGTGAATTTTCAAGTGGGAACAGACCTCGCTCATACTTTTGACTATTCCCTATGAGGAAACTGAGGTCAAGAGTAGTAAAGTATCTTGTCTAAGATCATGTAGCTGTGTGGTGTCAGCTGGGACTCCAACTTGAAGATAACACTATGCTAAGCTTCCCAAGTTCTCTTCCTCCTCTAGCTTTTCCTTCATCTGTGTCTGTTTCTCTGTGTCTCTGTCTCTCTCTTTCACACAAACACAAAAACACACATGTACACACCACTAAGTGGCACATGAATAGACTGCTGAGATTGGAGTCAGAATAGAGTTCGAATCATAACTCAGATACTTATTAGCTGGGTGATCCTGCATAGATCACTTAACCACTGTTTGCCTCAGTTTTCTCAACTATAAATGAGGAATAATCACACCTACTGTGCAGGTCGTTGGGAATATCAGATGAGATCATTGTCAAGCAGCACCTGTTTATGGGAGGCACTATATGAGTCTTTATTCCTTTCCCTTTTCTCTCCATGTGATGGCTGGTGGTCTTTCTCTGGGACCCGTCCATTTCAGGGCAGATTGGGGTAAAACCAGCTCAGAGCGAGTCAGTGACCCACACCCAAGGGGGGAGAGCCTACAGGTCAGGATCCTGCCAGTCCAGGCCTGGGTTCCAGATTAAATAGGTAAGTATCAAAGTCTGGATTTGTCCGGAAGTCTCTAAATTCTGTCTCCAATTCTCTTTCCACGGTTTAACCTGCCCCAGAGAACTGTCCCTCTTACACCCATTTCCAAACCCCACATCAAAGGTGGCTTCTAAGAATGGCCTATGGGACATAAAGCTCCCAGATGGGGATGAGGAGGCAGGATTGTCAGGGAAAGCTCCAGCAACTTAAAGTCTGAAATACAAAAGAGATTCCCACCAAAGACAGGCACTTAAACAGATGTTCTTTCTGTGAATCTTAATTATACCTTCTCTACCACTTACCTTTAAGAACCAGAAAAATAAGACCCTAAAACGAAGGAGGGTATCTAATAAGCTTTCAAGCTCAGTCCTTTCTATTTAATTGATTTAATTGCCCAATGCGGGGATAGGGGGAATTTTTTTTTAATATTGTAAGCATTGCAAAGGAAATAAAATAATTCTGTACGTACATGATGTATTATGTGTTCCGAGTATTCTCTCTCTTTTCTTTCAATATCCTCCAGTGTGGAATATTCAGAACTGTCAGTACCCACCATCTCTGTGTTTGATAATTTGGACTCCATTTGTTTTTCTAAATCTTCAAAATTCTGAAAAAAAACCCACCATAAATTAAACAAAAAAAAATCTTTACTCCAATAATCACACATTAAATATCAGAAGACAAATATTTTCCCCATAGTCTTAGCTGCAGCAGGAAAACTAATTGTTCATTTCTGATTAAAATGCCCCTCAATCTTAATTCATTGTCCTATGGTGTTTTAAGGTTTACAAAATAGTTAGCTCATAAAAATCCTCTGAAATGGATACAAGCAATGCCATCCTCCTGACATTCATTTGAGACTCAAGGTCACACGGACTTTAGAAATGGAACACAACTTGGACATTACCTAGCCTAATGCACCCTTTTTACAGATAAGAAAACTGAGGGCAAGAACAGAGAACTAGAGAGTTAGCCATGAGCAACAATGAACAGACACTTCTTAACTGCCTACAAGGTACTGTGCTAAGTACCGGGGATACAAAATGAGCCCAAAGGCTGGTGCTGCCCTCAGGTAGCTCAGTCTAAGAGAGAGGTGAGATTTGAACCCCCTTCTGAAGACCAGGCTTTTTAAACCCCAAATCTGCCTTGTAGTCTCTGCAATTTATTAAATGAACATTTCTCTCTTCCAATATGTCAGATTTCAGTTGTTTTAATCCTCCATTTGGGGATTTCTTGACAACAACACTGGAGTGGTTTGCCATTTCCTTCTCTGTGTCATTTTACAGATGAGCAAACGGATGAAAACTGACTTGCTCAGAGTCAGTTTCTTATTCTTCTGAATGTTTATTATTTCATGAAAATGAGGAACCTGATCAAACTACCCATCCATTTTTCCTTGCACTCATGGAATGACTTGGTCACCTCGTCAACTAGTCATGCAAAAATTATTGACGAATTTAATGTCATTTCTTTCATAGTAATCATTGTTGGTACTATGCTGCAAGGTACTTACTACTTACCATATACCTTTCTATTTATTGAGCACCTACTGTATACAGCCATATGTAGGCTCAGGGAAGAAAGAAAAAAGCAGGGAGGGGGAAAAGGCATTATGACTGCCTAGAACTAGTTCATGTAATATCCTTTCAGTTATGTTTATATTGTTTTAATTTCATGATTCTAAATATTTTTTAAATTGATAGTTGCTTTTTTGTAGCCAATATTTTTTAAACTAGCAACATTTACACACATCTACACACACACAAAATTCAACTTTCCCCAAGACAAATTAAAAAAATAAAAACCGTGGATTAGAGAGAAAATGAGCACAAATGTAAAGTTTGGCATTTATCAAAAATGAATAGGAAATCAGGAAAAAGGCCATCTTAAGTACTAATCTACCCTTATTTCTTTTTTATCTTATTAGGATGCTTCCTTTGGCTGATCAGTGTTTTCATTAGTGAAAGAACTCCTTATGTGAATGTTCACTTCAACCCTTCTGCACCTTGTTGTCTTTTGAGATTCTTGTATTTGGCCTCCCAAAAGTCCTCCACATCAAAGAAAACCAATGCCCATTGCCCAAGTTTCCAAAGCATTTTCTTTCGTACAGTTTTATGGGGAAGCTTTGAGTATACTACATGAGGAGCAAAGAATTTCTCAGTCAGAAAGATGAAGTGCATTTTCTAAGATCAGGAAGCTCAGAAATGTCAGTGGGAGGACTTAAGCCCCTGGAAGGCACCATTCCTTCTTGCCCCCAGTGATACCTCTTCTCATCATTTTTCATTGCCTTATGAGCGCCATTTAGTAGGTAACTCATCACCAGCAACAATGGGAAATGGGCAAAATTTCTAAAATTGTTGCTTGCTTTAATATGATGCTTCACAAAGCAAATCATACACTTATAGAAGGATTAACATTTTAAAGTCTGTTGAGATATGAATGAGGAAGACTTGGATTGGCTGGCAACATTGAAGAAGTCACTTAACTCCCAAGTTCCCCCCAGACATCTTTTAAAGAATGTTTGTTACAAAGGAACTGTTAATTTATGAGAGTGTTTTTGGAGCACTTTAAGGTTTACATGGCTCTTAATAGATATTTCATTTGATTGTCACAACAACCCTATGGGTAGAAGCTATTATTATTTCCTCTTTTGAGATGATGACGACATTGAGAAAGACTGAAACCAAGCAAGATGCCCAGAATTATAGCTCATAAGGCCTTATTTGGAATCAGGTCTTCATGACTCCAAGCTCAGTCCTCTATCTAGTATATCACCTGGCTAATGGGACTGCTCCCAAGTCTGGACATAAAATTTAAAAAAAATGGCCACTAAGATGAAAATAACAATTTATATCCTGGAGATGATGAAAGAGGACTAGGCTACAACATTTATAAAATGAATAGGATTATAAATATCATAGATTTGGAGCTGGAAGGAACTTGAGAAATTATGCAGTCCAATCCCCTGATTTTGAAAATAAGGAAACTGTGTTGCAGAGAATTTAAAGGACTTAAAAGTACCCAAGTCAGGAGTAGAAGTCAGTTCCCTGAATTCTGGAACTATTATGAATTATCTATTACAGATAATCTTTTTAAAAGTCACTAATATTTTACAAGGGATATAATCAAGGAGTTCTTTATGTGTAAATGATTTAAACAGATCCTTTAAAAAGAGATCTGTAATCTATATTCATTTTGAGAGCACATTTAGTCATCACCAGCTGTATGTTTGCTTACTTAAAGGAGAACAGTGCGAGTCTTATGAAAATGTTTTTGTGACACATAAGATATAACTCTTACCATTTCTTGTTTTGAAAGGATCTTTTGATACAAGTCATCACCAGCTTTCTTCTTTGGAAGGCTATCACTTAGGGACATTTTGAGGATCTGGATAAATATCTATCAAAAGAGAAAAATCAATAATGCAAGACCAGTTTTTACCCATCTCTGTAGGTAAAAGTTACGGTATTTTTTTAAAGGAAAACATTATAAAATATTAGAGTACTTGTCCTAAAAGTTATCATATGGCATAGGAAATGAGTCAGATTGCCAAAAATTATTTTTTAGAGCTAGGAAAATAACAAAATTAATTTGGAAGAACAAAACATCAAAAACATCAAGGAAATCAATGAAAAAAATCAAGTAAGATGGTTTAGCCATATCAGATCTCAAATTACATTATAAAATAGTAATCCAAACATTCTGGTGCTGGCTAAGAAACAGTTAGGAGATCAGTAGAATAAATTAGGTATACGATAGACTGCAATAAGTAACTACAGTAATTTAGTATTTAACAAACCCAAAGATCCAAGATTTTTGGGACAAAAAATTCACTATTTGACAAAAATTTCTGGAAAAACCAGAAAAATTACAGTACAGACTAAGTACAGACCAACATTCACTTCATATACTAAAAAAAAAAAAAGGTCAAAATGGGTATGGGATTTTTAAAAAAGCAATATAATAAGCAAATTAGGGAAGCATGGAAAATGTTGTCTGTTCAATTTATGGATAAAGGAAGAATTTGTAACCTGGCAAGAGATAAAACATTATGTTAAATGGATAACCTCGATTATGTCAAATTTAAAAGGTTTGCACAAACAAAATCAATGAATGCAAGACTGGAAGGAAAATGGGAAAGTGGGAAATCTTTTTGATAAAGTCCTTGTTTCTTAAATATGTAGAGAATTAAGTTGAATTTTTAGAATTTTAAGAAAAAAAGTCATTTGTCAATTGATAAGTGGTTAAAAGATATGAACAGGCAGTTTTCAGAAGAAGAAATCAAAGCTATAATCACATGAAAAATACTCTGAAGTATTACTTGGAGAAAAGCAAATTAAAATGTTTCTGAAGTACCACCTCATACCTATCAGATTGGCTAATAGAACAAAAAACATAAAAATGACAAATATATAGTGAACCATGGGTGTGGAATTAAACATATACCAGGCATGGTCAGTGATTTTGTTTATTTTGTTTTGCCTTTTTTTAAAGGTAAGGTTTTATTGTTGCAGACTAGGAGGACACATAAAAAAAGCAGTGAAACATTCATTGAAGAAAAAAATTTATTTACAATGCCTGTTTTCCTTCAAATCTTTGTCTTGTAATAATATTTTAGAGCTTCCAAAGAATATCACATTTCTTTCACCAGGATACTCTATTTTTTACTCTTTTTATTCCCCAATCAGGAATCATACTTAAAGTTTTAAAAAGCCTATCTTGCAATAATCATTTTAGAATAAAGCACATATATGTACAAAAGATAATTAGTTTGCATAAATTAAAAATATATAAAGAGATTTGAGTAAAATAGAAACTTTTTTTCCATTCAGAGAGGACTCACTATTAAATCACACACATGGGATCTTAAAATATCTCATGATTTCTTCACTTGGGCAAACCCTCTGCTTATGCAGATCCAAATTACTCCCAGCATAGCTTTGCATTCAGCATTCTAAGGAAATTCTGATTCAGAACTAATGGATTCCCTGAGGAACAAACTTTTTTTTTTTGATGAAGCTCTCTATTATGCTCAACTGGTCCTTATACAGCCCATAGACACCCCACTAAAAGTCTTTTCATACAACAGTATGAAAAGGATCCAAAGCTGGTTCTCTGCTGTCTTAAGCTTAGACAATGCAAAGATACCTCATGTCTAAAGACATAATAAATTGACAAGGGAAAGTGTTAATGAAGGAAAGCACACATCCTACTTATAAACAAAGCAGGCTATGTGGATAAAGCATTATATCTACAGATTCAAACAACTACCACCAACTTAAGGGCCACCTAGATCACCATACCCATACCTGAGCCAGAATCTCCTCTGAATAATACCTAAGAAATAGTTATTTGACCTTCTGGTAAAGGGGCACTCACCACAGCAATTTCTGCTTCTTAAATGTGTAAAGCAGTTCCATTTTCTAATAAAACCACATTCATATTCAGATCAAAAATACATTAAAAACAACTACCTTCCACCTACCATGTGTTGTTCCTGCCTCAGGTCCTTATCTAAGAGAAGCAGGCTTTTCAGGTGAAGGCTATGCAGACATAAGCTAATATCAAAACTGAAAGAAAAAAAAGAAAACTTCATTATAATGACTTAAATAAATGACTCCTGTGAAATTTCATTAGTACAACACTCACCAATGTACACTGTCAACTTTAGTGGTAAATCATTTATATAAATCATGCCTGATGCATTTTAATTTTCCTACTGTCTTCCTGAGATATTAATATACATAAAATTTCAACTTTAAAATTAAAATCCAACTTTGAGGATGAATGATGATAGAAAAATAACTGACATTTCTATGATGCATCAAAACTGAAAGAAGATTTTCCGTTCCACAACCCTCTGAAATAGGCATGACGAATATTGTCATCACCATTGCAAGAGGTCATTAATCATGGAACTGAGATGTGATACAGTCAGGGGGTTCTTAACCTAGTAGTTTTTCAATAGAAAAAAATATTTCATATATACACATATGTATACATATATGTAATCATATATATTTTATTGATTCATGTAAAAAAGTTATTCTGAGAGGTCCATAGGTTTCACCAGGTTGGAGAAGTGTCCATGAAAGAAATAGGATTAAGAAGCCCCAATCAGGTTAAATTCCTCATTAACAGGTGAGAGAACTGAGGCTCAAAGAGACAGATGTCCTGCCCAGTGCTACACCCTTAGTGTCAGAGACAGAAATGCAATCTCAGCCTCTTGATACAGTAGCTTCTCAAAGAATGAGAACAAGCTAAGAAAGAGTCAGAGAAGCTGCTCTCCCTGGGATATCATGTGGAGCCCATTTGTCAAGGAAAGGACATGAAGCCCCACAAACAACAAGAATTCTAATCCGTAATGACTAATGATGAAGAGCTTTGCAGTTGCAAAGTGCTTTCACATGCAACATCTTTTCTCAGCCTTAGAGCTACTCTCTAAAGTGGGAAGGTGCCATTGAGGTCTCTACACTCATCTTACAGATGAACCCAAGACTTTTAGGGATGAACTTAAGCTCAAGGTCACACAGCTAGCCAGAAGGAACCGGAGGATTCCAGCACAGAATCTCTAACTTCAAAGGCAGCATGTCATATATGATAGTTCACATGTTAGCATCTTAATTTATCTTCCTGACCAATTTATTTTTCCAGTCTGTGTGACCTTTTGAGTTAATAGTGAAGATCAGCCCAGAGTTCTCTTGCTAAGCTCCATGACTTATATTCAGATCTTCACTTAAAAAGTAGAGGAAAAACCCAGAGTTAATGACTATTCATTAAAATGTAAAGGACTTGATCATTATGAAATGACATCCAAGTGTGTGCGGGCTGCAAATCAAAGAATAAAAAGGATATTATATTAAAAATGTCTAAAAGTTATCAGCCCTAGAAGAGATATAGTTGAGGATAATATTTGTGATTAAACATTGAAGCAAAATTCCAGAGGAGACAGAAGGTGAAAGAGGAAAAAGGAAAAAAATAAAATGGAAGGATTGTAGACAGGATTAAAAAGCTTTAGCTTCTCCTTCATAGTGACAGAGTGAGAAGGAACGAGAAGCATTGGAAATTAAATAAAGACTAGTCTAAATACAATCTTGAAGCATTGGAAATTAAATAAAGACTAGGCTAAAGACAATCTCGAAAGGAAAGAAGGAAAGTTATCTATTGCTGGGACCAGTCGTTTTAAGCCAGACTGAAAATTCTTTAGGAGGCTAACCTATGAATTGTTATCCCTGGAGGGATAAGACATTACATGCTGTAGAAGTTTGTTGAAGAAAAGAATTTAGAGATTATGTAACAGAGAATGAGGGAGTACTGAGGCAAATTGATGCGTAAAAATAAAGAACACAATGATATATACCTAAAAATTACAATAATATAAATGGACAGAACAATTAAACAAGCTGAGCTTGGGCCAGAGAAAAGCTGTCAATGTACCCCATCTCAATGACCTTTTGATAAAGATCCCATATCCAAAATATATAAGGAAATGATTAGAATAAGAGTCACTTCTCAATAAAATTATCAAAGGTTACAAAGAGGCACTTTTCAAAGGCAGAAATCCAAGGTACTAGCAACTTTACGAAAGGATGATCCAAATTATTAACAGTTAAAGAAGTGAAAATTAAAGGAATCCAAGGTTCTTGACCTCCAATTGATAAAGATGAAAAAAGGGGAAGGAGGGGAGACAGGGATGATGAAAACTGGAGGGTCTGTGGGCAAACAGGTGTGTTAATGTGCTGATGGTAAAACTATGAATGGGTCAAGCCATTCTGCAGAGCAATTCGGCACTGTGTCCCAAAAGTCACTTAACTGTACCTATACCCTTCAACCAGGGATACCTCTGAAAGATATCTATTATCTTAAGGAAGAAAAGGACACATATGTAAGCTGCTTATAGCATCTCCTTTTGGTTAAGAAGATATCCAATTATGGCTAGACAAATTATGAATATAATAGGATATTGTTGCATTACAGGAAACTGTGAAAGGATGATTTCAGACAAATCTGGGGAGTTGTATGTAAACTGAGACAAAGTGAACTGGGAGCAAAATCAGAATAACAATTTATACAATAACAATACAAAGGCAAATAATTTTAAAGGATGCAAGATCTCTGGTTAACAAAAATATCAATAACAATTCCTGGGGAAAAAAGGTGCATTGAGTTAACCAAAGTGTGAGGTGAAGGATTCAAATTTATTTTGTTTGTACATATTTATTATAAGTTTTTTGTTTTAAATTTTGTACTCTGTGCCAAAAGAAAAAGAAAAATGAAAAGAAAAAAAGGAATAAAAAGGGGTCAGACCTACTGACTTAACTATATTGCACTTGATCACTTTCAGTAAAAACATACTATTTTTTAATTTTAATATGTCCCTGATCAGCAAATTTATTAGGTATATCCTTTTCTATAGTCCCAGAGCTGGAAGCAAACTCAGCTTCTACTTGAAGCAAATCTCTTCTCTAATATTGCAAACAAGAGATGATCTGGTCTCTTCCTGAAAGCTATAATAAAGAAATAATTTCCTCAAGACACAGCAGCCTCCATTTTTAAATAGCTCTAAATCAAAAAGTACTCTCTTTTCCTGGTTGCCTGTTGTTCTTAGACAATAAGGGTATCTTGCACAACACCCTTAAATTCTGATCTTGGCTCTGCCATTTCTGATTCAAAGCAGGTTGTTTTCTTTCTCTATGTCTGATTCTCATATCTGTAAAATGGGATGTGTTTTGCACCACCTGCCTCCATGTGCAGTCCAAAGACTAGACTCATTCAGTCATTCCAATCTTAAACCTCTGCACATATGTAAGGAGACACTATTACTACTGCCACCACCACCACCATAATCACAACAAAGTATTTATTACAAGTAATGCTGTATAAAGAGACTTGCATAAACCTGAGCCAGCTGGGTGGTGAAATGAATAAAGTGGAAAATAGACCCAAATTCAAATTCAGCAGCACACATCTCTTCCTAGCTGTATGGGGCAATTCACCTAACCTTTGCTTGCTTCAGTTCACTCATCCTTAAAATAGGGATAATAATATCATCTATTTTCATGGATTATGGAGATAATAAAATGAGGCGTCTAAATAAAATATTGTAAAATAAAAGACTGTCAAAATTAAAGTGCTAGGTAAATACTATATATAGAAATGTGCCTATGATGTATCATTTATTAATAATATTAACAACAACATATATACTTTATGGGTTGTTATGCCCAGCTCTTCATGACCCCACTGAAGGTTTTCTTGGTAATGACACTGGAGTGGTTTGCCATTTCCTTCTCCAGCTCATTTTACAGATGAGGAAACTGAGGCAAACAAGGTTAAGTGATTTATCCAGGCTAGTAAGTTTTTGAAGCCAGATTTCAACTCAGACTGATGAGTCTTTCTGACTCTGGAACTCTTCTGACTGCAGCACAGAGCAGCCTGACTACAGGGATAAAGCCCCAGTATTCTTAAATGATTCTGTCAGGTTACACAGAAGACCTATCCTCTCTCAAGCATCATTTTCCCTAGAATACTATTACTTGGTCCTTACCTTTCACAGGTCAGCACTTCAGGGAAAGAAGTCACCTTAGGAAAGGTTCTGTCATGGAATCGGTCATCACTAATCGCAGAGTGCATGCTGCTAGAACAACTGCAGTCTTCTTTGTCTCCCTGGCTGAGGGATCCAAGACTACTTGAAGGAGAAACTTCCATCATTTGATTAGGTAAAATTGCTTGTTTCAAATTTTCATGCAAAGAAGGGTTGGATGATCCATCAGCAAGAGGCTATTATAACAGAAAAGGGGAGGGAGAGTTGGTTACTCTTCATTATTCAATACAGCAAAAGAAAGGAAGCAATCAGTTTGTTATTAACTAATGGCATTCTCAAATACTCTTTCAAGCTGTACATGTATAGTACTTCTGATGGGACTGAAGCAACCAGCAAATGTGATTACATAATTGGGCTAATAATTTCTCCTTGAATCAAATAGGTTAGTTCTTTTTATAAAATGAAGACAAAGTTCCAATATTTTTAAAAGTAACTATTGGAGAATATTAGGGAAATATAAAATATAAACAAAAATCTTGGCCTGACATTTATTTTTGATTAAAGCTTCTTTATTTTCAAAACATATACATAGATGATTTTTACATTTACTCTTGCAAAACCTTGCGTTGAAAATGTTTTTCTCCTTCCCTTTCCCCCATCCTTCCCCTAGAAGGCAAGTAATCCAATATATGTTAAACACATGCAATTTTTCTATACATATGCCCATAATTATGTTGCAAAAGAAATATCATCAAAAAATAAAACAAAATTCAAGCAAACTACAACAAAAAAGTGAAAATATTATGTTGTGATCCACACGCAGTCCCCATAGTCCTCTCTTCATCATGGCTCTCTTCATCACAAGACCATTAGAACAAGTCTTTTTGATCTCTTAAAAAATTCTTCCACTAATAAATTATTTAAATAGCCCTATTTCGGAAAAAGAAATAGAGCAAGCTATTAATCAACTCCCTAAGAAAAAATCTCCAGGGCCAGATGGATTTACATGTGAATTTTACCAAACATTCAAAGAACAATTAATCCCAATACTGTATAAACTATTTGAAAAAATAGGGAAAGAAGGTGTACTACCAAATTCCTTCTATGACACAGATATGGTGCTGATAGCTAAACCAGGTAGGAAGAAAACTGAGAAAGAAAACTATAGACCCATTTCCCTAATGAATATTGATGCAAAAATTTTAAATAAGATTTTAGCAACAAGATTACAGAAAGTCATCCCCAGGATAATACATCATGACCAAGTAGGATTTATACCAGGAATGCAGGGCTGGTTCAATATTAGGAAAACAATTAGCATAATCAATTATATCAATAACCAAATTAATAAAAACCATACAATTATCTCCATAGATGCAGAAAAAGCCTGTGATAAAATCCAACACCCATTCCTATTAAAAACACTGGAGAGTATAGGAATAAATGGGCTTTTCCTTAAAATGATTAGTAGTATCTACTTAAAACCTTCAGCAAGTATCATATGTAATGGCGTCAAACTAGAACCATTCCCAATAAGATCAGGAGTGAAACAAGGCTGCCCACTGTCACCATTATTATTTAATATTGTCTTAGAAATGTTAGTTTTGGCAGTAAGAGAAGAAAAAGAGATTAAAGGAATTAGAGTAGGTAATGAGGAAACCAAATTATCACTCTTTGCAGATGACATGATGATATACGTAGAGAACCCTAAAGACTCAACTCAAAAACTACTAGAAACAATTCACAAGTTTGGCAAAGCTGCAGGATACAAAATAAATCCACATAAATCATCCGCATTTTTATATATTACCAATAAAGTTCAGCAGCAAGAGATACAAAAAGAAATTCCATTCAAAATAACTGTTGATAGTATAAAATATTTGGGAATTTATCTGCCAAGAGATAGTCAGGAACTATATGAACTAAACTACAAAACACTTTCCACACAAATCAAATCAGACCTAGTCAATTGGATAAACAAAATGCTCATGGGTAGGCCAAGCGAATATAATAAAAATGACAATACTACCCAAACTAATTTACTTATTTAGTGCCATACCAATCAAACTCCCAAGAAATTATCTTACAGATCTAGAAAAAATAGTAGCAAAGTTCATTTGGAAAAACAAAAGGTCAAGAATTTCAAGGGGATTAATGAAAAAAAAGGCTGACGATGGTGGACTTGCTGTACCAGATCTAAAACTATATTATAAAGCAGCGGTCATCAAAACCATATGGTACTGGCTAAGAAATAGAGTAGTCGATCAGTGGAATAGGATAGAATCACAAGACAAACTAGGCAATAACTATAGCAATTTGGTTTTTGATAAACCCAAAGACCCCAGCTTTTGGGATAAGTATTCACTATTTGACAAAAACTGCTGGGAAAACTGGAAACTAGTGTGGAAGAAATTAGGGCTTGACCCACATCTAACACCACATACCAAGATAAGATCTAAATGGGTTCATGATCTGGATATAAAAAGTGATACTATAAGTAAATTAGAAGAATGTAATATAGTTTACCTCTCAGACCTTTGGAGATGGAATAAATTTATGTCCAAAGAAGAACTGGAACTCTTAATTGAAAACCAGATAGATAACTTTGACTATATTAAGTTAAAAAGTTTTTGTACAAACAAAATCAATGCAGACCAGATTAGGAGTGAAGTAATAAATTGGGAAATCATCTTTACATTCAAGGGTTCTGATAAAGGTCTCATCTCTAAAATATATAGAGAATTGTCTCATATTTATAAAAATTCAAGCCATTCTCCAATCAATAAATGGTCAAAGGATATGAACAGACAATTTTCAGAGGATGAAATTAAAACTATCTATAGTCATATGAAAAGGTGCTCCAAATCACTGTTGATCAGAGAAATGCAAATCAAGACAACCCTGAGGTACCACTTCACACCTGTCAGATTGGCTAAAATGACAGGAAAAGTTAATGATGAATGTTGGAGGGGTTGTGGGAGGGCTGGGACACTGATGCATTGTTGGTGGAGCTGTGAACGGATACAGCCATTCTGGAGAACAATTTGGAGCTATGCTCAAAAAGTGATCAAACTGTGCATACCCTTTGACCCAGCAGCATTTCTACTGGGCTTATATCCCAAAGAGATCAAAAAGAAAGGAAAAGGCCCCACATGTGCAAGAATGTTTGTGGCAGCCCTTTTTGTAGTGGCTAGAAACTGGAAATTGAATAGATGCCCTTCAATTGGAGAATGGCTGAATAAATTATGGTATATGAATGTTATGGAATATTATTGTTCTGTAAGAAATGACCAGCAAGATGATTTCAGAGAGGCCTGGAGAGACTTACATGAACTGATGCTGAGTGAAATGAGCAGAACCAGGAGATCATTATACACGGCAACAACAGTACTATATGACGATTAATTCTGATGGACATGGCTCTCTTCAACAATGATATGTTTCAAACCACCTCCAATTGTTCACTGAAGAAAGCCATATACACCCAGAGAGAGGGATGCGAAATGTGGACCACAACATAACATTCTCATACTCCTTGATTGATGTTTGCTTACATTGTGTTTCCTTTATCTGATATATCGTTTGTGTAGATAAGATTTTTCTTGCACACCAATGATAAGTTTGGAAATATGTGTACATATATTCGATTTGCCAATATTTTAACATAATTAACATGTAGTGGATATCCTGCCATCTAGGGGAGGGGTGGGGAAGTTGGGGGGAAAAATTTGTAACGGAAAGCTATGTAAGGGTTATTGTTGAAGAATTACCCACATATATGTTATGCAAATAAAATAAAATTTAAAAAAATAAATAAAATAAAAAATAAAAAAAATAAAAAATTCTTCCACTTCAACTTTGTTATGCTTCCCTTGAGTTCTATAACTGAAATTGAAATTTTCTGTTTGGCTCTGGTCTTTTCATCAAAAATAAATGAAAATTCTATTATTCCATTGAATGTCCATTTCCCCCCCCCGAAATATAATGCTTAATTTTGCTGGATAGTTGCTTCTTGGCCACAATCTAAGTTCTTCAAGCCTCCAGAATATCATATTCTAAGCTCTTCAATCCTTTAAAGAGGAAAATTCTAGGTCCTAGGTAATCCTGATTATAGAGCCTTGAAGTTTGAATTGTTTCTTTCTGACTGCTTGCAGTATTTTCCTTGATCTGATAATTCTGGAATTTAGCTACAATATTCCTTAGCATTTTCATTTTGGGGTCTCTTATAGGAGGTGATAGGGGGATTCTTTCAATGGCTATTTTAATCTCTGGTTTTAGGACATTAGGGCAGTTTTCCTTGATGATTTTGTGATATCCGTTGTCTAAGTTCTTCTTTTCATCGTGTTTGTCAGGGAGTCAATAATTCTTAGTTTCTCCTGGATCAATTTCCCAGGTCTATTGTTTTCTGATGATGTATTTTACATTTACATTGAGTTATCTGCTTCCATTTGTTCAATTCTAATTTTAGTGAATTGTTTTCTTCTTCAGTTGGCTTTTTTTAAAATTTTTTATTTCCTTTTGCATTTGGTAAATTGAACTTTTAAATGAGTTGCTTTGTTTTGCTTTTCGTTTTCCATTTTGCCAAAATAAGGAGTGATTTTCTTCAGACAATTTCTGTGTTTCCTTTTCCAGAGCTCTCATTTACTGTTCCAATTTTCTTCTCTTTTTTAAGATCTTTTTTGAATTCTTCCCAGAGAGCCTTATGCAATGGAGACCCATTTGTCACTCTTTTTTTTATTATTAGTAACAATTTTATTTTTTTTTTATTTTTTTAAAGCTTTTTATTTGTATAACATATGTATGGGTAGTTCCCCAACACTGATCTTTACAAAGCTTTCCATTACAAATTTTACCCCCAGTCCCCTCCCCTCCCCTAGATGGCAGGAAGTCCACTACATGCTAATAATGTTGAAATGCTTGAGAAGTTATGCAAGAAAAATCCTATCTACAAGAAAAAAAAAAGAATCAGAGAAAGGCAACACAATGCAAACAAATGTCAGTAGAGATCATGAAAATGTTATGTTGTAGTCCATATTTCATTTCCCTCTCTCTGGGTGTATATGGTTTTCTTCAGTGAAGAACTGGAACTGGTTTGAGACAATTCTTCGTTGCAGAGAGCCATGTCCATCAGAATTGATCATCATGTAATACTGTTGTTGCCGTGTATGATGATCTCCTGGTTCTGCTCGTTTCACTCAGCATCAGTTCATGCAAGTCTCTCCAGGCCTCTCTGAAATCGTCCTGCTGGTCATTTCTTACAGAGCAATAATATTCCATAACATTCATATACCATAATTTATTCAGCCACTCTCCAATTGATGGGCATCCCTTCAGTTTCCAGTTTCTAGCCACCACAAAAAGGGCCGCCACAAACATTCTTGCACATGTGGGGCCCTTTCCCTCCTCTAAGATCTCTTTGGGATATAGGCCCAGTAGAAACACTGCTGGGCAAAGGGTATGCACAGTTTGACAACTTTTTGGGCATAGTTCCAAGTTGCTCTCCAGAATGGTTGGATCCGTTCACAGTTCCACCAACAATGTATCAGTGTCCCAGTTTTCCCACATCCCCTCCAACATTCATCATTATCTTTTCCTGTCATTTTAGCCAATCTGACAGGTGTGTAGTGGTATCTCAGAGTTGTCTTAATTTGCATTTCTCTGATCAATAGTGATTTGGAGCAACTTTTCATATGACTAGAGATGGTTTTAATTTCATCATCTGAAAATTGTCTGTTCATATCCCTTGACCACTTATCTATTGAAGAGTGGCTTGAATTCTTATATATATGAGACAATTCTCTATAAATTTTAGAAATGAGGCCTTTATCAGAACCATTAAATGTAAAGATGATTTCCCAATTTGATGCTTCCCTCCTAATCTTGTCTGCATTTGTTTTGTTTGTACAGAAACTTTTTAACTTAATATAATCAAAATTATCCATCTGGTGTTCAATTAGGAGTTCCAGGTCTTCTTTGGACATAAATTTATTCCCTCTCCACAGGTCTGAGAGATAAATTATATTACGTTCCTCTAACTTGCTTACAAAGTCCCTCTTTATATCTAGATCATGAACCCATTTAGATCTTATCTTGGTATGTGGTGTTAGGTATGGATCAAGCCCTAATTTCTTCCACACTAGTTTCCAATTTTTCCAGCAGTTTTTGCCAAATAGTGAGTATTTATCCCAAAAGCTGGGGTCTTTGGGTTTATCGAACACTAGATTGTTAAGGTTATTGCCTAGGTTGTCCTGATAACCTATCCTGTGCCACTGATCGACTGCTCTATTTCTTAGCCAGTACCAAACGGTTTTGATGACCGCTGCTTTATAATATAGTTTTAGATCTGGTACAGCCCATTTGTCACTCTTTGAGATGCCTTTTTGTGTCCTCAGGATTTGGAATCTGTTCTACTCTGTCTCCATAAAAGCTGGCTATGGTCAGAGCTCTTTTTGCTCATTTTTAAAGGTTGAGGTCTGCTCTTGGGGCAAAAGGGAGATTTTCCCAAGCTTCCTCTACAGGTAAAAGTGGCTTCATGTTGCCCTGGGGCTGATGCTGCTGGCTTCTTTCCTGTGCTAGGTAAGTATGGCCAAGTCCCCTGTCATTCTGGGTTTCACTATTCACCTTTTGTATTTGTGTTGAGTTCTCACAGCCAATCTGCTGATCCACTGCTTTCTGAACCAGGACAGAGAAGCCAATGCTACTATATTTTGGCTAAGAGCCTCCCAGAAGATTTCCCTAGCACACAGATGCAACTCCATCACTGAGCTGCCCTATTCTCAGCTGTCTCCTCTGTGCCCAAACTGAGACAGACCTTTCCTGAAGTCCTTCCAAGTAATCTTCTTCTGGAAATTTGTTATGCTCCAAATACACTCCAAAACCTGTCCAGAGACTTGATTGGTGTTGATCTGAGGGAAGCCAGGAAGAGCTCAAAGACCTGTCTACTTTGAACCATCTTGGCTCTGCCCTCCTTTGCCAAGCACTTAAAGCCCTTGTTGCCTCCATGTCCATCTTACCTTCCAGATTTATAATACTCCCTTGTGTACATTAAGCTTCAGATTGAAAAGCTGATGTCTGTGGAATACATCTTGTATTTTGTTTCCATATATGTATATACATGTATAATGGTATATATTACACCATTATATAATGGTATATACATTATGCCATTATACAACAGTATAATGGTTTCCAACCTTCTACCCACCTGCTGAATTCTTACCCATCTTTTTTTTTTTTTTTTGCTTTTTGGCTGAGGCAATTGGAGTTAAGTGACTTGCCCAGGGTCACACAGCCAGGGAATGAGACCAGATTTGAACCCAGGTCCTCCTGACTTCAGGGCTGGTGCTCTATCCACTGCGCCACCTAGCTGCCCCCTCCCGTCTTTTAAGCCTAAAACAAAGACTACTTCCCTCAGGAATCTCCCTCTGATCTCTCCTCTTGCTGTTGGGTAGCTTCCTTTGCCGAACAGCAGTTTTTTTGCTTCCTACTGAACTTATCTTTTTTATAGTCAGCTGTAGATATTAGTGTTGGGCATCTTAACTCCCTCCTAGCCTCTGACCTCCATGAAGATGGTTACTGAGTCTTCCCTGGGCTGCTTGTCTTTATGGAGCCCCATTCAGAGTCCTGAACATGATAGGAGAATACAGAAATTAAAGCTTGCTGCATTCAAGAGAAATAAATTGGACCTTTGAATCCTTTATTTTTTCTTTCTACATTTCTATTTGCAAGCACTGGAATAATGGGATTTGGGGATATTCTATGAACTGTCCTATGTGAGAACTCTCTGGGATGGCTGTACCTTTAATCTTTTAGAAAATCTCCAGAGAAGTCACCTCTGAAGAACTCTGTCTACTAGCTTTTGCAAACACAAATAGAAAACCAGAGTACAGGGTAAACATTTATCCTGGTAGGAGCTGCCATCACAAGCTAGACTAACATGAAGGTCCTGGGCTGCCATCCTCTCCCATCTGAACTTAATTCTCAGATCTCTGTTATCAAGTGCTTCATCTCTTACTGTTGTCTAGATACATTTTGTCCAGGAGATTCCTCTTCTCTGAACAAAGTCCTGAATTGGCCTGACCCATATTCTTTCTGCCCGTGGTCTTGCATGGAAAAATGTCCCTTTTATGTACCTCTCTTATGTACTCATCACCAGCTATCTTATATTAAAATTGTTTGTGTTTATATTATCTTAAGCAGTAAGTGATTCAAAAATAGGCAGTGAGACCATTATAATTTGCTGAGTCCTGATTATCTGAACTTTGCCATAGGGTCTTCAAGTACTCTCTAACCTTGAAACTTCCATTATCATGGGTGACCTTGGACACATCCCTTCACCTCTATGACATTTTTCTATTGGAAAGTTCTTTCATTTTAGGAAAGACTCAGACTCATCCACTTCATTCTTCTCCCAGTTCTTCTAATACTCAACTTGCTACCATCTCTTCCATAAAAACTCCTCATCTCAAATTTCTAGAAGTCATTTATAATGTATTATCTTCCTCCAGGAGAGTGTAAGACCCATGAAAGCAGGAATTGCCTTTCTATTTTGCTCATATTAATATTCTGAGCACTCGGCACAGCTCCTGGCACATAGAAAGGATTTAATAAACCACTCTAGTTTGAGTTCTTATCATGGCTTGCCTGGATTATTATGATAATTTCTTTCAAGTCTTTCCCTATGCCATCCATTTTCAACAGTTTCCAAAGTTACTGTCCTGAATACAGATCAAATTACATCACTGTCCTCCCTCCCTTATTTCCAGTGGCCACTAGCTCTTATAAGATCAAATCTAAAGTACATAGTTAAAGTTCAATTGACTTTTCCAATGTAATTACACAATACTTCCTTTCATACACATTATGGTACAGACAATTTATTTGTCTTACTCTTCCTCCTAAATGCACCTGTGACTTTGTGTCTTTGCACTAATTGTGCAACAGAGCTGGAAGATAATTCTTGTTCATTCCCATTTCTTAGAATCCTTATTTATCTTTTTGAAAGGCTGAGCTGAAGCAAAATCTTCTACAGGAAGCCTTTCCTTATCCATCCTTCTCAACTACTAGCTCATTTCCTAAAAAAATCGCTTTTTACATTTAACTTTTTTATATATGATCATACTCTCTAACACATGTATAGTGATATCAATCCATATCAGTATTTATATATTTCTTTCTTTGTATCTATTCTCAAAATTAGGTACCATCTCTTTAGTTTCTGTATAACCAGTTCCTAGTGCAATGCCTGGCAAATGGAAAGTATTTAATCGGTGCTTCTTAACAAATGAAGGGTTTTATAGAATAATCTTCTGAATACTCACCCTAAATTTTTGATTGATGGGATAGACCACTTTTGCCTTCAAGGCGAATGCTGTGATGTTACTGTTGAGTGGTGACTCATATTCCTGAATCACAAAAAAAGGGAAAAAAAAACAACATTTGAAGCTTTCAGTAAGAGAATCCACATACTGACATGTATTTAGAAAATGTAAAGCCTTATTCCAACCTGCAAATTTGAGGAAATGAACAGATTAAGGAGCTGTCTAAATAAACATTTAGAACTGGCCCAGGAAGTGTTTTTAAAATAATTTATCAAAAAAGTGAGACATCCTTTGTCTCACTTTTAGAATTATGTTATGACAGAAAAAACTCTTAGTTAAAAAGACATATGGAGCTACCATTCTAATTATATACTCTCATGGAAAGGAAAAACAAATGTGTAGAGTGGTCAAATGAATGGAGAAAGAGAAAGAAAGAGAAAAAAAAGACAGACCGAAAGAAAATGACGATGATATTTATATACGGTATCTCAAAAGTATTAGTTCAGTCTTAGGCAAGGAAGGAAAACAGGCAATATAAAAAATAAATTATATCACATATTATGGACTACATAGATAGAAAGATAGATACATACATACTCAATGGCAATGATGAAATAAGAATCACTCAACTTTTAACTCACTCAAATTTTAAATCACTCCAGCTTGTGATCAAATATTATCAGAAGAAAATAACAACCATACAAAATATCCCCATAAATAGTACTGAAGAATATCAATAAAGATGTTTCTCAAAAATGGCATTTGTAAAAGAAGGAATGGAAGAAGAGAAGGATAGTAGGAAAGGGAGAGGGGGAAAAGAGGAAGGAAGGGTGGAAAGAGGAAGAGAGAAAGTGGGGGAGAGTAAACATTTCTTTTTTTTTTATTAAAGCTTTTTATTTGCAAAACATATGAATGACCTTTCAACATTGACCTTTGCAAAAAAAACCTTTTTTTTCCCAAGCTTTTCCTTTCCCTCCCCCCGCCCCCCACCCCTAGATGACAGGTAATCTAATACATGCTAGATATGATAAATTATATGACAAGTACAATACATGTAGACATATCTATACAGTTATCTTACTGCACAAGAAACATCAGATCTAGAAAGAGAAGAAGAAAAAAAAAAAACAACCTAAGAAGGAAAACAGAATGCATGGAAATATTCACAGAAAGTGTTAAAATGCTGTGTTGTGGTTCACTCTCAGTTCCCACAGGCCTCTCTCTGGATGTATATGACTATCTTCGTCGCAGAACAACTGGTTTGAATCACATCATTGTTGAAGAGAACCATGTCCATCACAATTGATCATCGTATAGTATTGTTGCTGTGTATAATATTCTCCTGGTTCTGCTGATTTCAGAGAGTAAACATTTCTAAATTAAACTGTACTAAGACTTTGGGGAACCTTGAGTAGAACACCCTCTCATTTTGTGGTTTCTCAATCTGAAGTTCTAAATGTTCTATCAGGATTGCACCAAAGAATCAATGATATATTATGTAGCAGAGCCTGAAAAGAACATAGAGAATTTTGTTAGAGGTGAAAGATCTGAGAGTATAGGAAACCGAATGTTGGAGCTAAAAGATTTGAGACTCCAGTAAACATTACTCCTGAGATGGAGAATCCTAAAAATCCCCTTTATATAACAGCTTCATTTGAAAAAGTGTTTCATTCCAACAATCCAGGGAGTTATATGACATAAACACTATCTTCCTTCTTTTATAGATGATGAAAGTTAGAACTGGAAAAGGCCTTAAAGATCATCTAGTCTAACCTATTTTTACTGGCAAGGAAACTGATGCCCAGAGAGGTAATTGGAAGGACCCAAGATGCCACAATTCAGAGTCATTTTTGTCAAAAGCAAACAGGGGACCTGAGTTCAAATCTGGTCTCAAACACTTCCTAGCTGTGTGACCCTGGGCAAGTCACTTAACTCCAATTGCCTCAGCAAAAAGCAAAAAAAAAAAAAAAGCAAACAGGGGTGCCTTCCTCAATCATGGATCATACAAAGATACTATTGCAGACACAACCTAGAATCAGAAAAACTCTCAAAATCTGATTTTCATCCCTCTTTTATAACTTAACATAAAACCTTTTCTTAAAAATCAGTGGTGAGTAATAGGCAATATGAGTAAAGCAAAGTGGGATTCATGAGGAGAGAAAAAAGGCCAGCTTCAGCACTTATTGCCTTGCACAATCTTCAGTGTCCTCATCTGCAAAATGGATGAGGAAAGGGGAGATGATTGGGGGCTTTCTGTGTCTAGATTGGAAATTCTGTCATTTTTAGCTGTGTAGTAATTATATTTTAACTTTGTAGGTATCTAATAAAATAGTTCTAAACTCCTAAATTATGCTCTCATAGTAGTTTAAAACCATATTAAATTTTGAAGAATTTACCTAAATTATTCCCACTGTTTTCCAATCAATTTTGAGGGGAAAAGAAAGAGTGTAATCAGTCTCCAATCACAGCAATCACTGAACTTCACTAGGTTCTGGATGTCTTTTCTATAAAATGAGACTTGAACTAAATGATCTTTAAAGTTCAGGTCATGAGAAATGAGGTGGGATTGGCCATCATTTCAGGGTTTGGAAATTATAGATAGCACCTATGTTAGTTATCACCATGGGAGGTCAGTCATATTATGCTCTTTCACCAAGACAACAGAGCATATAGAGACAGCAAGATGAGCTAATGAGAGCTATGAGCAGACATTGACTGCAAAGAAATTCTACCATTCCCAGTGATGCTCTCAATCAATTACAATTGATATATTAAGGTACCTAATGTTGCCTCAATTCCCTTTGTTTGCTTTAGTATAAATTAACATGGCTCCTGAGGTCGGTGGGACATTCAGAGCCCATCTGCCTCATCAAGTTGAGCCTAGTCCTCGTGATGTTATAAGGGGGATTTCGCTTTCCAAAGGGGTTTGGACCTTAGAGAACATGGAACATCTCATCCCTGATTAGAACTCAAAGACCACCAGCAGGGAGTTCAAGAAGTCCTCTGTGATCACTGCCTATTCAGTGATGCTACACTCTCTTGCTCTGATTGATGTGCTACTGAAGTGGAGAGGTCATGTTCTGGCTGCTGCTGAGCTGTACCTCACCTCCCTTTAACCCATCAGTCGAGTCAATAATCCCACCACCAGCTGAGTTTGTTGGCTACCATTGGCTCATTTCTAAGGCATTTAAAAATGCTACCTCCAGACAACAATACACTCAAAAGAGGCGGTCTGCATTCAGTGGAGCACTGGCAGGTGCCCCATGCCAGGGCCATTTTCTATGCTTGCCTTGTTTGATGCGACATCAAAATCAGAATGCAGCCTAAATACAACCTTCTTCCATGCCAGGCCACCTGGTCCCTCCAGTTATCCAATATCATCAGAAGAAAACATCGACTTTCCAAAACATCCCTACAAATATACTAAAGAATACCACTAATGATGATGGGCGCGACATCTTGTCTGACCATTATTGTCTTTTGGCTACTGTTCCATTTAAATTGATGATGATGATGATGTTGAGCCCAAACCCCAAGCCCAAGGAGTCTTACTGCTTTTTCACTTAGCAAGGAGGAAACTTTTTAAAACTACATTTTCAATCATTTTCAAGAGCTAGTCCAAGAAAAGATGTTTTTTGGCCATCCATATAGATGCTGGAGAAAATCAATGCATTGTCAACAAGGCAATACAAGCAGAAGGATCAGTCTCTGCAGCTGCAGCAGGACAGGGGATATGCAGCTGGAGACAGGTAGAGTAAACAAATGATACACATGAGTTTAGGTCCACCCCAAAGTTTTGTCCCAAACTGTTTGACTTCATTTAACCTATTCGAGATGAGTGAATTTCTAAGCGGCTCCAGTTCTTTTGTCTAGCTCAACGTAAAGCCTCTACAATCTGTGAGCCAGCTGGTGGCTTTGGCATGGATGGCCCATCTTCAGGGAATAGTTATGGGGATGTGTGTGGCTTTGTTTCAAAGATGAGAGCCCCCAGATTGGCAGTGAAGCAGAAACAGATGTCTGTGGTGGACCAGATGGCCAGGGTCCCTCCAGACTGTGTATGATTGTGTGACTCTGGGAGATGTACACGAGCTCTTAGATGAGGGAGTATCTTCACCTAGTTAGTCTATATCAGGGCTTTTTATCTTGGGGTCTGTGAACCTCTTAAATATAAACACAAACACACACATATATATGTATACATACACACACACACACATATATATATATATATGATAATGATTTCAATAGAACTGATTTCTATATAATTCTTAGTATTTTATGCATTTTTTCCTAAGGAGGGACCCATAGAGTTCATGAAACAACCACCAAAACTCAAAGGTTAAGAGCCTCTTATAGAGATAACTTGTGGTGATTTTGCAATTTGTAACCTTATTAAAAGAGAAAGACTTACTTTTGCCTTTGTATACATAGTATCTAGAAGAGTATTTCAAAGTGACTACTTAGTATATATCTATTGATCAAAGTAGACATTTTGTCTATATTTACAATTATTATGATTACTTGATATATATTCATATGGTGATTCAAGGCTATTTTACCTCATTTAATCATCAGCACGCAAGTTAGGTAGAAAACGGATGATTGTTTGACATTCAATGCTAGTCTGTTTTTTTTTCCCGCTTCTTCCCCACACAGACATATTGAGAAAATAAGAAAAACAAAACCTATCATAAACATGTGTAGTCAAGCAAAACAAAGTCCCTTCTTAGCCATTTCCAAATACATACTAACAGAAAGACATATATCCATATGTATGTAAATATACACATACATTTGTTCTTCCGTCATCACAGTTGTGTCTGTGATTCCATTTGGGATTTTCTTGGCAGAGATACTGGAAGGGTTTGCAATTTCCTTCTCAATCTCATTTGACAGATGAGGGAGATTGAGGCAGATTTAAATGACTAGCCCAGGGTCACCCAACTAATAAGTGACTAAGCCTCAATTTGAACTCAGAAGAGTAAGTTTCCTGATCCTAGGTCTATCATTCTATCCACTACACTACCTAATTGCTCATGAATTTATATATATATATACATATATATATATGTGCTATACATGTATGTATATATGTATGTGTGTATATGAGAATAGGAGAGGGGTTATTAACCCTATTTTATAGACAGCAAATGAGCTCTAAAGAGAGGTGATGGGCCTAAGGGTCATACAGTAAAGCAAAATGGATTTTCAACTTTGGTCTATTAAGTCCTTCAGACTATATTTCAATGTTCAACTCCTAAAGTCTTTGTAACATAATATAATTACTAAGAGAATTGGTTAGAATATAAATGCAAAGTTGTTTAAAACAATTTTGCAATTCAGGTAATTATGCCTGTGTGTATGTATGAGTGTGTTATTTCCACAAAAAGATTGTTGCCACTCTTCTCCAGAACAAGAACATTAAAAATAAGTAAGGAATCAATCGGTCAGAGAAAACTAAGCTCATATCACAGCATTTAGACATGGCTAAAATCTGTTAGGAAAGCAAAAAGGGACCAGAGGATTTTAGATTTTGGAGGATGGAAACTTAGAGGTCATCAGGTTAGGATTAGAGTCAGACAGATGAGGAATCTGAGGGCAGGTTGAAGTGAACTGCTCAGGACTCCAAGACTGGGATTCCAACAGAGTCCTCCCTGCCTCCTGCCTCAGGGCCATGCTCCTGAGCTCTCAGGACCTGTATGCTGTACTAAGCAAGGGCAACAAGGACAATCTAGGGAAGTCTGAATCCTAAAAGCAGTCTTGACTCAAAGGAACAGCAGGATATGATTAGTGCAGTCTAGAGGGAACTAATGGAACTCCAGTGGATCTCACGGGGTCCCCAACTTTTAGGGCCACTTTTTAGTAATCAATTCAGAAGGGGAAATCACTAGCATTTTGTAAATCATTTCCTGGGAGCCTGCAGAGACCTTTTGCTTTATGTCCTTCAATGATTAGCTCAACAATGAGGAAGTGTTCTTAGGAGAAAATAAATAGTTTACAGATTAGAAATGCCTTCTAATGGAGAGGTAGGCAGCCTGTTCAAGCTTCCTGTGGGGCAGGTTGAGGTCAGTAATTCATTTATGAACTCATGGGGAGTTAAGAAGAACCTCGAGTTACAAAGGTGCTTTCTACACCTTCTAGTCTGATGTTTACCTGAATGATTTAAGGTTTACAAAGCACCTTATATACAGTATCCTGTGGAGATCTCAGAGCAGCCCTGTGAAGTAGGTACTACATAGGTTTTATTACCCTATTTTTTATAATGTGGAAACTGAGGCTTTCTTCAAGGTCAAACAGTTAATAGGCATCATTGGAAGAATTTGGATGAGGTTCTAAGGAATCCTAGGTTTAGAGCTGACAGGAACCTTGTAGCTACAAGGGCCATTGAATATAAAATTTTCTTTATATACATGAGGAAACTTAGGAAGTAAACATTTTAAGAGCCTACAATGTTCTAGTCATGTGCTATTTACTTTAGATATATCTCATTTGATCCTCACAACAACTGTGGATGGTAAGTGCTGTTGTGATCCTTCATTGACAGTAGAGGAAACTGAGGTAGGCAGGCTGGCCCAGGGTGTTATGGCTGCTAAATGGCAAAGGCTGGAATAGAACTCACATCTTGCTGACACTTGGTCCAGTGACCAATCCAATGCCTCTGAGGACCAGGAAAGATTAAATGACTTAGAAGGTAGCTATTAGTATTATCCCTGTCTTACATACAAGAAAACAGAGACAGATTTAGTAACTTTCCCAAGGTCACACAGCTAGTAAGTCTGAGGCTGGATTTAAACTCAAATCTTCTTGATGGCAGGTCCAGCCTTCTATCCATTGTTGATACTGATGAGATAGAAGCTTCAGGGGGTTCAGGATGCACATGAAATGAGTGTTCCATAGAGGAACACCTGAGTGCAATCTAGCTACCTCCCAGTCTCAGAGGTTGTGACTCAGTCACATAATCCACATTTTGTCAAGGAGTGACTTCTGGATCATTCTACTGGAGACCATCCTCTAGACCAATATCAAACCAATTATCATTACTCTAAGTTGTAAAGCCACAACTTGTGCTAGCATATGCTGTCACCCAACTCCCACCTTATGAAGAGATAAAGCCATTTTCCCTGAAAATCCAGGATGTTCTGCTTAAGGAACTCTTCTGATATGCTAAAGAAGCAAATGAGCTTCATTAGATGCTACTTGTTTTTGAACCTATGATGGCTCCAATGATCATTACTTAATTTTATGAGTACTTATAAACCAATTATTTAATAATCTCTCCTAGAATTTTGCTTGAAAAAGCTAAGATTGTGTGGGGAAAAGTTCCAGGGGTCAGCCTAATTTATACTACGAATAGCAGCTGACTCGGTAAGTTGGAAGTGGGGGCTAAAAATGCCATCTTTTGGCAATTATATAAAAAGTCAGAACTTGTATCATTTTGAATAATAAATGGTTTCTTCTAGTTTTGTTTCCCCCCCCATCTATTATCCTAGGATGCAAGTATAAAATCGATTGTATAGAAACATAGGTACATTTAAGAAACCATTAGCTAAGAACTATGCTGGTCATTTGGAAAAGTTAGTATACATTCCAGATATGCCCATGGGGGGACAAAGTCTAATTCATTTCCTTTTAAATTTCCTGCAACATTTTTTTCTTTAATAACCTATCAGGCTATACAATGCAAATATATTAAATGCTTCTACAAATAAAAATACATACACCAAGAAGCCCTTCATCCATGGGTGTTTGGATTTCCTCTCTCTTTTCTCCTGATGGAGAGTCACTTTCATAAAGATGTACATCAGCATCCAAGTTTTTGAGGAGACTCTGGGAATCATCTTTCTAAAAACCCAAGAAGAAAAATACAAAACATTTAAAGAAATAATCTTTGATGATCTATAGCTGCTCAGTCCTGAAGCGTACACCATATTGCTAATTTATGTCACATTAAAGATTACAAGCATTTGTTATTGTTATTTAATGGGGTGGAGAGCTAAATAATGCTAAATTATTTTTCTCAATATGTTGTTTTCTTTGTTTCTGTGATAGAAATATGAATTGACAACTTTATACAAGAGAAAAATCTCTCTCTCCTTTCTTTGCCTAGGTAGGGGTGTGAAACATATGTACTGTCAGACTCAGGCTACGTAATGGTTTGTTGTATAAAAAAAGTTGTGATTTTCATATTTTCTCTTCCATTGTTAGCTACAAGGAATGGTTTTCTGGAGGGGAAATGAAAGGGATATTCTGAGGCATTAAGATCATGTAAAAAGAAGATGAAATTCAATCTAAAAAGAAATATCAGCAGGAGATCATTATACACGGCAACAACAAGACTATATGATGATCAACAATGAGATGTTTCAAACCAGTTCCGATTGTTTAGTGATGAAGAAAGCCATATACACCCAGAGAGAGGCCAGGGGGAACTGAGTGTGGACCACAACATTCTGTTGATGTTTGTTGCATTTTGCTTTCCTTCTCAGGTTTTTTTTTCTTGTAGATCCAATTTTTCTTGTACAGCAAGATAAATGTATAAATATGTATACACATATTTGACTTGCCATATATTTTAACATAATTAACATGTATTAAGACTACCTGCCATCTAAGGGAGGGGATGGGGGGAAAGAGAGAAATTTGGAACAGAAGGCTTTGCAAGGGTAAATGTTGAAAAATTATCCGTGCATGTTTTGCAAGTAAAAAGCTTTAATAAAAAAAAAAGAAAAGAAAAAAGAAATAGCAGGAAAATGAACAATTAGTCCTGAGGACATAGGCAAGATGCAAGCATAGAAAAAGCAAGCAGCTGAGCTGTCCCAACATTCCCCTCCAAACAACTTTAAAATGAATATAATGGAATGGAAGAAGCAACAAAAGCTCATGGTGAGACATTCTTCCAGCCACAGACAACTTGGGAGAGGGGAGATGAAATGGGGTAGGAAAGCAGCAGCAGCAGGACTTTCAGTATTTCTCAAACCCAAGTGTGATAAAGGGACCCACCAAGTGGGGAGATGATGACAGGGAACCCCTGTGCTAGCACTGAACACAGAGCCAGAAGCTGTTTGACAACTCCATTGCCTATATCCACTTCTGGGTCATGGTTCAAGGACACAGAAGAACACTTTTGGTCAAGAGGGAGCAAGGGCCCTGAGGAGCTGTACCCATGGGATACTGGGTGACCTTTCCTAGGTCAGAAGCACAGTGCAGCCCAGGAGGAGAGTGACTACTTTTAACATCACATCAGCTTGTAAGCACCAAAAACCTGAAAATCTTTTGAACCAACTCTGAAAATAGCAGCATGAAAAAGCCTGAATGGGAGAGTAACCATACCTACCCCTATTGTCTTCCCTTACTGTGAATAAAGCCCAACTTTATCATAAATTCAAAGTCAAGAAATAGGTTGGGAAAATAAGCACACAATGATAACAAAAAGAACCTTATCTAAAGTTATTATGGTGACTGAGAAAATCAAGAAAGAAACCCTGAAAACAATGAAGTAAAAATAACAATAACTGTATGAGCAGTGCTACAAAGAAAAAAAGTGAATTGAACACGTGTCCAACAAGAATTTCTTTAACTGCTAAAAATGATTTTTAAAATCAACTAAGAATGATAGAAGAATAATTAGATTAAGAAATGAGAATGAGGGGGAAAATATGGAAAGACAAGTTAACAGCTTGGTCAAAGAGGTACAG
Source organism: Myrmecobius fasciatus (assembly GCA_023553655.1). NCBI lineage: Eukaryota > Metazoa > Chordata > Mammalia > Dasyuromorphia > Myrmecobiidae > Myrmecobius > Myrmecobius fasciatus. The sequence continues at coordinate 51,389 of JAJPUD010002774.1, forward strand.
AAATCCTGAAAAAATAATACTTTAGAAAACAGAATTGACTAAATTGAAAGAGTTGTAAAACTTCACAAATAAAAATGATTCCTTAAAAAAGAGAATTGGCCAAATTGGAAAAAAAAAAGAATGGATAAAGACTCACTAAGAAACTAATAAATAAAATAAAAATTAATAGAAGTATAAATTAATATTAATAATTATTTAAATAAACAATTAAAATTAGGCATTTAAAAGTAATAACTCTAAAAAATATCAAGACACAATAAAAAAAAGCCAAAAGCATCAAAAAAAAAAGACAGAAAAAATCTGAACTGTCACTAGAAAAGCAACTAACTAATTAGATTAAGGAGAGAGAATTTAAGAGTAGCTGGACTACTGAAACCCCTAATCAAAGAAGAAATGTAGAGATCATATTTCAAGAAATCATAAAGGAAAATGATATCCTAGAATTGGAGAGTAAACTAGAAATGAAAAAAGCATCTAATAATCACCTCCAGAAAAAAACAGATTCTTAAATGAAAACTCCCAAACATATCATAACCAAATTCCAGAGCTCCCAGGTCAAAGAGAAAATACTTCAAGCAGCCCTACTTACAGAGTTCGAAATCCTTAGCAGGACCTAAATTTCCTACACCTGGCTAGGGAGGCAACAGCATCACCTTGCAATCAGCTGCCCACACAGAAACTAATAAAGGCTCTGCTGGGACCCATTTCAGGTTGTGCCAATATAGAAAATGGCAATTCTACTTAAGTTAATTTACTTCTTCAGTGTTATAGTAACCAAACTGCCAAAAAATGTACAGAACTGGAAAAAATACTTTCAAAAATTCATCTGGAACAACAAAAGGTCAAGGATTTAAAGGTAATCCATGAAAAAAAAATAAATGTGAAGGAAGGTAACCTAATAGTGCCAGATTTCAAATCATAGTTCAAAGACTAATCATCAAAATGATCTGGTACTAGTTAAGGAATAGAGTGGTGCTTCCTACGGGAATACATTAAGCATACAACATACAGTAGTAAAAGATCATTGTAATCTAGTGTTTCATAAACCCAAAGTTCTATGCTCTTGGGGTAAGAATTCACCATTTGACTACTTTTTATGGGAAAATGGGTAAGCAGTTAGGAAGATCCTTCATTTCACATGCAGCAAGATTATGCTTAAGATTTTTCAAGCTAGACTTATATGTAAACTGAGAATTACCAGTAGAGCAGGCTGGTTTTTTGAAGAGGCAGAGAAACTAGAAAGCAAATAACTAACATTTGCTGAATTATGGAGAAAGGGAGTTCCAGAAAACACTGACTTAGGATTTCTTGACTATACTAAAGCTGTCGTCTATGGGGTTCATAACAAAATGTCATGATTTTAAATATATGGGAATACCAGTTCATATTATTTGTCTCTTCACAATCCTATATACAGGCCAAAAAGCAACAATTGGAACCAAACATGGTTTAAGATGGAAATAGGAGTATGACAAGGCTGTATATCATCATCTGCAGAGTACATCATAGGAAATCCCAGGTGGATGAATGATAAACTAGAATTAAAGTTGCCAAGAGAAATAGCAGCAACCTCTGATATGTAGATGATAAAGTGCCATAAAGTGAAGAATTAAAAAGCCTCTAGACTAGGGTGAAAGAGGAGAGTATATAAAAGCTGATTTGAAGTTTATATTAAAAACAAATAGAGATCTTGGCAACTGGCTCTACACCTTCCTGACAAATAGAGGGAGAATAAATAAAAGCAGTGCCAGATTTATATTCTTGGGTTAAAAGATCCTTGCAGATGGTGGCTATTGCCATGAGATGTGATTATGATGGAATACTGTTGTGCTTTAAGAAATGCCAGTTAGAATGGCTTCAGAAAAACATAAGTGGGAAACTTTGCATGCACCAGTGCAAAGGGAAGTGAGCAAAACCAGCAGCACGTTTTACATTGTGGCAGCAATATTGCAATAATAAGCAACTGTGAAAGATTTAGCCATGCTGAACAAAATAGTGATCGGAGGCAATTTCCAAAGACCTATAATGAAAAATGCTGTCTATCGGCAGAGAGAAAATTGATAAACTCTGAATACAGATTGAAGCATAGTTTGTGTAAAACTTCCTGATTTTTTTTGCATATTTTCTTTTGCAACATGGCTTACTGGGAGATGTTTTCCATAACATATATATATGTGTGTATATATGTATATACACATATATGTATATATGTATGTATGTATGTATACATACAATCAATACACTCCTTATCTTCTTAAGGAGTGGAGGTTGTTATTCATGGGAATGTTTTACATGACTGCACACATATAACCTATATCAAATTGCTTGTTTTCTCAATGGGAATGATGGAGGAAGAGGATTTGTAAGAAAAAATTTAAAATATATATTATTAAAATGTTTTTCCATGTAATTGGGGAAATTATAAAATTATTGAAAGTTAAATTGTTTCATTGGATCCAACTCTGTGTGACCCCATTGGGGATTTTCTTGGAAAAAACACTACAGTGGTTTGCCATTTCCTTCTCCAGCTGGAGGAAATTGAGGCAATGTTAAATGGCTTGCCTAGGATCACACAGTAAATGTCAGCAGCCAGATTTGAGCACACAAAGATGAGTCTCCCGGATTCCGGGCCTGATCCTCTTATCCCACTGTGCCACCTCAATGAGCATTTAATAAGCACCTATTGGGTACATTGCACTATGTTAAGTGTTAATGAAACAAAGAATTAACAAGATTCCACCTGGTGAACACAATATTCACATAGAAGAGACCACTCTAGTCAGGTCTGAGGAAGGTTAGAATCCCAACAACTAGGGGCAGCTTTGGAGGTAGCATCCAGATGAGCTTCCAAGTTAGCTAAAGATTCAAAGAGCTGGAGGTGGGCAGGGAGAGCACTCTAGTGTAAGGGAGCAACTTGGCCAAAGGCACAGAGATAAGAGAAAAGCAAAAAAGAAAGTCTGACTGGAAGACAATGAGAGGAAAGTGAAATGAAGTAAATAAACTATTTAGAAACTTGAAAGAGCCAGGCCTTGAAGGGCTTTAACCTCCAAGCCAGAGAAGGTTGTATTTTATGCTAGAGGCAAGAAGGGGGCCATCAAAGCATACTGACACACCTGCTTTAGGAAGATCCTTTAGGGGCTACACGAGGGACAGGTGAGGTAGGGGAGAGGCTTGAAGTGGAAGGACCAATGGAGGATTTTCTCAGAAGTTGGAGTAAGGTGCAAAAGGGGTCTGGACTCAAGAGCTGGCTGTATGACAGAAGAGGCGAGTAAAGAGATGAGAAGGTAGGAAAATGCACTCAAGTGTTCAGCTGATAAGTGCGCATCTGCCTTGAACTTGGCATTTGTATCATTTGGATTTCATAAGAGCATAGTTCAAGATCATTTATCCCAATGCACTTTTAACTAGCATTTTGTAGACCCTACCATCTTAAACTGGTTCTTGATCCCACGTGGATTTCGTAGTAATGTGGGGAGTCACAAAATTACCAGAGGAAGTTTTTGATTTGTGTACCTGTTTAATAGTAGCATCGTGAAAAATTTCTCAGGTGCAAAGGGGTCACGAGTGGAAAATGTTTAAGAAACAAGAGTAGGGGTTAGGAGAGAGAAGATTTAAGAGCTGGGTTAGGATTGCAAGCATTTAGCCTGGAAGGATGGTGGTGCTTTAAACAGAAACAGGGAAGAGTGGAGGATAAGTAGCTTTGGAGGGAAACGTGATGAATTCCAGTTTGGACATGGTGAGTTTGAAATGCCTACAGGTTATGGAGCAAGCAGTTAATTATGTGGTTGTAGAGCTCGGGAGAGAGCTCTGGGGGAGATTTAAAGGTTGGGCGTCCTCAGTATCAAAATAATTATTAAAGAAATATAACCACCAAGAGAAACCTTAGAAAGACACAAGCAAGGCTAGAGGCTTAAAGGACCCCACGTTAAGAGAATGTGACTTAGGGGATGGTGTAGCCAATGAAACTGGCACTTGGCACTCAGCAGCAGCAGGAGGAGGAGGAGGAGGAGGAGGAAAGATTAATTACTAGCCAAAGAAGGAATGGATGAGAACAGATAGGCAGAATAATGGCACAAGTTGCAGAGAGGTGAAGAAAAGACCATCAGCAATTTAGTGGTGACCCTAGAGAGACCAGTTTCAACTGAGTGGTCTAGATGTCATTAGGAAACCAGGAGAGAGCAGTTTGGGTGGAGTAGTATGAGCCTGACTCCAAGGGACCAAGGAGCAAGGAGGAAGTGAAGAAGTAGAAACTCCAGGCTCTGCCTAAGAAGAGCATGGACAGTGTTCGGAGAAGGCCAGAAGGCCCAGAGAGCCTGAGGAGTTGCTGTCCTCAGACACACTTTTCCCCATGACTCAAAAGAACCATAATAGCATTGAGGGGTGTTCAGGAATCGGCCTGGATAGGTCGTGTTTATCATTAAGTTTCTGTGTGAGCATTTATTCTTTTTTTCCCCTGGTGCAATTGGGGTTAAGTGACTTGCCCAAGGTCACACAGCTGGGAAGTATTAAGTGTCTGAGACCATATTTGAACTCAGGTCTTCCTGACTTCAGGGCTGGTGCTCTATCCACTGTGCCACCTAGCTGCCCCTGAGCAATTTATTCTTGAGAAACAGGCAAGCTACAAATTGGGGCTTGATTTATTTTGTTGATTCTTTTGACTTGAGTGAGGAAGAAACTGTTAATAACAAAGATTAAACTTGGGACAACTACATGACCCTATGGCGAGAATTCTGGGTCTGGAGTAAGGAAAACTTTTCTTCATGAGTTCAAATGTTGCCTCAGACCATAGCTGGGAGTTGAGATAATTTAATGGGATTGGAAGTTAGCAGAGAATTGAGTGTGAGTCCCACCAGGTCACATGTCTGTGACCTTTACCTATGGTAAAGAAACTTATTCTAACTGGATTGCCTCCTCTTGTAAAAGGGGGAGATTTCTCTGTAGTATTTACTTTGCAAGGTGCTTATAGGTTCAAATGACATGAAGTAAGTGGCTACACAAATAAAAGCCAGTTATGCTAGAGCTGGCAGAGACCTTAGGAGATCAGGTGTCTGGTCCATATTCTTAAATTGTGGATGAGGAGGGCAGTAGGACAGAGCAGATAGGATGCTAGAAATTTTCAGCCAGCAAGAAGCTAAAACACATGATCTCCAAGGTATCCTAAAGGTCCTTTGGGGACGTACCTAGTGTCACACGGCTTAGAAGCAGAGGAATCGAGATTTGAACTTCCATTATAAATCATCACTTCTTTCCTTTGCTAGCTTCCAGTGTGTCATTAATAAAATTAGGGGTCTGAATGGGATCCTCCAGGGTGCCTTCCAGATCTAATTTTCCTGAGTCTCCATGGGCTCTAGGACACATGACAATAGTGCCTTGTTTGTTTGTTTTGTGTTGTTTGGAAGTCCTTCTTTATGCTGAGTCCAGAGAAGGGCATCTGACATCACTGGCAAAAGCCAGACATTGAGGGAGAGTAGACAGAAGGTTGTATGAGAATCCAGAAATCAGCAGTTCCAAAACTCCCCCTGACACACACTAGCTATGACTCGGAGCAAGCCCCAAGTGCCCCACTAACCTTCTGGGAAGCCAGAGGTGCAGATGTGCATGGGGAGTTGGGGGTGGGCTCTCACTGCACCTGGACCCGAGGGGGGGGCTCACTGTGCATGGAGCAGCCGGCCCCTACATGGGAGGAGCAGACTGTGGGCAGAACGTTACCAAGTGCCAGGGGGGTGACCTACCTTCTCCCGGAGCAGAGGCTTGATCACGTAGATGCAAAGCAGGAGGGCACAGCCGATGCCCAGTGCCACCCCAAGAATCACTGCTGGAGCCAGGAGAGCAGGGACCACCTGCAGGGACTCTGTCCAGAAGTGCAGCGGGATGTCCTGCAGGCAAGCGCCGGGGAGCAGCTCGGCCTGGGCCATGAGGGAACTTCCAGGGGGAACCAATCACTGCCTTCCTCTTCCTCCCTCTCTCCAAATCTTCCCCTTCCTGCAAGAGAAAACTTGTTTGCAACTTCTTAGAGAGGAGCCCGGCTGCCTAAGCCTGCTCCAAAGTGGGCAGCCCAGATTAGGAAGGGCCATCCCTGCCTGGTCCCTTTCCCTCCCTGGAGCCCTCAAAACCCTGAGCAGCTGTGCCCAGAAAGGAGGGTGGCTGGCTGTCCTGGGGCCCTCTGCAGTCTGGGGATCCGGCCAGTATTCAAGCAGACCCCAGCATACTTTCCCCTCTGACTCATCCTCCCCCCACCTCTTTCCCTCCCTCCGGGGTGGGAGAGGGAGGAGTCAGTACAGGCTACAGAGCAGACCCTTTTGTAACCAAAACCCTGCCCTACTGAGCATGCCCAGTAATACTTCCCCCAAAGTTTTTCTGTGAACACTTAGAAGTCCTTTGGAAAGCTAGGATGTAAAGGAACCTGGATCTCAGATTCAAATCCTGTGGGAAAGGTCCTTTGGTGTATTCTTGAGGGGTCTTGGGTTTAGAGAGAAGTTCTGGGGAAGCTTCAGAAAAAAAAGCACCTCACAGCTCTGGGACTCAGTCTCCCCTTTTGCTAAACAAGAAAGTTGAAGGAACCTCTGTTTCCCTGTAGCTTGAAATCCTCTGACCAAGAGGCTCAGGAGAAAGTGGCCCTGAGAAGCTGGAACTAATACGAGTAGAAAGAAGAGGGATGGAAGGTGAACTGTGAAAGGCAGCCTCTCCCCTGGATCACGTGGAATTTCCCCACTAGCAAGGCTTTTTCCCAACCTGGGATATATAGGTAGTAAAGGGGACTAGGGATCCAGCATTTCCTGACCCCGCATTTAGTCCCATGAGCCATTGGGGTTGTGACCCACCCTTTCAGAATTTTTGCTTTAGGTGATAGAGCAGAAGCAGGAGAAGGGAAACTGCTCTTTGGAAGCCAGCAGCTTTTGGTCACCTCTCTCCTGAGATTGCTTCTTCTTAGCGCTCTATTCTGTGTAAATCCAGACAGGAAAAGACAGGGAAGAAGAATCAGACCTAGAAAGAGTCTTGGACACTGTAGTCTAATTCTCCAACTTGGGGTCACTTTTGTTATTTATAAAATGACTTCCCAACACTTACACTGGGGAGACCTTCGCCTTCTGCCCCCTCATGTGCAAGCTGAGAAATGGAGGCTCAGGGTTAAAAGAAGTGATTTGCCTAGGGTAGTTCTGGGCTGGCATCTGACCATGCAGGGCTCTCTATGGCCGGCGGGCCGCCCAGACTCGGCCCGGGGCGCTGCGCTCTAGCCCCTGGGGGTCCAAGTTCTGATCCCGTGACTTGGCAGCTCCGAGCCCAGGGTCTGGGTCTCACCTGGGAAACACGGGACCTAGCCCCCAGCATCTCCCAGCTCCCTCCCGCCGGGGCCTCTGCGTTCAGGGCTCCCTTCAGGTTGAGTGGAAGCCCTTGACTCCCCTTCTGTGTCCGGGCTTCCTCCTGGCTTTTCCCGCTTTCTCTCGGCTTCCTCCCTTCCCTTTCTCAGGGAACACTTCAGCTGAGTTTACCCTCCCTGCCGCGAGACTGAGCATGCTCAGTAGAAGGGAGGCTTTCCGTCCCAACAAACTCTGCCCCCTCCTTCTTCCCTGGAAACTTCTGGATTCTTGCCCCTCCGCTTCATGGAGAGACATGTGGGCCAGGCCCCTCCCCGGGGGCCGCAGCACCCCGGGGCTGGCCTGTCATGAGGCCCCCCGGCCCCGCGGGGCTCTGCCCGTCTCCCCAGCCGGGGACATGGGCTGCCCACTTCGTGGCTCTAGTTTTGGTCTGGCAGCTGCCGACACGGGCCTCGCGGGCTCCCCGCTTCTCGGAAGGTGTGGGGGCCCCTCTGCCAAGCGCCCCTTTGAGCCATGGGGCCGGCCTTGGGTCCTGCAGCCAGCCTTTCCTTCCACCCAAGGCTTCCCAGCATGCGGACGCAGGACCCCCCCTGACAGAGCGCCCGCCTCTTGGCCGGGGTCTCTCGGAAAGAGCCCCCTTGGGAGATCAGGTGAGGCTTCCAGCACCCGGGAGCAAGCGTTGAGACGTCTGTCTGCCTCAGTTTCTTTACACTGACTTGTTGTTCTCCCTTCACACGGTGACTGTGTAAGGTGGGAGAGTGACTGGGGCAGCGCCCATAGTGTTGCTTCAGAAGCTGATGCTGCCCGGGCAGCAGGACGCTTTAGGGAGGGTGTCACTGGCACATCCTCAGCCCGGAAAAGGGTAGGACTAGGCTGCATCTTCCAAGGCCCCCTCCAGAGCTAGCGGGGGTGGGGGGACTTGGAGATGGATGCCCTGGGGTTCAGCATTGACACAACTGAGTGAGTCCGTCAAGTCTGGGGTGAAGGGGGAGTGGGTGTGCCCCAGCCCGGACTTGGTGAAGGAAGACTTTTGGAAACCTTAAAGAGCTGTGTACAGATGTGGAGTGTGTGTGGGGGGGGGTAGGAAAGAAATTCTGCTTCTGTGTGCCTCAGTTTCCCCCTATATAAAATAAGGACATTGAATTAGTTGCTATTTAGGGTTTTTTGTTTTCCATCTCTGAAATCTATGATCATCATAATAAATTACGGTTTTTTGTGATCTCTCCACGTATCCAGTGTTCTACTTGATTCCTTTTATTTTTTGTTGCTCTAGGCCTAGGATTTCACCGGGCCAGGGAATTCCTGGTGAAGGAATCTCCAGTAGGCATGCAGATTGGCACCTTTTCCATGTTTATAGAGTTGTCTGGGACTCTGAGTGGTAAAGAGCCTTGCCTAGAGTCATATAGCCAGCATGTTCAAAGGGAGGACTTGAATCCATGTCTTCCTGACTCTATTCTCTGTCCCATGGTGTCTCTTTCTCCCCCTCCCTTTTCCCCTCTTTCTCACTCTTTTCCTTTTTCTGACTTCTGATTTCACTAATATAGATCAGTAATATAAAACTCAAATTGAAACAGATCTCTGTGGAGCCCAAATTCACAAATGGCCATTATTTCTGGTGTATTATATATTTATGTAGTTTGTTCAGCATTTTCCAGTTACATCTTAATTTATTGTGGATGTACTTGGGAAATTTTGCCATTTGCAGCTGGCTGGTGGTGAGCTTGACACTTCTCGTGTAGATACTTTTCAATAATAAACTTCCTGAAACATTATGGTTCTATACCTTCTCTTCAACTTATACTTCTGGAGAGGTGACTGAAGGAGCAGACAGGTGAAGTGATTTGCCCCAGACTCATGTAGCCAGTTATTTGTCAGAGGGGAATCTTGAACCCAAGTTTTGCCTCTTGTTAATATTTATAAGTGTTTTTAGCAAATGTTTATTTACTTCCAAATTATGATCTAGTAACCCCAAAAAGTTTTTAAAATGTTTTGTTGGTTCTCTCTTAATCATTGGGAAGTAACAAGAATTTTTTTTCCTGCTTTTGACAAAAACCCTGAGGGTCTGCTCCCAGATTTATTTAGATTTGTTTTTGACAAGGGGATAGAGAAGATTCTTTGCCTCAGTTGCTACCCAGCCTTAAGAACTGAATGGCTGTGGCTTTGGTCAAACTGAGACCTGTTTGACACCTTAGCTTAAAAAGGCCATAGTCTCCCAGTGCATCCAAGGCCATCTCCAATTGTCCTGATCTTCATCTGGTCTCTGGACTCAGATGCCTCTGGAGGGGAAAGTGAGACAGGTGATCTTACTTGCAATCCAATTCACTTGCATTTCATGGTGTCACCTCCCAGAGGGCATATTCTTCTTTTACAAGGAAAGACAACCCCAACAAGAACAATTTAATTATTCAAAGAATGTTTTCCTTTCACCTTAACTCATTCTATCCTCCTAATATCCCTGTGACTTAGATAGAATAATCATTCTGCCATTAAAAAAATTATTATTTATTTCAGCACATATCACTGTAAGAAACATGTTGGGAGGAAAAAAAAATCAGAATAAAAGGGAAAAATCTTGGGAGAGAAAAAAACAAACAGAAAAAAGAAGTGAACATAGCATATGTTGATTTACATTCAGTCCCCTTAGTGTTATGTTTTGTTTTGTTTTTTTTTTTTCCTGGATGCAGGTGATATTTTCTGTACAAAGTTTATTGAGATTGCTTTGGATCACTGAACCACTGAGGAAAAACCCAGTCTTCCATAGTTGATCATCCCACCTTCTTGCTCTCATGTGTACAATGTATTCCTGGTTCTGCTTGTTTTGCTCAGCATCAGTTTGTGTAATTCTGTCTAGGCCTTTCTAAAATAAGCTTGTTTATCATCTTTTATAGAATAATATTTCGTTCCTTTCTTATATCACAGCTTATTCAGCAATTCCCCAATCGACAGGCATTGACTCATTTTCCAATTCTTTTTTTTTAACATAAAAAGAGCTGCTAAAAACATTTTTACACGTGTTGAGGCCTTTTCCATCCATTATAATTTCCTTGAGATACAGACCCAGTAATGACACTGTTGGGTCAAAGATTATACACTTATTTATTTATTTATTTTTTTTTGGCTAAGGCAATTGGGGTTAAGTGACTTGCCCAGGGTCACACAGCCAGGAAGTGTTAAGTGTCTGAGGCCAAATTTGAACTCAGGTTCTCCTGACTTCGGGGCTGGTGCTCAGTCCACTGTGCCACCAAGCTGCCCCAGATTATACACATTTTGATAGTACTTTGGGCATAATTTCAGATTCCTTTCCAGAATGATTGGATCCATCATTGGTTCACCACTAATGAATTAGTGTCCCAATTTGCCCACATTTCTTCCCACATTTATCATTGTCTTTTCCTGTCATTTTAGCTAATCTGAGAGGTGTGAGGTGGTACCTCAGAATTCTTTTAATGTGTATTTCTCTGATCAATAGTAATTTAAGTATTTTTCATATGATTATAGATGGCTTTAATTCCATCATCTGAAAGTTGTCTGTTCATATCTTTTGATCATTTATCAATTGGCGAATGAGATATAAAGAACGGTGTCAAATTTATAAGAATACATTTAGAAATTCAGAAATACAAATAGAAATTTATCAGAAATATTGGCCGTAAAAATTTTCCCCCAGCTTTGTACTTCCCATTTAATCTTGTTTTTGTTGGTTTGGTTTGTGCAAAAACTTTTTAATTTAATGTAATCAAAGTTGTCCGTTTTGCCTTTCATAATGTTCTCTAGTTCTTCTTTGATCATAAGGTAAATTACCCTTTACTATTCTGATTTATTTATGGTATCATCTTTTATGCCGAAATCATGTGCTCATTTTGCTCTTATTTTGGTATGGGGTGTGAGATATAGGTCTTCGTCAAGCCTCTGACATTATTTTTCAGTTTTTTTCAGCAATTTTTGTCAAATAGTAAGTTTTTATTCCAGAAGCTGTGGTCTTTGGGTTTGTCAAACACTAGATTGCTATAGGCCTTGATTATTGTGTCGTGTGTATCTAATAGATTCCACTGATTCACCTCTCTATTTCTCAACTAGTAACAATGATGATTGCTGCTTTATAATATAGTTTTAGATTTGATACTGCGAAACAACCATCCTTTGTATTTTTTTTCCATTAGTTCACTTGATATTATTGACCTTTTGTTTTGTCACATGAATTTTGTTATTATTTTTTCTGGTTCTATAAAATAATTTTGGGTAGTTTGGTGTGACATTGAACAAGTAGATCAATTTAGTCAGAATTGTCATTTTTATTATATTAGATCAGCTTACCCATGAGAAATTGATATTTTTCCAATTGTTTGGATTTGACTTTGTGTGTGATGTGTTTTGTGATTACGTTCATATAGTTCTTGAATTTGTCTTGGCAGATCAATACCCAAATATTTTGTTTAATCTATTGTTGTAAAGAAAATTTCTTTCTATCTCTTGCTGATAGACTTTGTCAGTAATATATAGAAATGATAATGATCTGCGAGTTTATTTTATATCCTCCAACTTTGCTAAAGCTGTTAATTATTTCCAGTAGGTTTTTGGATGATTTTCTAGCATTCTCCAACTATAACATCATAATCCTCTGCAAAGAGTGATATTTTTATTTTCTCATTGCCTAGTCTAATTTCTTTTTTTTCTTTTCTTATTAAAGCCAACATTTCCACCACAATGTTGAATAATAGTGGTGACAGTGGACATCCTTGTTTCACCCATGATCTTATTGAGCATGTGTCCAGCTTTTCTCCATTACAAATAATGCTTGCTGTTGGTGTTTAAATAGGTGCTGCTTATTATTTTAAGGATAGCTCTGTAATGTGTTTAATAGGAATGGGTGTTGCCTTTTGTCAAAAGCTTTTTCTGTATCTATTGAGATTATCATATGATTTCTGTTGGTTTTGTTATTGATATGGTTGATTATGGTAATAGATTTCCTGATATTGAATCAGCCCTACATTCCTGGTATAAATCCCACTTGGTTATAGTGTATTATCCTGCTGATAAGTTTCTGTAATCTCTTTGCTAATATTTTCTTTAAAATTTTTGCATCAATATTCATAAAGGAGGTTGGTCTGTAATTTTATTTCTCTGTTTTGGCTCTTGGTTTAGGTATCAGTACCATATTTGTGTCATAGAAGAAATTTGGCAGGACTCCCTCTTTACCTATTTTTTCCAAACAGTTTACATAGTATTGCACTTAATTGTTGTTTAAATGCTTGGTAGAATTCACTTGCGAACCCATCTGCCCTTAAAGGTTTTTTTTTCCTTAGGGAATTCATTTAATGACCTGTTCAACTCCTTTTTTTCTAAAATGGGACTATATAAGTAATTTATTTCATCTTCTGTTAATGTGGGCAATATATAATTTTGTAAATGTTCATTCATTTCAATTAGATTGTCAGACTTTCTCCCCTACAGTTGGACAAAATAGCTTGTAATTATTGCTTTAATTTCTTTTTCATTGGTGGTAACTTCACCCTTTTCACTTTTGATGCTGGTGACTTGATTTTTTCTTTTCTTTTTCTAATCAAATTAACCATAGGTTCATCTATTTTGTGGGCTTTTTTATAAGACCAATTCAGTTTAATTAGTTCAATAGTTTTTTTTTTTAGTTTCAATTTTATTAATCTCTCCTTTGAGTTTTAGATATTTAAATTTGGTATTTAATTGGAGGTTTTTAATTTGTTCTTTTTCTAACTTTTTTAGTTGCATAGCTAATTCATTGATAACCTCTTCCTCTATTTTATTCATGTAGTTATTTAGAGATATAAAAGTTTCCCTAAGAACTGCTTTGACTGCATCCCATAGCTTTTGGTATGTTGTATCGTTGTTGTTATTCTCTTGTATGAAATTATGGATTGTTTCTGTGATTTTTTTATTTCATCCAATCATTTTTTAAATTAACTTATTTATTTCCCAATTATTTTTAGACTATATTTCACTGGCCCTTTACTGAATATAATTTTTTATTGTACTGTGGTCTGAAAAGAGAACATTTGTTATTTCTGCCTTTCTGCCTTTGATTTAGAGGTTTTTATGCCCTAATAATTGGTCAGTATTTGTGTAGGTGCCATGTTCTGTCAAGAAAAAGTGTATTCTTTCTGACTCTATTAAATTTTCTCCAGAGGTCTATCATATCTATGTTTTTTTTTTGTTTTTTTTTTTTTAGGATTCTATTAAACTCCCTAGTTTTTCTTGTTTATTTTTTGGTTAGATTTATCCGATTCTGAGAGGGGAAGACTGAAGTCCACCACTAATATAGTTTTGCTGTTTATTTCTTCCTCTAACTGGCTTTAAAAATTCTCTAGGGATTTATAAGTTCTACCACTTGATACATAAACATTTAATATCATTATTACTAAATTTTTGTGGTACCCTTCATCAAGATATGTTGTCCTTCCTTATCTCTTTTAATTAGCTCTATTTTTACTTTTGCTTTATCTGAGACCAGAATTTCTACTTGTTTTTTTTACTTCAGCTGAAAGTAATAAATTCAGTTCCATTCTTTTGTTTTTACTCTGTATGTGTCTCTTTGTGTCAAATGTGTTGTTTGTAAATAACATATTATAAAATTCCATTTTTTAATCTACTCTATTTGTTTTCTTTTTATGGGAGAGTTTGTATCAGTCATAGTTATGATTACCGGCTGTATTTCTCTCCATCCTATGCTCTCCCCTGTATGAAATTTTGTTCTCTGTACTCTGTCCTTAGTAATTTTTTTTTTTACTCACTCCATCCACTACCTTATCTCCTATCACCTCTCTTCCCTTTTCTTGATAGTGTTTTTAACCAACCCACCCGTTACTTTATCTTTTATACTCTACCCTTTTTTTCCTATTGTTTCTGCCTTCCCTCCTACCCAGCCCCTCCTTTTCTTTACTCTTTATCCTCCTTCTTTATATGGTTAGATAAATTTCTATATACAACTGAGTAATTAAGGTATTCCTTCTTGGATTCAAAATTAATGAGATCAAGCTTCAGACAATGTTCATCTCTTTCCCTGGATTGTAACAGGTCTTTTACACCTCTTCATGTGATCTAATTTGTCCCATTATACCTCCCTTTTCCTCTTCAATTACAGACCTTTTTCTCCCCCTTAATGTGTTTTTTTTTTGGCTATCATTACATCAGACTCTCTTCATAACCACACCCTCCATCCATGTGATGCCCTGCTCTGTCTACCCTAGTGGCAGATACAGTTCTCAAGAGTTACAGGTTTCATTTTCCCATCTAGGAAGTAAATAGTTTAAGCTTTAAATAGTATGTATTTTCCCGTTTACCTTTCTATACTTCTCTTAAATCCTGCATTTGTAGATTGAATTTTCTGTTTAGTTCTGTTTTTTTTTTCAATAGAAATGATTGAAAGTTTCTTTCTTCATTGAAGATCCATCACCTCCCCCACAAGATGATGCTCAGTCTCACTGAGTAGTTAATTCTTGTCTATAACCGTAGGTTCTTTGCCTTCTGTAAAATGGGATTCCAGGCCCTTTGATACTTTATTGTAGAAGCTGCCAGATCCTGAATAATTCTGACTGTTGCTCCCTGATATTTGAATTGTTGTTGCCTGGCAGCTTGCAGTATTTTTTTTTTGAGATTGCAGTTTTGGATTTTTGCAACTATGTTTCTTGGGGTTTTCATCATGGGATCTCTTTCTGAAGGAGTTCAATCATTTCTTTCCTTTTCAATTCTTTCATGAGCACTTCCAAGAAGTGCTTGGTACTTGGGGCTTGGGACCAATTCATATCACTCTTTGAGATTTCCTTTGTGGAAATTTTGTCCTCATTTGAGTTGATGTCTTCCCTGTCATCATGTTAGCTTTCTATGGTCAAGGTTCTCTTTTGTTTCTTACTCATTTCCTTTCCTTTTTGCATTTCTTCTTCTTTTTTTTTTTTACTTTAGTGGTCACGCTCTGCTCCTGGGGTAAGGGGGGGTGCTTCTGAAAACTTTCTCTGCTTCTGTGAGCCTTGGCTTTTAGCCCAGGGTTTGGAGGAGGTAGCTTTGCCTGTTCTTTTCAGGAAACAGCCTGGTTTCCCAGAGTTTACCTCCTGAGCTCAGTGTGGAAGCTGCCCCACTGACCACTCCTCTACTGAGCCAGAGGTGAGGGTCCCAGGTGCTGATGTGCTGTGATTAAGATCACTTATGAGCTTTCCCAGAGTCTGTCTGACCTGCAATGAATACCCTTTTCACCCCAGGGAGCCTGGCCTTTCTGGAAGATTTTCCAATCTGTCTTGACTGGAGAATAGTCTCATTCCATCAGACTCTGTTCAGAGGTTCATGTGGTTTTCAATGGGAACTGGAAGAGTTTGAGTAGCTTCTTGGGTTTGCTCTGCCATCTTGGCTCCACTCCCAGAACTTTATTCTGCCCTTTTTGCAGATAAAGAAACTAAGGCTAAAGAAAGTAAAAGGATTCGTCCAAAATGTCAGGTAGGAAGCTAGTGAGTGGAGTCAGAACTTGAAATTCTTCTTAGAATTGCATCCAAAACTTCGGCTTTGCTCCTCTATTTCATAAATAGAAGATGTACATTTTGGCAGTATTTACAGTGAGAGCTATTTTGAGAAATAGATTCTCTCTGGAGGTAATGATTTTTCTCTCACACTTGGCTTGATGCTAAAGTGCTAAAGAAACCTTTTAAGAGTTACTTGGACAGTAAGGAGATCAAGCCAGTAAACACTTAAAGAATTAAGTCAATTTATTCACTGAAAAGTCAAACACTGAAGCTGAAATAGTTTGGCCATACAAAAAGCTGGGGGCACAGTGGGTACAGATCTGGATCAAATCTTTCACCAGCTATTTACTAGATATAGAATCTGGGTAAGTTACTTAACCACTGTGTGCCTCAGTGTCCTCATCTGTAGAATAGTGTTAATTACAATGTTTACCTCTTAGGGTTTGTGTAAGGATAAAATGGGAAAGTAATTTTTTGACCATAAAACACTGTAAATGCAGCAGCAGCTGATCCTGGCCAATGACCATTGCCACAAGGTTCTTGCCCATCTTGATCTAAAATCTACTCCAGTTGCTCTAACTTTCATCCTTGGATTTCAGTGGAAAAGGCAGGTTCTTGGACTCGTTCAAGAGGGCAGTCGTCATCTCTGGCTGTTCTCTTGAGACCTAAATCTGAAGATTTAAAGAGGGAAGAAAGGGGATCCTTAGCTGGAGCCCCCAGGATTAAGTGCCATAAGGTAGATGATGGTCCAAGAAAGAGGCTGAAAAGCACAAGATCAAAGGCAGAACAAGGCTGCAAAAACTCACAGAGAAGAGATTAGACAGTTGTGGGGAATGATGACCTTCGCAGTTTGACATTCAAGAAGGACCACAACAGAAAAACATTATCCCCTGTGGCTGGCAGCAGACTCCAAAGAGTTCCAGGCTGGTCAGAAAATGTGGTTCAGTCCTGGATCCACTATTTACTATTTGTATGACTGAGGGCTACTTAATTTTCCTATTCCTGAGTCTCTGTTTATTCATCTATGAAATGGGCATAATACCACATAACTCACAAGATCATGCAAAAAGCAATAGAGACATATCAGTTATTATTAGATTCTTGGTCTGAGGCAGTAATCCCCGAAAGAATAGACCCACCATTTTTGTCTGGAAAATTTAAAATGACATTTGAAGAATAAGCTAATGTAATTTTGGGTATGCCTTTTAATGCTTTCATGTTCTTTTAGCTAGACATAGGACCCAGGATCCTTGCCCTTTTGAGTGCAGCATTAAGTTTGTTCAGCCCTTTCCTCCTCAAAGCCCCCAAATTCTCATTTGGCCTTGGTAGTGGGCTTATATTCTTACCAGTAATGCTGTGAACTCGAAACTTACCATAGTTCCTGTTCATTATTTGCAACACCAATGGCAAAATTGGTGAGTGGAAAAAGGCATTTTAAGTAATAACACTTTCTTAGAGATTAGAAAGTGAGAGATGGAGAGAACACAGAACTGAGAGTGTTTGTGCTATAAGTGAGCCTAGAATAACTGAGATGAAAAAACTCTTGCCTCATAGAACAGAGTTGACCAATAGAACTTTGAGGTACTTGTTGCTTTTACTATTGATTTGTCTTCAAATAGATTTCACAGGCTTGACTAAAAAAAACTGAAGGAGTTCAGCCTTTGAATACTGCAGCATCAAGAGGGCTTCATTTTATTTAGTTATGAATAGCAACAGCACCATACAAGTCATAGAACAGGGCAAGGAACCCCCTTAGAGCCCCCTTCCTATAAGTCCATCATGTTACATGTGAAGAAATTGAGGTCCAAGGAGCTTATGTGACTGCTCAGGTTCACATAGGTACTGAGCAGGTTGGGATTTTTATCTGTCTTGTGATTTCAAGCTTTGTGTTGAAATTGGAAATTTCTCTGTGCATGTGTCTCTTAGACTGTCTTCCTAGTTTCTAAACATCTGAATATAAAGATTATTGCCAACAAAATGTCAGTCTTTCTCTCTCTATTTCTCTGCTTCAGTGTGTCTTTTCCTGTGTGTGTGTGTGTGTGTGTGAGGCTTCTTATTCTCTATATAAATGAAAACAAAGACTAGTGCCAACAAAAACATAAGGACCTGTCCATTTTCTCGGCCTTTTAATTATAATCAGTGCATGTGCACCATTGCAAGGTCTGCTTTTTTTTTCTCCCTTTGTATAATATGAAATCTTTTCTTCCTCACCCTCACTCCTATTTCTTTGCCCCCACAGTGAATTTAAAATTTTGTGCTAGACATCAACTCGTTTCCATGACAACGGCTGAGGATCCCAGATTCACCGAACTGTAGATTTTGTAGTTGATGTCCTAGGAGAAAGGAGGTTACTGCTTAAATACATGGCATAAAATATAGACAAATTTTTTTAGCAATAAAAAGCAGGGAAAAGTACCACAAAAAAGACTGAAGAAAACCTGTTTTCTGTAGGGATCTAGATAATTCTGTTGATTTTAGTACTACCTTAAGTGGTTAAGGATTTGCAAAAAGTAAAGTAACCTTTCTGTACCGTACCATGCCCCCCTTTCCTAGAGACCTATCCAGTCCCCCTTGGAAAGCATTGCCTGAGGTTGTACCCCTGTAGACCCACAGTCTGCATGGTGTCCATGACTCACAGTACTAGGAAAAGGGCCTGTCCCCTTTGCCTCTTACGTGGTCTAGCTGCCAGCATTTCTATCAGGAAAGCTTCCCTCTGTCTCTCTTCCCCAGAAAGTTATCAGCTCTCTCATAGTGAGGACAGCCTGGGCCATTGAGCCTTGGGCTGCTTGTTTTGAGATGAAGTGATTTAAACTTAAGTGACATGAACTTTGAGTATCAAAAGATAATGGACAGGCTTAAATGAGGATATGAGATATTACAGTGGACAGAGCACAGACCTTTAAGTCAGGATCACCTGAATTCAAACCCAACCTCAGATCCTTTCCAGTTTTCATTGAATTGCTAAAATTCTCTGCCTTGGTTTCCTCTTCTGTAAAATGGAGATAATATCTCCCACTAAGGATTATTTTGAGAATAGAATATTTATGAAGTATTTTAAAAAATCTTGGTACTTTACAGATTCTAGCTACACTTTTACCCACTACAATCTGGAACTTTGCTTCTTTTCTCTCTGCCTTTATCATGGTTTAGGATGAAACATACTGATTCCATCAGAAGAGCTGGATTTGAGAACATAGATGTCTTAGTTATACAACTGATGATGTCACTCTCCTTGAGCCTTAGTTTCCTTGTCTGTTAAATGGGAATTGCAGAATTTACCTCAAAGGATTGTTATATAGAAAACATCTGGAAAACCTTCAATTATGATACAAACTCCATGTGCTTTGCCAACACACTCTTCACCCCTCTTGGCGTGAAACTACATTTATTAGAATTATTAGAAAACTGCCCTTCTCTTCTCTCTCCCCCCCCCCCCCCGCAACAATGCTCTGAAATCAGACTCTGTAACTTGCCTGTGAAATCTCTTTGGATCATTCTAAGGCAATGTCCTTTCTAAGCCTTCTTTCTTCCCAACTTGCTATCTCAAGATATTTTGTCAGATGATTGCTTCTAATATAACCTTGCTAAAATGATTGGTAAAAAATTACAGTTTATATAATCAACTCTCTTTATATGTATGTATACATGTATATACACATATATATTATACTCTAGTATAATTATGAAATAAGGTACACACTCATATATGCTATATATAATTAAGGGATACATATAATGCATAACATGTATATATAATATACATAAAGTATGTGTATATATAATTTAATCTTGCATTATAGCAAAGCTAAATGAAACATAGGCAACTTGATGTCTCAATGGATAGAGTGCTAAGGGCTAAAGTCAAGAAGACATCTTGAGTACAAATCCAGCCTCAATCTCTTAATAGCTGTGTGACTCTGAGCAAGTCTCTTTACCTTGTTTACCTCAATATACTCATCTGTGAAAATCATCTAAAGAAGGAAATGGCAAACAACTCTAATATTGCTGCCAAGAAAATGCCAAATAGTCACAGAATTGGACACAACTGAAAATAACTGAACAAGGACAAAAAAAGAAAATGAAATATTGCACCTTATGATTTATAGTCTGTGTAATTTATTTTAATTAATTATTTTGTATTTTTTTTAACTTTAGGATTGTTCCTACAAGAGATTGCTTCACCTACAGAACTACCATCACAATATCACAGGTTTGTACTGAGGGTTTTATTTTATTTCTCCTCCAGGGTAGGAGATCCATGGATTCTTTTGAAACTTGTTTTTTTTATGGAAATGTTTTGTATAACTTCACATGTGATTTCTTAATTGTGGGTGGGGATAAGGCAGAGAACTTAAACATCAAAAATCTTAAAAACAAATGTAAAAAAAGATTTGAATGTAACTGGGGGAAAATACTAATGAAATAAATATAGATGAAAAACTGGAAAAAAAAGTGACATTACTTGTCACCTCCTCACCTCAGATCCATTTCTTACTGGTCCCTAGTCAGTTCTTAGCATAGTTGAAGGATCACTAGGTTTGGAGTCAGAAGCCTGAGATCGATTCTTCATCCACTGCATCCCATTATGTAGGGGAAGGATGACTTCCTAGAGGGTGCATCATGGAACTGATGGCATTGAAGAGCATCTACAAGGATGAGTAAGATTTTAGTGGAAGGATCACCCAGAAAAGGGTTTTCAGTAAGGAAAATGAGATACATAGCATTATCACTGGAGAATTTCAGCTAAACACATCAATGTATTCTGTGTAAGAAAGATGTCTCTCATATTCAATGGGTTTTCTCAAATGACTGAAATCTATTGAGTAATTAGCAGAAATCTAATTACCCAAATGACTATGGAAATGGGGGGAATTCACTTATGAGCCTAATGGAATGGACCATGATGGCAGAGTTGGAAATTATAATGAAACATGATGAATTCATCTAGTCTTTCTTCCCCTTCTCTTAGCTATGGACCTTGCTTTCTGTAGCCTCAAAGTTGGCAGTAACCTGAGAGGCAATCTATACCTGAAGCAGGAATATCACCTGCCACATCCTGACAACCTTCTAGCTTTCCCCAGTTACTTTTCGATGGCTCATTAAACTTTTGGACAACCCTAGTGATAGCTTTCCGATCAAGCCAACATCCTTTCTACAGCTTCAACTCGTGGCTCCTTGCTTTGCCCTCTGGGGCTAAGGAGAACACATTTGGTCTGGCTTCTGCATGACAGTCCTAATATTCCACCGATTTTCTCATGGTTTTCACATTTTGTCTTATTTGCTTGCATTTATTCACCTCTGAGCACATAAGATATCTAGCAAGTGTTTTTGCTTCTGAAAGAGCCTTGATTATGCTCAGAAGGTGTCACTGAAATAATGAGATACGTTCAAAATCACAAAACAAGCAGATTTGTATGTGCCATTAACTCTCTCAACTGTTCTGTCCTTTTCTTTTTTTTCCTCCTTTCTTTAGCAACCAATCTCTTAATTTTTTTTAAGCATTATAGTTAACCAAAACACCAGAAATTTGTTATTTTACTTCTCAATGGTAAAGGTGACTTAAAAACGTCTGGAGTAATGTACGTCCATGCTTTTTCTTTTGAACATAGTCTATCAATGGGGGTGGGGAGAAGAATGCCTTGGGAAAAGAGCTGGCAAAAACTCCAGCCCATCACTGAGGAGGGAGAAGAGAGCGAAAGAGACTGCCATACATAGTAGAATGAGACCTTCCTTAGATGCCAGGAAGGGCATTAGGAGGTAAAAAAGTGTTAAAACTGTTTCATGTACAGTCTTCTTTTCATTTTACTTTGTGATAGAAATGCTTGTTTGATTTCTTAATTTAGAAGAAAATTAAAAAAAAAACAAGTAAATGAATGCTGAAAATGGGAAGAGGAAAAAACAAGTGAGGTCCCCAAAGGATTTTTCAAGGAGCTGACATAGCTGACTTCTGAATTTGCCTTTTACTGAAGTTAAGTGGTAGAGTGGAAAGACTCCAACCCTGGAGTCAGTAGAATTCAGATCTGGCCTCAGGCACTTACTAGTTGGGTCAGGCAAGTCACTTAACACCCCCCCCCTCAAGTCAGGGAAGCTAAAAGGCCAAGAAGAGCAGAGAGCATTCTGGGGATGGGGGGAGCTCGGACAATGGGAATGAAAGGATAATTTGGAACCAGCACTGGCCGGGCTAGCTCGCTCTTATGCTGACCTGTGACTGAGGTTTTGTTCACCTGGGCTGTAATTTTCCCTTCTCACTTATTTATGCTATCAGCCATGATCCAAACTGAAGACTTCCTCTACTGAAGGGCCCCACTATGTTCTTAGTAGTACCAATATTTTCATTAAGAGTAAATGTGGAAGACCATTCATCAGCTGAAACCATTCAGCTTCCCTACCTCCTTCATGCCCTTCAACTCAATGTCTGCATTTCTGATTGGTCCATTCTGGATTCCTTGATGAACACAGTGACAATATGGTTCTCCTCGGATCAAAAATAAGTCTGGAATGCCGCCATTTTTGCCCAAACAATTGAACCATGAGTTTGTCTTACTAAATTTTGGCTTCCTGTTTATTTATAGCACCATTTGACCCAGTTCATAAATCAAAATTTGTCTTTTCTGCCGTCTTTGCTGTATGATTTAGCTAATATGTTTATTATTAGTGTTCTATAGTCCCTTTTGGGCTTTATTTCATTGTCATTTATTGAACTTACCTCAGTGAAACTTTGTGCAAACACTTAAGCCAATGTGATTAAATGATTATTTCTTTCCATCACCTCCCGCATCTCTAATTAGCCTAGAAATATTTGTTTCTTCCCTGGTTCTCTGAAAATAATACCTTATATCTCTTTATGTGATAAAGTGCCTCTGTACTGTCTGCCACCCAGATCTTTTGAGAGTGGCATTTGTCATGCTATCATGCAAGAAGATTAATGGTGGCTTATTTTACAATAATTCTGCAAGGTAGAAGTGTGCTATTGATAGCTCTAACATCCTCCTGTATAGATGTACAGCCCCAGGAACACAGGTTGACTTGTCCAGGTATTCTTATCCATCTTTCCCACCCTCTCCTAGACCCCATAAGGATTAGGTCATAATGCTGTCCCCTATCTCAGCTCTGATTTAGTATCATCAACAAGCAGCTTCAGATTTTCTCTCATCCTTGTCTCTTGTGTCTCAGGAAATGGCTTGGCTACATATAATCTCTCTTGGAGGACCTTAATATCAAATTGCTCTATTGCATTTATATGGCTTTATATGTAAGAGATTTATTTCATAAATTTCATTTTTCATTAGATATACATGACTTTACATTTTCCTAAAAGAATAGAGTTCTCAATCAAATAATGTGTATCACTTATTTATTGTAAGTGTTTAATACCTACAGTTGGATATCCAGCGTAGCCTATTGACCCAACCCCATCTCAACAATTACTAGGCTATGCTATGAGTGATGAAAAAAGGTTCATTTAAATCCTTGGTTCCAAGTAACATTCCCAAGTTCATGACACTGCTTGAACTGGTACCAGAATTTGGGCCCAAGGCATCTGATTCCAGGGCCATTCTTTTCACTCCATCTTAACTATTTTAAACTTCCTCTCCAAGCTCCCTCACTTCCTCCTTTCCTCTTTCTCTTAGTTGAAGATCTCGCCTTTTTCCTTACTTAGAAGGTCGAAGTCATCCCATCTTAACAACAACTTCTCCAATTCTCTTTATTTCAAAGTTCCTTAACATTACATCCAACCTATTCCCCACCTCCACTATTGCCTGTGTCAGTATCTGATAATATGGGAACATTAATTCTTACTAGAACCATATGTTGCTTATATGTTCTTTTAAAAAGTATTTTCTCTTAATCTGGGTTTATACTTTGGTAAATAATCATCCCTTTCTCTTAGATTGTCAGATTTATTGCCATATAGTTGGGTAAAATTTGTCCTAATTATTGCTTGATTTTTCTCTTCATTTGTGGTGATTTCACTTAAAAAAAATGATACTGGTAATTGGGTTTTCTACTTTCTTTTCCTTTAAAACAAAAGAATCCAAGGTTTATTTTATGGTTTTTCCCCATAAAAACATTTCTTAGTTTTATTTAGGGTTAGGGCGCATTAGTTTTCTTACTTTCAATTTTATTAAACTTTTTGATTTCTAACTGGTATTCAGTGGGGGATTTTAAATTTATTCTTCTTCAAGTTTTTTAGTTGCTGATGTCTAATTCACCAGACTCTTCTTTCTCTGTTTTATTCATATCAGCTTATAGAGTTTTACAAAATTCATCTAAGAACTGCTTTGGCTGTAGCCTATAAGTTTTCACATGTTGTCTCATTATTGTTATTCTCTCTGTGCTTGGTTGTTACACTCATTCTTCAGGATATGATTTTTCAAGTGTCTATGCGAGGCCTTTAATGACTTATGTCTTAATGTTTCTGCCTTTCTGCATTTGATTTTGAATTTTTTGTGCCCTACTGCATGGTCTCACTTTTATGTTTGCTACTTTATTTAGGTCCCTTGCCTTTCAAAACTTCAACCTTTCCATATTGCCGCCTCCATATGTCCAAGTCTCTCCCATCCTTAAATACTGTCTCTAGGCCCCAGTATTATCTCTAATTTTCCTATATTTTCCCTAAATTTCTCCTCAAATGCCTAAAACTAACCTGTCTATACTTCCATTCTTCTGTTCCTCAGGGCATTGCAATCTTGCTTCTGACCTCATCACTGAAATTGTTCTTCCCAAAGTTCCTGATGATCTTTGCTCACTCAGTCTGCATCCTTCCCACCTACCTGTGCTCATTCTCTCCTTGGGCCCTCATCTCTGGGCTTTCATGACATGACTGTCTCCATATTCTCCTTCTCTGCTTGTTCTTTCTCCTTCTTCTTCTCTGGTTCATGTTTATGTCCTGCCCTAATGATGGATGTTCCCCAAGGTTCTGTGCTAATCCCTCTCCTTTTTTTCTACCACTCTTTAGGCAATCTCATCGATTTAACCATGATCTCTCTGCAGATGAAGCACAAATCTGTATCTCCTCAAATCTCCCCAAACTTCAGTCTTGCTTCCCCAATGACATTTTAGATACTTGTAAACTGGGTGCCTTAGAGACATGTGCACAATGAAACTAATGTTTTCCGTGAACCTTTCCCTCCTTCCTTAGTTCTCTTACTGAATACTTCAGCTCCAAGCACAGTATGAATCTTTCTTCCTATACTTCCTCCATCTTTGCAAGCGGGTTGGCAGAATTGAAGTCTACTGTTCTTTGCCACAAAATGGTTGGGCAGGGCTGCTGACAGATACTACAGTCGCAGGAGGAAAATGATGGGGTGTAAGCTCTCAGGGTTACATTATGGCTAGTGAAGAGGGGGTACTGAATGAGTAAGCATTGTGAATTCATAAGGAACCCTGGGCTTCTTGTTGTCTGAGCCTGTGGAGGTACTTATAATTGCTTCTTCTCTGGCACATAATTCTGATTTGGGGAAAATTTTGAGAGTTTCTAAGAATTGGATAAATGTCTAGGTCTCTATCTTGTTGACCATGTGACCCCAAATTCTGTCTGCTTGACTTTTATCCAAACTCATGAGGTATATCCTCTTCCCACTGTGATTGAGCATGGCATACGGACCAATTTAAACAAACAGGAAAAAAGATCTGTATATTGTATTTTATTGCTTTTTCTGTTCCCTACGTTCATCTTTTTCAGGGGGAAGGGGGTGGGAAATTAAACTGCATATATAGCCCCAGCTCAGACAATTTATTTGTGAAGCTACTAAGCAATTACTGATGTCACCTAAATATTTGTAGCTGAGGCACAGGAGGGGAACTGAATGAACTGACTTGGGTAAATCCCACACCAATCATGAATAGTTCAGATGATGATAAACATAAGGACAGGCAAACTTCCTTTGGATCCAGTCTCTGCAAGTTTCCTTTCCTTGCCCTAGTGAAGAGAACTCAATCAGTTGCCCTCCAGTCTAAGACCAAGTGTTATGTCGACTTATTTGGAATGGCAAAGTCATTTACAACCCAAAAAACTGAGCATGTCATCCGAGTTCTCCATCATCCTCTGAAAAATGGAGATAATAATACTTAAAGCCTTCACCATAAGTGCTTGTTGGGGAAAGCCATTTTGTAAAAACCTTGAAGCTCTCTAGGAAAATGAATCACTGTTATCAACATTTCTGGCTAATGCAGTGCTTGGCTGCAGAGTTTGCCATGACATCCTTTTAATTCATGTTGTGACTCATATGTGCTTACAATTTTAGCTGAAGTGCCCCTCGGAACAGGAGATGACCGAAGACCTGAAGAGTTTGACCAGCTCTTGACTTCAGCAGCCTCTGATGAACCTTGGAGCCATTCAGTATTTTCTCTAATAAGCTCATGGACCAAGAAGACTTTATTCAAAAGAGATTCTTCCATCGCACACCACCTGGTCAGTAAACCATTTGATTCTTGTAGGGCGGAAGTGAATTGTCAATAGTAATATCTGTGCAAAGTCTAAAATAGCCAGCTGTACCTTTTCCTCCATATTATTGATTATCCCATACATCCACAGTCAGTTTCCATTCTCACATAAAAGTAAAAACAAAACAAAAAAAAAAGTGAGCTATTTCTTACAGGTCACTTTTTTCAAGTCTTACAAATTATATATGCCTCATAACTCTATAAATATATTTCTGATAGAGATTATGGTGATAATGATAGTTCCCATTTAGTTAGTACTTTAAGATGGACAAAATGCTTTCCAAAAGTTTTCATTATTTCATTTTTAATTTCCTTTCATGTTGAATTTTGAATAAAAAAAGAAATAAAGAAAATTCTCTGCCTTTAATTTTATGTTCTCATTATAAGTATTTTGGAATTTACAAAGTGCCTGCATAGACATCATCCAATTCTATCAACAAAACAATGATATGACTTGGAGAGATTTGGTATTATTATCCACATTTTTAGGCATCTAAAATTCGGGGGAAATATTAAGTGTCCTGCTATAGTGGAAGAAACATTGGATTTAGAATCAGAATGCAGATTATTATTGGAATGGTGATTCATTGGCATTGAGAAGTTCTTGGTGAAGAAACATCTTCTACCAATGCATGTTGGCATTTATCAGTAACTTAGAGATATCTAGAGCACTTTAAATAACTTGCCCAAAGTAACAAAGCATCTAGTGGCAGTGATAGGACTTGAACCCAACTCTTCTTGACTTTGGAGCTCACTCACTTTCTAGCATACAACATTCTCAGGATACTTAGGTTCGAATCAGGACTTTGCTATGTTTTTTTGTGAATGACACTGATCATAATATTTCATCTCTCTGAGCCTCAGTCTCCTCATTCATGAAATTAGATTTTGGGGTAAGTTGCTCCCCGAGGTCCTTTCCTGGTCTGAATTCAATAGCTTGTTCTGGGAAAGCTGTTGGACAGAAGCAGGTGTTCTGCTTGCTGAATTCATTGGCCTTCATCATCACCGCTTCTCATCTTCATCTAAGTATGCTATAGCCCTATTCTACAAAGGGCACATAGGTTGGAATGGACTTCTCTGACTGAGTCTTTTGTTTTTCAGCATGAAGATGCTTCCAGAATTTCTGTGTCTTCTGAGTATGGGATAATTTTCCAAAAATGTGCAATGGTAAGTTTTCATGTGTGGGTTGCATTTGAGGAGAAAATTGCATTTCATTTCAATAATTGATAATAATTTTGTCTATTAAAGATGAATCATCCTAGTTGTATACATGTAGTAAAACACAGGGGCCTTGAATGATTTAATACTCTTTTATAGAAGTTACTTGAAACATTCACAATCTTACTCTGCGGACATGTCTTCTGTAATTGAGATCTTTGGCTTCTCTCTGACTCCGGAGACAACATTTATGACTTTCTGTACCTGGAAAATTGTCACTTGGTGGCTGTACTTCAGACCATTGTCTTCCTGAGCTTCAAAGAATAGTGCCAAGCCCTGTCAGTTTGGTAGGGGAGACAATGTGACTTACGGTCAGGAAAGACCTTTGGATACTATACTATCATCCTGCCCACAGTTTTGCATCTTGTCTGTAAGGATATTATGAATGGCTTTGTCAAATGCTTTGCTCAAATGCAGGTATGCTTTTCCCCCCATGGCCTCGAGTCTGCCAGCCTTGTAATTCAACTGAAAACAGAAAGAAAATGAGTCTGGTTTGGCATAATTTCTTCTAGAAGAAGCTTTTCTAACTCTTAAAGATCATTGATAGTTTCATTAAGATACTTAGTCCCTTTAATTATTCATTCTAAAATGTCCTCAGTAATCAGAGAGAAACTATCATGTTATGGTTTGGAAAGTGTCTTTTATCCTTCTTAAAAATAAAGAACTAGCATTTTCTCTGGTCCCATGGCATTTCTTCTCCTCTCCATGAAATGATTATTCTCAGTGCTTTTACCATGTAGTTTCTCAGCCTAGTGACTTGTACTTCCTGAAGGTACCAGTGGACTCTCATTATCATTTCATTAGTCATGAGTTTTGCTTTGTAGAAATCACATGTAATTTCTTTTTTCCTTATCTAAAGATTAGTTTTGTTAGTGGCAAATTCATGAACAAAATAACAGCTGGTCCCTTTTTTTTCCTCATCTGTTATCGCCCCATCTTCCAGGAAAAGTGTGCTCTTACTACTTGGATTTCCTCATGCTTCCAGTTTAGCAGGTCAAGGCTTTGGGGTCATCTTTAACATCCCTCCCTGGACTGGGCTCATTCTGATCATCTAGGTTCCCAGCCGTTTTGTAAAGGACTGCATCTCCCTTTTGGAGGCAGCCTTCGTTTCCATGTTCTCAGCATCTTTTCTGGTTGGTTGATGAATTCCAACTAAGATCATAGATTCCTGCCAATCTTCGTTTACCTCTTGGAGAATGAAATTACCTTACAGGCAAGTCATGAACTTTATCATGTCTGTATCCTCATTACTGGATCACGCTTCATTGGTGTAATCTAATTGTTATATTTCCTAAACTATCTGTTTCTTTTTCTGCCTCAGAAGTCTGTATTGTGCATCTAAGACAGTATTGTTTAGTTCCTCCCTCCTGTCATCTTCCACCAAATATTTCTTTTAAATCATTTATTCCATTATACTGCCATATTCCAGTCCTAACTCATATTCCACCATTTCTTAATTATATCAAAAGCATTCAAATGTTTCAACAGCGATGGAATGAGCATCTGTCATATTTATTACAGAAGGGACTCTTAAGTTGGTTCAGAGGTCAAATATAATGATCTCTAAGGTACTTTTCAAATGTAAAACTCTATGAAATATTATGCTGAAATATATCAGCTAAAATGTGACCAAAGGATCACGAGTCACATAGAGGAAATAATGAACAACACAACAAAAGTCTTTACAACATGTCAGGATGACAATACAAGAAATAGTCTCTGACTCTCAGGAAATTACATTCTAATAATGGAAGATAAGGTATAAAGTTGAGGGAAAAGAACTTAATTTCCTATGTAGTACTCTCAATCTTTTCATTGCAACAAGCTCTTAACGATAAGAGGGGGAAAAGCAGCTATATTTAAGCCCTTATCATCTTGATCTTCCACTGAAGGAGTTAGTCCATAATATATTCCATCATAAGGCTGCTTCTTTTTCTCCTCCTATTAATGCTCACTCAGATGCTTTCCATTATGCTTTTTTATGTGAGATTGTTATTAAGACATCCTTTTGTTTTAGGTCAAATTAAACTTCCCTCAAGATACCCAAATTATCAGCACAGAATCTGAGAGCAATAATAAGTGTAAATTGGTTGCACTTAGGTACTTTAAAGGAAAAATAGTTTCCACTTTGAAATCTAATTAATATCTTATGTTTTATCTTGCCTGTTTTTTAAAAAATATTTTAAATATAGCTGAACAGATGCTTTCTGAGCAGCGGACAAATTAGCCATCTGGGCATTTCCTTGTCATTTGGCTGGAAGACAACCTTAAAGTTTTTAATCAGTCATCCTCCTGGAAAACCTTCATTTTATTAATTCTTAAACAGTTGAGGGAATAATCATTATTACTCCCCAAATATGTTTTCTTTTAAAAAGTATTTGCAAAGCTCTCTTAATGATATTTTTCTTGGAAGGGATTTGTGGCTCGTTGGATTTCTCTCCTGCCACTATCATAGGTCATTATCAAGTGGCCAGTTGAGCCTTTTGGTCTAGTAATTACCTTTTTCTTTTGTTGGAACTCCTATAGTTTGACTTGCTGATTCTCTTGAAGGTTAGAGGCAGAAATTTTACCTAAGTTCGGGTTGGATTTGAAGGTCAGCAGGGGTGATTTCGGCTCCCTTCCTTTAGCACCTTGGACTGAGAAGGAATGCCTTTTAAAAGACACGCTATCTCTCTGGCCCAATCTCATGGGACTCCCACCTTTCTCTTCCCCGTTTTTCTTACTCACCATTATTCCAGAGCTAGTACTTCAACATCGACAGAACATCGAGATGAAAAAATAACAATATTAGGATTGTCTTCAAAGCTCTTTTCCACAAGGGATTGCCCTCACTAATGAAACTTGAATTTCTTTCTCATTTACCATGTCAAATGATTAGAACCAAAATTTTCTAGCTAGAATGGTACTTGGAGGTCAAGTAGTCCAACCAGCTGTAATCATTGTTCATAAAGCTCATTTTAATATATCGATCCCTTGCCATGCCATCATAGTCATCAAAATTACATCCATGTGTTAAGCTTTACACTTGGAGTTGATCACAATATGTGTTCATATTCTAGCATGATCTACCCTGCTAGAAAGGCCCTGAGAATCATCACCATTCTATAGATGTAGAAACTAAGTCTCACAAACATGCTAGTTTGTTCACAAGAACACTGATGGGAACCAGGACTTGAACACAGATCTTTTTTTGGTGGCCCAGTGGGTAGAGCACTGGACAGCAAGAGCCTTCTTTAGGAGTTCAAATCTGACTTCAGACACTTCTTACTCTGGGCAAGTCATTTCATCCTGTTGCCCTCATGAGCTGGAGAAGGAAATTACACATGATTCAGGTATCTCTAATAGAAACCCCCAATGAGGTCATGAAGAGCCAGACCCCACTGAAGACCTTGTGTATGTCCAAGGCTCTTTCCACTATGCTGACATGTCATTCTTTCCATTTAAATATAAAGGAGACTAGGCCATGAAATGTGCACTTATGGGTCTAAGAGAGAAATGAACCGAACCTGATTTCATTGATAATTTCTGAAGCATTCTCCTCTCAAAGACCTGTTCCTAGAGCTAATGCTGCTGCTCCGCCTGCCAAGCTCGGATTTCAATGTCACACTTTGTGCCTTTTCCGCCGGGCTGGAGCTCGGGCTCCTGGATTCCTAATTGCACCCACCGCTAACATTTCTCTGCCAAAACTGCTGTGTTATATCTCAAAATAGAAGTTTTCGATCGCGGTGTCTCCAAGCAGCAGCTTGTCAGGAATGAGTCCCAAATCTCCCTGGGAATTTGCAGTAAGCCTGACGGATCGTTAGGATGCTGCCCAGCCCTAAGCAGCCTCCTTGCCCGAGATCCCACTGGCACAAGAGATCTTGGCCCATTTGACCACTGTTCCTCTGGGGGAGCACCCACTCATTCCTCCTCCTTTTTGCTGTAGGTGTCCCGGGAGAGCGAGCCCGAGACTGCCTCGGTGAGGCTACTCATCAACAATACCAGGACTCCATCTGCAGCCAATCTCTCGGACCTGGTCTTGCTGGACAATGTCACAGGCCTCGCTGTTCTGGACTCCTCTGGGAACAAGACTTCGGGAGGGTTCCAGGTGTTCAGAAAGAAATTTCTTCAAGGTAACTCTTGCCTGCCTTTAATATACTAAACGCCCAGCAGAGTAGACTCCGTTTATTATGGAGGGAGACAGCATGCTACAGAAAAAAATGTGCTGCCTGGCTCTAGAGACAGAAGCCCTGGGTTCAAATGCTATTTGCGGGGCTGTTGGCTGAGAGTTAAACTAGATGGTCTCTGAAGCCCTTTCTAGTTTTATATCTCTGATTCCACAATGTATGATCCCATGATCCCATGTAGTGCACTGTGCCCCCTTAAATTTGTATAAGAAAGTAAAAACAAATTATATATATATGTATATATATATATGTATATATGTATACACACATATATACATATATATGTATATACATACATATACACTCACACATATCCACATAAGGTACATGCATGCACATACACACATACCCTATTCCTTTGATTGTGGCTTTATAATAATAATGCTAACCTACTATACAGAGAGCTAGTTTTGGAGTAAGATATAACTGAGTTCAAGCCCTGTCTGTAGCTCATAATGGCTGTGTGACCATGGGTAAACAACTTAGCCTTTCAATGCCCTGTTTGTATATCTATCTGTCTACATACATACCTACCTACACAGATATGCAGACATATACATATTTATTCCTGAGTTTGAATAACAATCATGTCCGACTCTTCATGAGCCATTTGAGGTTTTCTTGGCAAAGATATTAGTGGTTTGCCATTTCCTTCTATAGTAGATTATTTTACAGACGAGGAAACTGAGACAATCTAGGCCAAGTGGCTTTCCCAGTATCACCCAGGTAAGAAGTATCTGAGGCCAGATTTGAACTCGGGAAGATGAGCCTTCCTTACTCTAGACTTGACACTCTATGCACTGTGCCCCCAACTGTCCTTTTGATTATTAGATAAGATTTCACAGTGATTATATGGATCCTAGGTACTAGGAAGAAAAGTCTCTGAACTCTAGAAACTTTCAGTCTGATAGAGAAGTGTAAGACTCATGCAGAGAGAACAAAGTCCTAATAGAAGCAGCTAAAACAAAAAGAAAGTCCTGTGGGAATCACAGATGGAGAGATTCCTTCTAGGCTGAAGCATCCTGTGCTTTACTTACTAGCTGCCATTTTGAGAGGAGGGCTTACAAGTTGTATGTGCAGATGCAAAAGGCAAAAAGTTGGCCAGAAAGGTACTTTTAGACATGGCAACAACAAAAGTCAAGGCATGGAGCCAGGCAGGGAAGCCCAAGAGATCGGGGGACTGACAACTCTGATCCATACAATGACTAAACATGATTCCAAAGGGCTGAAGTCCAGCTTGCCACACTCCTGATACAGAGGCCATAGACCCAGGGTCTAAAATTAGGTATTCCTTCTTAGGAACTTGTTTTGTTTCCTTCATATTTTTGAAGATGAGAAAAAAACTTTCTTTGTAGAATTTAAAAGCAATCTCATTTTACAGAAAAGGAAATACGAGCCCCGAAATGATAAATAAAATCACACAAATGATTCAACTCAGAGTCAAGATTCATATCCGGGTCCAAAGATTGCAAATCCATTGTCTTTTCTACTCAAAAATAATGACCTTCATATGGTTCTGCAAAGTTTTGCCAAGCATTTTATGTATCTTATCTTACTTGATTCTCATAATACCTGGTGAAATGATTGCCATCTATTATACAGATAAAAAAATTAAGGTTGGGAGAGGTTAATGATCACTAAACATTTATTTGAAGTGCCTAAAATGAGCAAAAAGGCCAGCTAGTTGGCATAGTGGCTAGAGTTCCAGGCCTGGAGTCAAAATTTATCTTCCTGGGTTCATATCTGGCCTTAAACACAAAATATGTGACTTGGGCAAGTCATTTAACCCTGTTTGCCTCGGTTTCCTCATCTGTAAAACCAGGGTCATCTCCAGTTAGCCTTCCTCACTATCTTTATTTTAATTTTTCGATAGTATTTTATCTTTTCAAATACATAAAAAGTTAGATTTCAGCACTGATTTTGTAAGACTTTGTGTTCCAAATGTTTCTCCCTTACCCCGCCCCAAGAGAGCAGTCTGATATAGGTTAAATAAGTGCAATTCTTTAAAACATATATTTGTATTTGACATATTGTGCAGGAAAAAATCAAACTAAAAGGGGAAAATTACAATAAAGAAAAAAACAAACAAAAAGGATAAAATCCTATGTTTTGATTCACATTCAGTCCTCATAGTTCTCTTTCTGGATATAGATGACTTTTTCCATCCCAAATCTATTGAAATTCACCATCTTTCTTTTTTTAGCTTTTTGCTTTCAAAACATGCACAGATAATTTTCAGCATTGACTTTTGTGTTCTAGATTTTTTTTCTCCCTTCCCTAGACAGCAAGTAATCTGTTATATTTGTTATATTTGCACTTCTTCTATATGGATTCTTCACAATTATCACAGAATATTTTTTCAAGGGATTTTTCCCCTTGAGGAAGAAATGGGAAGGACAAAAGGATTGGGCATTAAAGTTCAAAGAATTTCAGTGAGAGAGACAGAGAGAAAGCCAGAGTGTGAGAGTGACAGACATGGAGACAGAGACAGAGAGATGGAGAGAAGCAGAGAAAAACAGGATAAGGAGAAAGAGTAAGAGAGAAGAGAAATATTTTTGACAAATTCATATAAAAAGACCATAAGAAAGGCCAGAAGCAATCGCAGGCAAATGGGAAACTTTGGAAGTAACACTTTTAATTATACACCTAAAAAGAAAAGCAAACTGTACATAATGAAGATTTAGTTTTTCATGTAGTCCTACTTCATTTCAACCATGTACATGAAAATGTATTTTTATTTGGTGTTAAGTTCAGAGTTAAATAAAATCAAAAAACAGAAGTAAAAAAAATCTTTCAAAAAATGTTTAGGAAGTAGAGAGGAGGCTATTTTGGCTCAAACTTAAAGTATATAAGGATTAGTTTTATGAACTAGAGCCAGGAAAGTAGGTTGGAAATGAAACATTAGGGATTTAACTAAAGAAAAAAAATTAAAAATACCAACACCCAGCTCACCATCCTTTGCCTTTCCTATCCCCATGTATAGACACAATATAAATGTAGTATGAGCAATAAAAATTATTCTTTTTACAAATGAATGTTATTCTAAACTCATCTAATTTAGTTTATGCCTGAAGTGCTATTCCCTCTATAGTAACTGGCAAGTGATTATCCAGCTTTTGTTCAAAGTTCATAATTAAGACCCTGAGATGTGAGCATCTAAGTTTCTGAAGAAGGATTAGAGTTAGGGTTAACCGTGAATGAGCCACAAAATCTACTTTATTAACATGCCGCTATCACAGGATCTCCTCAGAAGCCATTTATTCCAATGCAGAATCCCATCTACAAATCCCTCAATGATACTTGGGTCTTTGCTTGAAGACCTCCAAGAAGGGGGAGATCTACCTCGTTGCTTCTCCAGACTGGCTATTCCACTGAGGTAGAAATAAAATCGGCAGCAAGTTAGGTAAAATACTTGATTAATTAAAATAAGACCAAAAGTACCTTTCTGTACCTTTTGTCCCTTGATCTAATCCTGCCTTTCCAGGCCAAGTAAGAGCAAGTCTGATAAGATTTTTCTCCTAAGACGATCCTTCAGGTGTTTGAAGAGAACTTTAAATTTTGTCTTCTCTAAACAAAAATTCCCCATTTGAGTAAACCACCAATTCAATTTATGATTCAGTAGTTTTGCAGATGTTCACTATTCCATATATTACATATTAGATAATGTATTGATTATATATTAGCCAGTAGATTTTATATATTACATTGCAAAGAACTTTGCAAACTTGAAAGAACTCTCTTTGCTCACTATTCCTCCTCCTCATTATGCCATCAGGGTTGTGGTGCTGGTGTTGTGACTGGAGCAACAGACTGACAAGTCCTTTCCACCTACGAAACCATGCATGAGTCATTTTACTCATCAGGGTGTATGATTCCACAGCCTCTGATCCTTTCCAATTCCAGATCTCAAATGTTATCATCCACTGTCCTTCCAAAAGCACCTTCTAGTACTAACAAGATCTTCTAGGTATCGTTTAACTGGTAAAATGGATCAAGAACCGATCTTGGTCCAGGGTTCCATTTCCCCTTATGATACCTATTGGTTGGATGAGCTTGGAAAGTCCCAATGTCAGTTCCCCAGGACAAATGTTAAGACTCTTGATTTACAAGCTGATTTTAATGTTTCAATCAATAACCAATCAATCTTTATTAAGCATCCACTCTAGTTGGCACTTTGGGCAGAGCGCCAGCCTAAAGACAGGAAGATTCATCTTCCCGAGTTCAAATCTGGCTATGTGACCCATAGTCACTTAACTCTCATTGTCCCAGTTCCTTATCTGTAAAATGAGGTGGAGAAGAAAATAGCCAATTACCCCAGTATCTTTGTCAAAAAAAAAAAACCAGTTGGGGTCACAGAGAGCCAGATGGGACTGAAATGACTGAACATTCATGCCAGACCTTGTGCTACATGCTGATTGGCATTGATTGAGGAATTCTTTCTCTTTACGACAATAAATAAAAGATGGAATAAAATCAGTGTTTTGTCCTGGGCCAAATACTGAAGAACTACCACTTCTTTATTAGAGATACCATTTGTTTTCTTAATGCAGCCTACATTTGCATGAGCTCCTATGGCTGCAGTGTCACATTATTGATTCAATTTGAGTTTGACATCCATTAAAAGACTATTTCATTTGCGTGGAGTTTGCAAAGTAGATTTTTTGAACCTAAGTTTAACACGACATTTTTCACCATTAATTATCATCAATCCAACAATCTGGATTATTGAGATTGTTCTTGGATTCTGTCTCTGTCACCAAAATCTCTCTCACTTAAGATATTTGTACATTTCAACAGCAAACTTTTTTTTTCTTTCTTTTAGTTGATAATCATGCCATTTTCTATTCTGTTATTCTCTCAAATATAAACCAGGTAGTATAATAGAATAAGGATTGAATTTGCTGTCAGAAACCAGTGTTCAAATGATGATTTTGATGTTACCTCTTGTGATTTGGGGTATGCCCCTTCTCTTCCCTTGTCACATCATTGTCCTCATATGCATACTAAGGAAGTTGGATTATATATATATATATATATACACATACATACATATATATATATATATATATCATTAAGGTACACAATTGTTTCGATATACCATCACAGAAAATACTTTGCAATCTAGTTCTGCTAACTATGTGGATAGAACAAAAAAGGAATTCATTTCTTAACTGAGAAAATTTGGATAAATTTTAGTGTAAAAATTTCTTAAATCTTTCTTAAAGATTATGCTGGTACAATAGTTTAACACAATCTTCTCATTTTCTCTAGTTACCTTTTTTTAGGAGAATTTCTTTTAAAATGACCCATTTGTCTCAATTTGTCACAGTTTTTATAACAAACCAGAGGAGCAAAAGTAAATAAAAATAGCTGTAAGTTTGTTTAGCAAAACTCATCTCTAAATGTAATGGCAATATCTGAACATATTTACATATTTTAAAAAAATAATTTTGGAAGTAGTTTCATATATACTCAAAAATGTCTCATTTGGTTATAATAATACTTTCTAATAGCTGATAATCATCTCAATTTTGTAGCATATAAATCAATTTATGTACATTGCCTTGATTTTCATAAATACTCTGTGAATTAGAGAGCAGATTGTATTGTCAACATTGTGCAGCTGAGGGAAGCTAGCCTCAGAATGTTTAAGTGCTTTGTCCAAAGTCATACAGATTATAAGCAGCATTTTGGGTCATAAATAGACTAGAATCTGGGAGTAATGGAGGCTCTTTTGATTTTCAGGTTAGGGATTGAAACCTTTGGCAAAGAAAAGTTGGAATTCAGCCCATAGTACAAAATGCAGATTCATTAAGAAAAATAAACTCCTAAGACAAATCCAACTTACACAATTCACTTAATTTGACAAATTGGAACCATTGTGTGGTTTGGCAATGACTGCTGAAAACATGCTAGGTGACTGGATATTCCTTCTTCATGAAGAGAGAGGCAGAGCGTAAAAGGAATTATCAAGGAATGGAAGTTAAGGGTCTATTGTAATATTCACGATACATATGATAGTTTTCTAGACCTGGAGTCATGGACAATAACATTTAGATTTAGAATAATACATATCATGATAAGAGCAGGGATTTAGAGAGGAATTTAGAGGTCATCTACATTTAACCCTTTATGTTATTGATGAGGAAACTATGTCCCAGAAAACTTAAGTGACTTACCCAAATGGCAGAGCTAAAATTTCAATCCATTTCCCCTGCCTCCAAATCTACATCTCTATCCATTTGGAGTTTAAAATGTTTTTTTTTAGTATCATGGACCTCTTTTGACCATCTATTGAATCTATGCACTCCTATTCAGAATAATTGTTATTGTCTAAATGAAAATAAATAGTATTTTAGGCAAAATAAATTTATATTCAAGCACAGTCATCTCAATATTCTTTTTAAAACCAATTTACTGACCCTTTTACATCATAACATTAACCTGCAAAATTTACAAATGAGGAAAATGAAAACCAAACAAGTGGCTTTCTTCAGGTCATGCAGGTGACAAAAAGGAGAGATGGTATTCAAACTCAAGTACTCTGATTCCATATCCAGTATCCCAGTTATTGTATCAAGGAAGCTGGAATAAAATTCTGACTATGAAGCATTTTTGAGCTTGGGTAAGCTCTCCGAGTCGCCATTTCTTCATCTGGAAAACTGAGGACATTATACGGATATTGCCTTTTTCATAGCAGTGATGTTGGGGAAAATCAGTTTGTAAATCTTAGAGTCCTTTGCTAATTTGAAGAATTATTTATAGAACCCTTTCCAATTCCCAGAATTTTTCTCACCATGATCTTCTGTGATTATTCCAATTTATGGCATATAACATAGGATGATGTTCTAACCCTGCTCATATACTTTGTGAGGATGAGACAATTCAAAAAGACTGTGACTTACCCCCTCTCATGACAAGTGACAAAGCTGGGAATAAAGTAGAACTTTTCTGATTACTATTCTAGTACTTTTCTAATATTAGTCTATTGCTGTTGATTTGTGTAATTCTACAAATCAATCCAAATTTTAATCCACATTTTTTATGAATTTTTTATTTACATAATACAGGATATTTGTGAGGAACCTCAAGTACTATTAGCTTCATTTTACAGAGGAGGAAACTGAGTCTCTCAAGGTTTATTTGTTTAAAGTAACACAACCTTGCAGCCCTTTTTGTAGTGGCAGGCAACTGGAAATGGAATGGCTGCCATCAGTTGAGGAATGGCTGAATAAGTGATGGTATTTGAATGCAATGGAATATTGTTTTATAAGAAATGATGAGCGGGCTGATTTCAGAAAAGCCTGGAAAGACTTCCACGAACTGATGCTTAGTGAAGTGAGCAGAACCAAAAGAGCATTGTACACCGTGACAACAAGATCATGTGATGGTCAACTGTGATGGGCTTGGCTCTGCTCAACAATGAGGTGATTCAAGGCAATTCCAATAGATTTGGGTTGGAAAGAGCCATCATATAGAGAGAGCAGAGAGAGAGAGAGAACAAACTATGGTGGATCAAATTTCATCTTTTTGTGTTTTTGTTGGTTTTTCCTCATTTTTCTCTTTTGATTTGAATTTTTTTTTTGCTTTTTTTGCTAAGACAATTGTGGTTAGGTGACTTGCCCAGGGTCACACAGCTAGGAAGTGTTAAGTGTCTGAGACTAGATTTGAACTCGGGTCCTCCTGACTGCAGGGCTGGTGCTCTATCCGCTGCGCCACCTCGGATTTGATTTTTATTGCACAGAATGATAAATATGGAAAGATGTTGAGAAGAATTTTAGCCTTTATCAGATTGCTTCCTGTTCTGGGGAGGGGGGGAATAAAGGCGGGGAAAGGGAGAAGAATGTGGAACACAAAGTTTCTTAAAGGGGGAGTCTGGAACCTTTGCATGTAACACAACCAGTGAATATGATCAGGATTCAAATTGAGGGCTCTCCTATCGCCAAATTACAAATAAGTGGATCTTATAGCCCATCATCTTTGAGGTTATCCAAGGAACCATTCTATTTCATGCAGGAATTGTTTCTCTGGCATCTCTGATCATGGTCATCCAGCCTCTGAACCACATTATCTTAGAATGAGATGGAAAGGGTCTTAAAGATGAGTTAGTTCAGCCCTTTCATTTACTGAAGAGGAAATGAAGGCTTCCAGAGCTCTAGTGGCTGGTACAAAGTCTCAGCTCTTAAGTCTTGGCAGCCCCGGGACTCCAGCACTAATCTTCTGGCTCCAAGACCAAAGCTCACTCCACTCACTGGCCATTTCTCCCAAAGCTGAGACCCCTGCAAAGTCCCACTGGTCGTTTTCATTTGCATTATTGACCCAACTTCACAGAGATTGCTCTGGGCACCACAAGCACTATCTCTGCTAATGGAGATCAAAATAAGACTTGTTTTTCTTCCTTGGGAGCCAGAAGTAGGTTGTCAATCAGGCTTAAAAGGCTTTTTCTGCTTCCCAGACTGGACAAGAAAGTTGCATTATTATGAACTCTGGGATAAAGGGGGCTGGTGGGAAATGGACAATTTTTTTTGTGTCCAGTGCTTCTAATGGTCTTCCTTCTGGGCTCTTTGTTTCCACAGCTGGTGATTTCTACTCAGTCAGTTACCGGGCTCAGCTGAAGTCCCAAGAAGCCAGAGAGGGCAAGATCCTGAGTCTCGCTGCCCAGCTGACCTTTCAGAGCCCATCTCTGGTATTGGCTTTTGGAATTGTTCCTTTGGCTTGGGAGCGACCTTTGTGTTTGGAGGACCAAAGAGAAGGCATTCAGAGGTGCTCGTTCAATTGGCTTGGATGGAATTGGAGCTTTGAAAGTGCCTGTAGAGAGGTACCTGAGAGGCTTCCACAAGAAAGCAGTGGATCTTGACATTTGCCAATTCTGCATTTTCTTCAGCCCGTTTGTGCATATCTTCTCACTTGGTCTGCCCTGTGAGATAGCTAGTATAGGCAGCAGCAGGATGGTTTTATGGGTAAAAGAAAGATCGACTTGGGGCATCCATAAACACTGATAAATGGTTGGGGCTTTGTTTTTCTTGTTCTGTCAGAAACCCTCACTCCCTGTGCTGTCTTGCCCAGCTGGAGGTGGGTCTCGACCCACATCTGAATTTGATCTGGGGCACTCTCCATCACGGGGTGCCTTGAGCAAAGATCAATTTCCATGAATCCCTACTATTGGCATTTCTGTCACAAAATGTTAGATACAGACCTGGATTTAAAGTGTGTGGTTCTGACTCCCAGCCAGCTTTGTAACCACAGACAAGGACCTTCTCCCTGGGCCTCAGAGTCTCATCCATGAACAAGGACTGGACAGATATCGCTCTAGAAGGTCCCTTCTGGCTCTGGCCTTCACTGCTACTTAGGTATTATAGGGATGGCACGAGGTAACCTGCCAGGTATTCTAATGAATAAGTTTAGTTCCCCTTAAATTGGGTCATTTCTGCTCCTTTCAGAATGATTCCTCATTTTTAGGAAGTTATGACTTAGAAAAAGAAGGCAGCCTGAGGATTACCAAATTTGTCCCCTCTGCCCTCATTTTGGAAAAGAGCTAAAGAAACCTGGCTGAGTACACAGAAGTAGTAAGAGGTTTAACATTTAAATCCAGGTCCTTGGGCCCCAAAGATGTTGTCATTTCCTCTCTGATGCTGCCCAGAAGACCCTTATTGCTCTGCCTTTTTTGTCTTTGCTTTTATGCAATTGCAGAATCAAATATTAGAAAGAGAGAAGCCAAACCAAGCTCCTCTTCAGTGTTTGATCCCCCAAGCAGCAAACTCAAACCCCAGGATTTTGCTTAAAGCTCCAAAATTCCCTGATTTAATTTCAGGCCATTATTAGTTGTGGTTCTTGTACCTATTAATTATTAATGTAGGAATGATTTTGCCTGCCACATGGGCTTTTGTACCTAGGAGGAAAGATGCTGTCATCTGCAACTGTCTGGCACTTTGCCTTGAGTTAGAATTTTTTTTAAGTCAGAATTGAATTTAGTGAGCAGACCAAAAAGTGTACTTGACAAAAGTAATAATTAATCCTATCCACATGCAAGTTGAAAGCTGACCTTTCCCCATTCATTTGCTGCCTCATTTTGGGTAGTGATTCAGAAAGCTTTTTGGCTGGGATGTACTGAAGGGAATTTAGATTCTTTTTCCGTGTAATGATGGCCAGCCTTTGTCCGCGGCACCTACTGTATGCCGGCTATTGTGCTGGGTACTTTTCAAATATCTCATGTTGATCTCAAAAATGGGAGGGAGGTAGGTTCTATTATTATCCCCATTAAACAGCTGAGAAAACTGAGGTAAACAGGTTAACCGACTAGTCCAGGATCATAGCTAGTTAGGTGTTTGGGCCAGTTGGAGTTGAGAACTGCTTGACTCCAAGCCCAGCATCATAAGGCCACCGTTGGAAAGGAAGATGGCTAAGGTCCCTCCCATCACTGAACTTCTTGGTTCCAGCTCTGATGTTTTGTGCTTTGTGTTTCCTTCTATGGTAAGTTTGAATTCCACGTTCTTTGCCTACAAGGCCATAGAGCTGGAGCTTTCCTAGAGATGTTGTCACTGTGGGTATGGGCTGGCACTGCCATCTTGTGATTTGGGGTACATGATTTAACTGCTGTCTGGCCTAGCTTCTCATCTCAATTCCCCTTATTCTAGGAAAGGGATTCCCCTGAAGCAGTTCTCATAGAACCTGATCCATCCCTGTTAAATTGCTAAGAAGAAAACTGAGTGAGAGAGCTGGCCTGAGGTCATACAGGCCAGTCCTCTGCTTCCAAAACCAGCCCTTGTTCTCCTCTGCTTCCCACAGGTGCCTCCTCCCTTTGCCATCAGAGTAGTGTGCCCAAGATCTCCTGTACCAGAATACTAATCCACCTTTTCCCATTTTTATTTCATTTTTCCAGAATAAAACACAGCTGACGGCACTTTTGACTGTAAGAGGACAAGGAAAGGCAAAGGTAAAAGCAAGAGCGTAATTTCTCGGGCTCGGCATCTCACAGGGACCTTCCCCCATCTCTCTAGAGCTGGTCTCCCACTCAGTGTTTGAGCTACAGTGAGGGAATGGGCGTGAAACGCAGAAAATATCTGAGGCAGAAGGAGAAATTCGAACTAAGGTTGGTGAAGTGGCAGGAGAAATTTAGGGAGGATCAGATCACGTGGCAGGGAAGGAATCGTGGATTAGCAGAATTAGAAATAGTACGGAGGTTCCCACACGAACTCTTCCAAGGCTGTATCCTTGGCTCTCCCCTCTGCTCGCCAAAGCAAAAAAATAGAAAAAAAGGGCTTTTCAAGGAGCCCCATCAGCTGCCGGGGGCTCACTTCTTTGGAGGTAGATCATTGTGAACCCTAATTTTCTCCTAAGCTCTAGTCCTGGATCATCAAACATGT
This sequence comes from Myrmecobius fasciatus, assembly GCA_023553655.1. NCBI lineage: Eukaryota > Metazoa > Chordata > Mammalia > Dasyuromorphia > Myrmecobiidae > Myrmecobius > Myrmecobius fasciatus. The sequence goes on from JAJPUD010002774.1 coordinate 94,378, forward strand.
GTGACCCTCAATGGCCCACATATACTTCAAATTCGTCATGACCAACAGAAAATCCTCACTGACCCCCAGATCCGTCCCTGCTTTAAGTCCCTCATCTTTCTAGTCACTCTGAATACGACCTCAGCATCATCCTTGTCCCTTCCCTGTCCTCTTCTCTCACATACGTGGGGTTACCAGGTCTCGTCCCATCTCAGAACATCCCCTTCCCTCTATTTCTCTCACTACTAGCTTTCTTTTTTTTTGTCACCTGGATTTCTTCTTCTTTCCACTTTGTGCTTGTCCACAGAGAATCATTCTTGTCTTAAACGTTTGTTGTTGTTCTTTTAAAGAAAAAGAGAATGAAGAAAAACCTGGGAAAACCAATCCATATGTAAAAGAAATAAGATAATCTACGCAATGTTTCACATCAATGGACCCCCTCGCTCTTCAGACGAGTGGAGGGAGGGCAGAGTTTTTTCTCATAATTTTACCTGGGGTCATCTTTGCTTTTATAATCTTGCAGCATTAATTTTTAATTATTTTGTAGTTGATCTTTATTTACAGCTAGGGGGTGGGGGCAGCTAGGGGGACGCCATAGTGCAGTGTCGGGCCTGGAGTCAGGAAGACTCCCTGAGCTAACATCTGGCTCAAAACACTTACTAGCTATGTGACCCTGGGCAATCCTTTTAACTCTGTCTCAGTTTCTTCAACTGTAAAATGAGCTGGAGAAGGCAGTGGCCTACAAGAAGTCCCCAAATGGGGTCAGAAAGAATCGGATGCAGCTGAACAACAGCTCAGCAAGTCTTTATATGTGTTGTTTGCTTGGGTCTATTTTATTTTTCATCAGTTAATCCAAATCTTCCTGTGCTTCAAATATTCGTTGCTTCTTCCAGCCTGACAATTTTTTCATCATATTCATGTGCCAGAATTTGTTTAGCCATTCCTCAAACAGTAGGAAAAAGGAAAAAAAAAACTTATTTTTAAGTTCTTTGTAACCACAAAAAATACCAGTATAATACTTTAGAGTATAAGAACTCTTTTTATCTATGACTTCCTTGGAGTATATGCCCCCCATATGTGCTATCTATAGCACAATTTCTGGTTCAAAGTGTGTGAACATTATGTTTACTTTATTTGCATGAAATATAAATTGCTTTTAAGAATGGCTGAGCTAATTCACAGGCCGTCCAACAATGTGTTAGTGATTCCATCTTTCATAAACATAGAGATGATTTTTCACTTTGTTTTCCTGTCCCTAGGGCCTTGGAGACCTTAGATATTTGTTTGTTGAATTGAATATTTAGGTTCATAAGATAATAGGATTTAGAATTAGAAGAAACATTAGCAGGTCCCAGTTTACATTTGGTTTGATACATCTATGAATGACCTCCTGCCCCAAAGAGTTAGTTTTCTGAGCATTTTCCTTCCTTGCAATGGAAAAATCACTGGAAGGTGGATCCCCTCTTGGCTAGTCTATCAACCTGACTTTGGACAAGTTATTTTTGGCTGGGCTCAAGTTTCTTGATCCACAAAATGAGAAAGGGGAGAGTAAACTAAAAGTTCTCTGAGCTTCTTTCTGCTGCCAACTTCCTGTGATTCTGATTGTTAGAAAGGTATATTTTTGGTTTTAGCATGCATCTTAAGAGATGTTGTGAGAGAACTTTTCAAAATAATCTGCCACAGAAAAGAGGTGATGGATTGGGTATTGCTAAATGATTTATGTCTCCCAGAGACGGTGGTAAAAGTTAGATGGCTTAAGGGATGTGGGAACAAATGGCTCACTGACTTACTGCAAGCTATCAAATGGAGGTGCTCCTCAGCTCCGATAAACCCTCTTTTTATGACAAGGGAATTGATGTTTCAAACGCAGCTCCCGCTGCAGGAAGCAGCAGGTGAGTCGGAGCAGTAACATTTTATGATGGATCTCAGAAGTGTAATGGAATTACAGTTAGGTAGTCAGCGGAGCCTTTGTGAGTTTGGAACTTAGGAGACCAAGAATATTAGGATTAGAGGGAAAGCTGGTTGCCTAAACATACAAAACCAGAAAGCTTTGGAAAAGCTGCTTATGATGTACGTTAGCTCCCTGTCTTATTGGATCCTAGCAGAAGGTAAAGGATATTCTAGAGAAAATTTCCCAGGAAGCATACCCTGACATATACGCACTAATAACAGCGGCTTTTCATGGAGAAGCAATGATGTCTAATAAAAGAGAAAAAAAATTTGAACTCACAAAATTGAATTTCAGTTTTATTCAGTATTTCTGATGTGCCTACTGTGCACCAGGGAAGTGTGTGTGTGTGTATGTGTGTGACAGACAGACATACAAAGAACAGGACTTGGCTGACTTTGCTCTACCTTCCCAGGGAGCAAACTGCTTGACTTGTGTAGACCCCACAATTGGATAGCATGCTCTGTGCTGTTCAACACAAGGGACACCATGACAGGAGCTTGTTGAACTCTGAGAGGCTCTGGAAATATGAATTTTTAGGAGTTGGATTCAGTGAGAATTTGTCAAGCACCCATGGGTCAGGGACTGTGGCAGGTGCTGGGAGATACAAGGATAAAAGAAGAATAATCCCCACTCTCAAGGAACCTGGGTAATATTAATAAGGATTTAGAGAGTCAGGAGTTATCCTTGCAATTCAATTGCTGCTGGCCTTTTCTATCCTGTTAGATAAGAAAAATATCCCATTGCCCCAAAGTCCACCTGAACATTTGTCCTTTGGCAATTCAAATTGCTGATGTGGAGCATTGTTCCCGTAAGAGTTAGCTCCCTTGCCCTCCCCACCCTTTGCAAACCGGCTTATTAATACAACAGTAGGGACGTTCTACATACATTCTCTAGTTTGTTGATTTTGAAAATCTAGTATACTACATAGACTTGGGACATTTTAATTTTCCATTGAGTTACTTTTAAAATGCTGGGTTTAGATAACGGAAGGGGTCAGAATACAATAGATACTGAGTTTCAGTGGATCAGACCCAACTCCGAACCACAGAACCAGAGACAAAAGCAGTATCCCATGGCGTGTTATCGTGTTGGAGACTTTATATTTCAGCTCTGAATGTGATGAGAAAATCTTAGAGGTTAATTTGGAGACACACATGGAAAGTAGTCCTATTTGTCTGGATGAGCCACTTACCCTTTACCTTTTAACATATATTAATAGAATTGATTCAAACTGAAGGTCTTTTGTCCCTATTGAATAGCACACTAAGAGGACTTTAGTAGACTTTTGGAATAAAAGCTGTTTCCTTTTTCTTTTCTTTTTTAGAGATTTAATTTAAGTACCTTTTCTTTTTAATTGATCAATTTAAACTTAAATGCAGAATAGGAAAAGAAAAAAAAAGTCAAGTGCACAGGAAAAGATGAGGAAGGATTCAAAAAACAAAGGAAGAAATTTCCATTTCAAGAAAGCCTATGTAATATTACTCCTTGTGTTCAGAGCTGTCCATCTTTGCTGCTCTCTAGGTTGTCTTTTGTTCTTTGCTGTGTATCTTTTCCTTTATTACCTATTTTCCCTTCTCCCCTCCTCCAAGAAGGCTCCAATTAAATGCACACACATGCACATATATAATTGCACACTGCACACACACACACACACACACATCCAAATGTATCTCTGTAAGATAGTACTGTAACTGTCCTGTTTCTCTGGTGGCTAACATCACCATTTATATATTTTTTCTATAATATAATTTCTTCCATCTGTAGACTGTCAATTACTTTTCAAAGTATTGTATTATTCCTTAGAAAAATGTGTGTGTTTGCTAAGATCTAGAACTGGGTGGAGTTTTGAGGCCATTAATCCAGGAGTTCTTCACTGGGAGAGATTTTGAGTACCAGTGACACTGGAAGGTTAAAAACAATTATTGTTCTCTTTTCCATGGTAGAGATTTCTCATGAACACTTCCTTTTTATTCTTTTTGCTTAGGGAACTGCTCAAGTTTCCCAAGTTCATAATAATAATTTTTAAATGTCCCACAATAGAATATATTGACCCATATGGAAAATGATTTCTTGGCTCATGAAAGTATTCAAGAGTAAGAAGAATGCTATAATTCAGGTACCATGATGGTCCCTTCAAATTAGAATTCTCTAATTCTACTTTATTCATTTTGTTGTTATTCCATTCTGGGAAAACTGTTCATATGAAAACTCAGTATTTCCCCTCCCTTCCCTCCAAATAGTACTAAAAACCAAATCTGTTCAAAGAGAAAGGCAACATGGAATAGTAGATAGAGCGTTACTTCCATAGTTAGAAAATTTGAGGTTCAAGCCATGTCTCTGATACTAGCTATTTGACACTGATCAAATTTAGGAAATATTTCACTTTCCTAGATGATTTTGTAAAATGACTTAACTGTACACAGATACTACATAAACTTTTTTGAACTGGAAATTGAATTGGTGCTAGATTTGTGAAGAACCTGAATCCCAGGAATGGTGTTTGTCTTTTCTTCATTAGGCAGAAGTGGACCTTTCACACATGATTGAGCCTTCTGCCGTTTTGAATCTCCTCATGTTTGCATGGGGTGAGTTTGATTTCTGGGAGAGGCAATAATTTAAAAAATAATAAAGCACTGGAAGAGCATATAATTCCCCTCCCTCTTTCCCAAAGGTAGCAAAAAGCATTGCCTTTCTAATCCCCTTTTCATCAGATACTTTCCAGTTAAAAAGTTGAATTTCTTTGGCTAGATTAAGCTTCTCAATTCTCTTTTGTGTTATTGGCCTGTGCTGTTTTGACCCAGGAATTTGTATTATGTTTCAGTGATTGCTGACATCTAGGTTGTGATAAAAAAGATGGAAATAGCTCATTCCCCCAAAAGCTATGTTGCCATGGCTTTGTTATTTGAAGTCTAAAGGTCACTCTGATAGGGCCCTCACTAAATAAATGGGCAAAGAGAGGAAATAAAGAGATACATTTTAAATTGAAAGTATTTTTCTGTGAAAAGTTTGAATATGGAAAAATACTTTTATTCTTAAGGGGGGATAAGTGGAATTAAGGAGGAAAAATATTTTAAAATGGCTTTGTTGAATAATTTTCTGATTGGTTTTTATGCATGAGGAATCTTGTTGGACTGAATCACGCAACATCAACATTGTAATTCGACCATTTCATTTGTTGTGTTTATCTGCTTCTTCCAAAATAATTTTTAAAGAAGTTGACTGATTTGGGAGAAAATACATATATTCACTATCAAAAGTACATCTAGGGATTGGACATGAGTTTCCAGCCACCTCTAAAAATATAATGCTATGACTTTAAGTTAGTCATAATATGGTCTACCATACTGGAAGACAATGGCACTCAAAAGAAGCTTTCAAATGGGGGAGATAGACAAATCTGCACACGTGATGGATATATCTAGGCACACATGTGCATACATGTAATTTAAAGACAAAGACCTCCTCATTTATTAAAAATTTTGAATGATACACACTCCTGTCAAGCATATCTCTGATGAGGATATTAGAAAGGAACAGATACGATTTTGCAAGAGGTGGTCCACAGGCGATCACTTTAAAAAGATCTTTAAAATCCTTTAATTAACTGAAAGAGTAGATCCCTCTATTTATAATTTCAAAATATTTGATTCAGTAGAGTCAGGTGGCATGGTGGATATAATACCAGACTATATGTGAAGCAGACATTATGCTAAGAGCTTTATAATTAGGATTCTCTTTGATTTGTACGACAACCCTGGCAGATAGATGCTATTATTATTTCCATCCTATCGATGACAAAGTGGAAGTAAGTCAAAATGTGGGAGAGAATTGTACCATATTCTACCCAAGTATTTATTCAGGAGAATTATTATAAAAGATGTCATCAAATAAATACATGATAAAAAAGAGAGGCTAACTATGTGTCTACATTGTGTGTGTGTGTGTGTGTGTGTGTTTGGGAGAGAAGGAGAAAATAAATGGGGAGATAAGGGGGGAAAGACGGGGAGAATGGCAAGAGACAGGGGAAGAAAAGAAAGGGAGAAAGAGGAAGAAGCAGAGGAAGAAGGAAGGGCATGCAGAGACTAACCCACAGAAAGCTTTATTATCCACAGACCTTAGCAATAAATACAGGCAAATTTCTTCTTTTAGTTGTAGTCCTGAAGAATTCACCTCAATGTGGATTATCATGAGACTCAATTTCCCTTCATGTAGACTATTACAATCTCCTGATTCTGAACGGTTCTGTTTCCTCCCATATTTTTCTACATGACACCATCCCTACCTCACCAGTAACCTCCCATGGGTTTTGACAACTTCTCTTTCCATGTCTTTGTATTTATGGTGAAGTGGTGGTGGGCCAGCTTCCTTTGGATTTAGTTGTGCTTATGATCTGTTAAATATAAAGTGGCAGTGTGTCTGTCTGTGAGTGCAAAGATTATTCACTTAGGTTTTGGATGAATCTTAAAATTAGAAATTTTCAGAATTGGAAAGGATCTTGTGGTCTAGCTCTTCCAATCCATACTAAAGAGAATCCTTCCCCCATCATAACAAAGCTGGGATGTTTACCCAAATTTTGCTTGAAAAGTTTCCACTGGTAATATAAGCAAATTAGGGGAGTGCAGAATATTTTTACCATGTCAGTTTTATGGATAAGAGAAAAATTTATGACCAAATGAGAGAGAGCATTACTATATATAAAGTGGGTAATTTTGATGCATCCAATTTAAAGATTTTTTGTACAAACAAAACTAACATGGGCAGATTAGAAGGAAAGCAGAAAACTGAGGAAAACATTTTATAGGAAGTTTCTATAACAGCCTAATTTCTAAAATTTGCAGAGAATTGAGTCAAATTTATAATACAGGTCATTCCCCAGTTGACAAATGATCAAAGGATATGAACACAGTTTTTATAAGAAGTCAAAACTATAGTCATATAAGATATTCTAAATCACTATTGATTGGAGAAACAGAAATTAACACAACTTTAAAGTACCACCCCATACCTATCAGATTGACTAACTTGACACAAGCAAAATAACAGATGTTGGAGGGGATGTAGAACAATAAGGACCCTAAGACATTGTTGATTAAGTTGTGAGCTTCTCTGTGAATTAATCCAACCATTCTGTGAGCTATCTGGAATTATTTCTGAAGAGCTATGAAACTGTACATCCCCTTTGATCCAATGATACCACTACTAGGACCCTACCCCAAAGCAAAGAAAAGGGAAAATGATCTATATGTACAAAATATTCATATCAGCTCTTTTTGTGGTCACAAAGAATAAGAAAGTGAGGGGATGCCCATCAATTGGGGAAGGGCTGAACAAGCTGTGGTACATGATTTTAATGGGATAATTCAGTGCTTTAAAAAATAAAAGGCAGCTAGATTTTAAGAAAAAATCTGGAAAGGCTTGCATGAATTGGTAATAGTGAAGTCAGCAGAATCCAGGAGAACATTTTATACAGCAACAGCAACATTTATGATGATCGACTGTGAACGTCTTAGGTATCTCAGCAAAATAATGATCCAAGACAGTTCTGAAGGACTCATAATGAAAAATGCTATCTACCTCCAGAGAAAGAACTAATGGAGTCCAAATGCAGCTAGAAGTATACTATTTTTGCTTTGTTATTCATAATGCTTCATTTTTACTTTTTATTTGGTCTTTGCTTTCTTTCGCAAAATGGCTTATATGGAAATGTTTTGCATGACTGCACATGTGTGATCTATATAAAATTGCTTGCTTTTTCAAGGAGAGGAGTAAGGAAAGAGGAAGGGAAAGAATATGGAACTCAAATAAAGACCCTGAATGGTAAAAATGAATGTTTGCATATAATCAATAAAAATCAAAAAGGAATTTAAAAAGAAATAACTGCCCTCCCAGGTTTCCAATGATGAGAAACCCTCCCTGTATTCTGCAGTAGCATAGTCTACTCTCTGGACAGCTCCAGTTACATAGTTTTATTTATTTATTTTTGATCTCTTACCTTGAAATTATGTTTTCTTCCTTGCAGCTTCTTATTCTTGTTGTGAGTTCCTTCCTCTGAGTCTAAATAACAAAGTTCCAGTTCTTCTACATGACCGCTCCATAATAAAACTATTATATTATGGAATTGTAGATTGCATATTCAGAACTGAGCTGGAAGAGAACTTAGCTGACTCATTGGGTCTAATTACCTCGTTTCAGAGTGGAGGTAACTGAGGCTCAATGAGATTGATTTATTTGCCCAGGGTCACAGAAGTACTAAATGCCTAGGGTAAATTTTTATTCCAAGGCTTCATGATGGCATGGTACTCTAGTTACTCACCCATGCTGCCTCTCATGTGACACCCAAAAATGATATTCCTCATGTGGACTAACCAGGATATAGTACTCCCAACTCACCATCCTTTTGTTCATAGAAACTACAGGTATTCCTGCAGTTCTAAGATTCCCTTAATTTTTCAGACTGCCACATAATATTGCCTCATGCTTTGCTTACAATCTACTAAAACTCATAGATCTTTTCTTTAGACAAACTACAGTTTATCTTAGAGATAATCTCCAAATTCATTTTTCTTTTTTCTCATAGGTTTCCCCAAACCATGGTGCTCATTCAGCAGGATTTTTCATCGCATTTCTGGTCTCTCTGGTACTTACTTGCATCATATTTTTATTTATGCCTCAATCTCGATATTTCAAATGGATCATCTGTAATAAAAATCGGGTGAGTAATCAGGAGTTTCGTTCTAAGCTGATATTATTGGTGTTTAGCTGTAAAATATGCTGGTATTTTTTGTGGGTTAGGTTGAACCTACAGTTATATAACAATTGATCAGAATCAAAGCCATAGAATGTCAGAAGGGACTTTGAGAGGTCATTCAGTACACCCTTTAATACAAGCATTCATCTGCTTGACAATGTTGGTTCTCAGAAAGTAAATCCTCCTCCCTAGATGCTTTGCTCTGGCACCCCAAATATCCTATACATACTTGCTCCTTTCCCTGGGTCTTTGTTCATAGATCTGCAATGTTATTTATCTTCCTTCTGGCCCTTTTTTCCTATTGAATTCTTCCTCATCTTTTAAATTGCTTTTTGAATGTCATAATAAAGCTTTGCCTGATCCTTTCTTCTCTCTGCAGAGTAAGGACTTTTATCCTCCGAGCTCACACATCATGTTCTTTTGTATTTTTGTGTTTTTCTATGGAACTTTTCTGGGATTGCTATGTATTATATAGCTAACTGTGCTTGCATCAGATACCTCTCTCTGTAAGCTCCTTGGGATGGAAGCTTCTAACTCTGGCATATACTTGGTATCTCCCAAAGTAGCCATTTCACTATGCTGCATACAATAAGTGCTTAGTAAATGACCATTGGATATATCTAGTCTATATTTTAATACTCACAGGGAATTCATTCCATGAAGCAGCCTATTCCATTACTGACAAGTTGCTGCCATTTGGATGTTATTTCTTTACATGCGGCTAAAATCAGTCTTCCTAAAATAGTCAATTCTTTGTTACTGTTACTGTTGAAATAGAGATCATTGGATGTAATGAATAATGCACAAGCAATCTCAGAAAGCTTCCATTTCTTAATGTCATTGAACAATATATTACACAAAAATAGACATTGTTCCCATCCAGGTACCTATCATCTTAAAAAAGTTTTATGGTTAGAAATAAAAAGGCATAAAGAATATGTTGAGAGAGAAACATTGGTTTTTCTTAAAATTGTACTGAATTCTGAAAAAGAATAATGGCATCTTAGATTTCTGTAAGCACTTAGGTTATGATATATTTTTAGAATCATAAATTTAGACCTCAAAGGAAAGTGAGATTCAATAGTCCAACCTTTTCACCCTATGGCAGAGAAGCTCAGACCATGCACAGAAGAGACTCGCTTAAGATTGTATTGAGTAAGTGGCCAAAGGACTTGAACCCAGTTCCCAGACCCCTAAATCCAGGGCTTTCTCTCATGAGATAAATAAGGCAGATGACATTATAACTCATTTGTAGGACAAAAGTACTATTTTGTATGAAAAGCCACCATGCCCTTTCCTTAAGCAAACCACCTAAATATAAACCTCATGCCAACAGAAACATCCCTTTATTTATCTCCGGAATCCCGATGGTCCTCGACGTAGGGTCGTATACAAAGTACATGGTCAGTAAATGAGAGTTAAGGGCATAGGTACAACTCCCCCAGTTATGCTGAAAGATTTCAAGAAGGAATTTTGCAGTCCAGAATTTGGTGTCTTGAATGATAGAAGAAATAGGACTTGATGGCTTGAAGGAAGAAGAAAAAATAGAGGGGGAAAAAAAGAGAGCATTTCCATGATCAGATGGAAATGAGGAGTCCATTTCGATTCAGGTACCCAAACTCAAGGAGCAGATTTTGTGCCTGAGCTAAGATTAAGACAAATTTCACTTTTTGCTTGGAGGAGGAAGCTCATGAATCAAAGACCTGAATCACAGAAGCCTAAGCTGGGAGGGACCTTAGAACATGAACTGGAAATGTGAGCCTCAGAGACATTAGAAATCTTTCAGAGAGGAAGGAAGGAAGGAAGGAAAGAAGTATTTTCAAATACCTACCATGTGCCAGACACTGTGCTAAGCCCTTTACAAATATTAGCTCATTTACCCCCTCAATAACCCTATTATTATTATCCCCATTTTACAATTTAGAGGAAACTGAGGCAGTCAGAGTGTTGACTTGCCAAGGTCACAAAGCTAGTAAGTGTCTAAGGCCAGATTGAAATAAGGTCTTCCCAACTCTTTCTTACTGGTCCAAGGACCAGAAGTCTGTACACTGCCTCATTTATTTGCTTCCATAGGCAGTTACTTATTTTTGACCCTCAGTTTTCTCAGCTGCAAAATGAGGAAAACAAAACCATTTAAAGTTTCATGACTCCCAATTTCAGGTAATTACCACTACATTATGGGAAGCTACGTGTGTTGATATATTAAAGCACTAGATGGAGTAAAAAGGTTCAAGTTCTAGTCCCAATTATTTCATTAAACTTTTATATGACTTTGGGGCTCTTTTTCCTCAATTGCACAGAAAAAGGATTGGACCTGATGACCTTTAGTGTCTCATTCAGCCTTAAGCTTCTAGTATTCTACTAGAGAGCATATGAGTGAGGTCTGGACTGCATTAATGAGATGACCAAATGTTTATGGTCCTTGTAAGAGACAGCACATCAAGGTAGCAAAATCCCTTGAATTTCTGAAGTGTGTGCACTCTCTCTCTCTCTCTCTCTCTCTCTCTCTCTCTCTCTCTCTCTCCTCTGTTTTTCTCTCTCTCTCTCTCCTCTGTTTTTCTCTCTCTCCTCTGTTTTTCTCTCTCACACATACATACTCACACTTGCATTTGGGCCACCCAGGAGCATAATTTTCTCTACTAGAGAACAGTATGGCTGATAGAATGGTCCTTAGAATGGTCCAAATCATAATAATGAGAATAATACAAATAACAAATCTGTGGCATTTTCAGATTTCCAAAATGTTGGACAAAATTGATCCCCAGACCCTATGAAGTAAGTACTGTTATTATCCCCAGGGTCACACAGCTGCTTGACAGCTAATGAAGGATTCAGACTCAGCTGTTTTTGACACTCAGAGAAACACTTGATCCTTTGCACTATCACACACCCATAGTGATTTGTGATGGTGGATCAAGAAGCAAATATATTGAATAAAGTCAGTCATTGAAATAAAAGTTTTGATCCTTGATTTCATGGTATTTCAAAGGTCAGGATTTCCTTAGACATCATTATCCAGAAGTTCTTCACTTTCTTGGGGGGGAGAGTCATAAGCCTCTTTGAAAGTTTAGTAAAGTGTACAGACCTCTTTTCAGAATAAAGTTTTAAAATAGTTGAAGGAAATGCAAAATTCAGTTAGTGAAAATAAAGCTGTATTTTTTTCCTATCCAAGTTTGTGCTCCCCCCCAAAAAAAAATCTACTAAGAGACCTCTTGGAGTCCACAAACTCCAGATTAAAAAATTCTTGGAAAAAAAACCAGATTTTTATTTTATAGTTGAAGAAGCTGAAGGTTGGAGAAATTACTTGGCCAAAGGTACAAGGTTACTTAGTAACAAAGCTGAAATTTGAATACATCTTTTCAGTTCTTTCCTCTCCCCTTTTCACTGTATCCCAGCTACCTTCATTCTTAATTTCCTTGAGCTTTTTACTCTGTAACAGAATTGAAGAAATAGTGAATGGCATATGAATACGTTACCTCCGTTTTCAGTTAAACATATCCCTAGAGAGGATTTTTACCCCATCTCCCATACCTAAGCCATCAATGACCACATACTTCTACCTGCTTTCATTTCTGTCCTTTAGCTTATAGCTTTTAACATTCATGGGTCTCATTAACATATTATGGTTGGGAAAAATCAGGCAAAAACCATGACAAGACTTAATTCCATGTCTTAGGAAGAGATCACAGTCTTGGCAAGGTAATTAGCAATGTGTTAATTTGATTCCAATTTTGAAGATCTTTGAACATTTTGCCTTGAAAATTCATGGTAATTTTTAATCTGAGTCAAATCATCTTCATCTATTTCAGCATTTTGCTTTCTTTTTGTAATAATAATTTAGGAAATGTAGGAAAAATACATGGCTTGATTGGTCTCCCCTATCTTTACATAGCTTACTCTGAATACTATGTAGAGAAACATGGGTGGTATTCCATTGAAGTGAGAGCTTTTCACTCTATGTAGCACAAAATAAAATGTAAAAAATGGGGTCCCCCTATCTTGCTAATACAGTTTTAGACACCCAAGCTGAAAGATCCTACAGAAACTTGGAGAAAAGTGTAGAGGCATATTATTATAGTGATCAGGCTCTAAAAGCACTTTGACATCTTAGCATGGTGATCTCTGATGACATGAAATTTAATATGAATAAATTTAGAGTCTTACATATTAATTAAAAATGTCACCCACATAAATATGGGATAGAGTGGGTTTGGGTACTGTTCAGTTGTTTACTTGTGTTTAACTCTTTGTGGTCCCATGGACCATAGCATGCCAGTACTGTCCTTGAGATTTTCTTGGCAGAGATATTGCAATGTTTTGCCATATCCTTCTCTAGTGGCTTAAGAGGTTAAGTGATTTGCCCAGTCACACAGCTAGCAAGTATCTGTGAATGAATTTGAACCCATATCCAAGCCTACTGCTCTATCCTTGAACCACCCAGCTGTCTCCAGACAACGATTCCTGTGGAAAAGATCTAAAAGTTTTAGTGGAGTATGAGTTTCATGAGTCAAGAGTATGATATGGCTAACAAAAATGCTAATGTCATCTTAGACTTTGGCACAGTGTTCAGAATAATGAAGATTATAGCCCTGTCCTTTGTCCCATGCTTGGCAGACCCCACTCAAAGTATTTTATTCAGTTGACAACCTGGAGTTTATCCATGAAAACATGAGATATGGCAGGGTAGTGAGTCATTCAACAAACTGGTTATATTGATATCATAGAAGAGCAGATGCAAGGAGGAATATTGATGTTTTTTCCAAGTAGTAGAGGGATTGTCATGTAGAAAAAAGTGTTAGAATGGTTTTTGATGGATCATGAAAACTGAGCTAGAAATAGTGGGTAGAAGCTGTAGATGAATATTTTGACTTTAATATAGGAAATATCTTCCTATCTATCACAATTATCCCTGTGTCTACGTATTTCCTCCAGAATTAGTGAACTCCATGTAATTGAAGATGTTCATTGATCGCTGGCTGGGAATATTTTGGTAAAATTATGCTTTGTGTACAGCTTCCACTACATGCCCTCTAAGTCCAAACTCTCTAAGATCTTTTGAAACCTAGATATGTGTCCTGGCTATACCACCTACCTTCTGTTAGTATAAGACAACTCTCTTTGGGGTTCAGTGTCCTGATTTGCAAAGTGAGGGGCTTTGATCTCACACTGCCCAAGATTGTTTCCTAGCTCTAACATTTTGTATTCAGCCAGCTCTAATGTTGATGTTCGATGATCCTTTCCAATTTTAATATGGTTGTGGCCTAAGACCCCTTTCAGTGCAATCATTCTGTATTCAATATTTTTATGTCCCTTCCCCGCTCTAGAGTTCATTATAAATCAAGGAAGTTTGATGAGAATTCCATCTTTTGTCTCTGGTATCAGTCTATTTTTTCTTTTTGAGTCTTGCCATTTCCCAGATAGCAACATAATGCAAGCTTTCTACAATTCCTCTGCAGGTCGAGCAGAGCCCCCATCAAGAAAGCAAGCTGGAGTATTCACAGTTCACTTTTGTGGATGGTGTGAGTGAAGAATTCGCCATCAGTGACCAAATCATTGACATACTCTCATCTGAAGAGCCAGGAAGCATGATTCAAGCCTTAGAAGAGTAAGAATCCATAGTCTAGCTTTGTCCTCCTTCAAGTTGTCTCCTTAGCTCTGCCTCTGTTAACATGAGCACATTTACTGGCCTGCCAAAGCCTCAGGGAGCCAAGTGAAGGAAAAGTTTATTCTTTTCCTCTGTCACTTTTTGGGTTATTCTGGGTTGTAGAACTTTGCAACATCAAGCTGAAAATGACTATCCTGCCTCTCCTCCTTTTTTATTCTTCTTATTCTGAACTTGAACAATTCAGTATTAATTTAGCATCAGGCAACTAAGTTCAATTAGTTCCATCACTTGTTATCACTAGGTTCCTGGGTACTTCACTTTCCTGGATGTAAATACAATTTGTGCGAAGCAGCTTTGTGCGGCTAGAAGGGGCATTAATCATCTGGTCAGTAAGCCAAAGTTCAGATCCCAGTGTCTGCTCTTGCCAGCTATGTGACCTTGAGCAAGCCACTTGGCTTTTCTTGAGCCTCAGTTTCCTTTTCAGTAAAACAGAAACAATCCCTGTCTTGCATATTTTAATAAGTTATTATAAGGACTAAACAAAAGAATTATTGTGAAAGCCCATGATGGTAAAGATCTACAGAAATGGAATAACCAGCAGAAATAATAAATGGTGAAAAGAGGAGAACTTTGTTAAGAAAATGGGAATTTAGTAAAGCTATCAAATGGAGAAGTTATTTAGTGATTTGTAAATAGAAATCAGACTAGATGTGAAAAGAACTTGACTTTCCTAAGCAAGGGAACCCTAATTTCCCTGAGATAATCACTACTTTATATCCAACTCAGAATGTTTTGGGACTAAAGAAATCATTTCAAATAGAAGTTTTGTTGTGATTCTTGTAAAACATGTCTATGACTCTGATCAGACCAAAACATGAGAATGAACTAATGTTAATTTGTGTCTGTGTTCAAATAATTTGATTTTCTCCCCCCCCCATTAATCATTTTATAGACATCCATCCATGTGCCTTCATGTTAGGAAATCATTTTCTTTCCTTAAGTCTCACTTTCCTCATTTGTAAAGTAAGGAAGTTAGAGGAGTTAGCTTCAGATGTCCTTGCACCATAAGTCCCATGCTGTGATTATGTGGACTTCCCTCTCTCTGGCCTTTACCACACAGACAAAAGAGATGGACAAGAGCAAACAGTCCTTGGCTAAGAACCAGCCTGTCTAAATTAGATGATGTGTTTTTCAAATCTCAGCAGTTCTCAAAAGAGATAAAAGGTTTGATTGTTGTTGATAGGAGGAATACCATCAGGAAATATCATCTTGGCTGCCTTTTGGCCTTGGAGTCCTAGGGTCAGAGCGTTTGGGAGCTGGAAGTTACCCATCCAAGAAAAGAGAAGATTTTGCTTTGTACCTTGCTTCCAGCTGTGGTTGCCCTGTCTGCAAAGACAGGATGATGATACCCGCTTGCCTTTCTTCACAAAATGGTGATGCTCCCAAAGTGGAAATATTAGATTGGACATTCTAATCCCAAAGGTGTGGGTTCTCTTTGTTAATGTTATATGTGTGTGTGCTGTATATGTGCACTTGGCTTTCCTTCCCTACTCCTACGTTGAATTGACTTGATGAAGAAAAGGAAGGCTGACTTGGTTTTGAGGATCTTACAGAGTTCTTCACAGAATTTCCTGTTTCTTCCTCTAAAAGATAAGTTTGATTCCCTTCATGGTGGACTGTTTTCATTTACTCATTCGAATGCCCCGCTACTTCCCTAACTTGTTTTTAAGTACTTAGTATTTATTTTATATAATTTACAGTATTTTACATGTAACTGTGTCCTCTCCTATGATAGATCATAAACACCTTCAATGCAGGAACTGGTTAAATTCTGTTTTATCCCTGTCTCCCATTGCTCTAGGGGGTTTGGCACATAAGGAGTGCTTAATAAATGCTCATTGATCAAGCACTCTCAGATAAATTTGTCCTGGACAAAATGATGGCTCCTGTTGCCTGTTGGTGCTTGAAAATACTGACTTTTCCTCCCCTCCTCTCAGAGGAGAATTTGAGCCAGCTTTCCATTTATTGTATTTTATCAAATCAATTCAACAAAAATTAATAGTCAACAACTACGTGCCAGGCACGGTGCTAAGCTCTGTAGATATAAAGATAAATGTGTAAAGACAAAAATAAAATAGTCCTTTTCCTTAAGGGGCTTATAATTTATTGTGGGGGTGGATAGAGTTGAGAGAGGATGAAGGAGAAATACCATGTGCTCAACTTTTCATTTAGCTGTAATTTTGAAAGGTCTTCTGATTTCATTTATAATGAAACTATCAATTTCTATGCAAATATCAATTGTTTGAATTTAAAAACAAACATATAAACAATCTCTCGACTTGCTTAACAACAAATAAATAGCTCTCTACATAACCAGAGCCACCGGTTGGTATATTCAGCCCTTAGTATGGTGCCTGGCCTTTAGTAGGTGATTAATGAATGTGAATTGATTGATTATTGATTCCTTAACTTCTGAATGATTCATTATATCTAACATCATGGGACTAAGAATACGATAATAGTTCACGCTTGTATTCTAAATCATTCCTGTTTTTAGGGAAAGGAACACCTGTATTTGGACTAATACTACAGAAAGGAAAATAATTTCAGAAATAATAATAATAACTAGCATTTGTATGTGACTCTAACGTTTATTGCTTAACATATATTGATTCATCTAATCCTCACAATGGCCCTTTGTGGTGGGGATATTATTATCCCCATTTTACAGAGGAGAGCATTGAAATATGGAGAGCCTAAGAGACTTGCTGAGGATCAAATAGTAAGTGTAAATTCTACTTGACTAGAAAATATCAACAAGAACCAGAACAGGCAGATTTGGGTTTATGAATATAATAAAAATTTTGTTTTTTAATTGTCCTCAACACATTGCAGAGCTATCTCTGAAGGGAGTCTGTTTCCCCCCATTTATTCAGCCTTATTTTTTTAATTGCCTCTGTGATTTAGAAGTATAGCTCCATCAATTGGTTGGAAATCTTAACATAATGATTTTAGGCCTCTGAGTATTTGAGATGTGAGAATTTCTTTGTAATCTTAAGCTCTTAATTAACTCTGATTTTCCAGTTTTTATTTCTTGTAATGCTTGCTAGCTACAAGAGGCAAAATACCATTCAGAATATAAATGATTTCAGATATGTCTGAAAATTTTAAATCAGTTTTTAACTACTAAAAATACACCTTCTGAGAAAGAATAATTTTCCCAGGTTGTTAAATCTTACCCTGGTCTTTTGTTTATGAGTTTCATGGTGAAATAGAAACTTTAGTTACCCTTTTCCCCTTCCCTTATCCTATTGCTTTCTGAATTTAGAAGATTTTTATACCTTTTTAGACGTGTATCATTCCCTCTTTAATCCATTCCCAATGAGAGTAGAGTTCCAGAACTACCAGTCCTCCCCCCCTTCTGATTCCTCTGCATCAGTTTATTTTCTTGCACCTTGTTTGTATAAAATAACTATCTTTTCAACATTTTCCTGCATGGTTTGTTTTATATAATCACATCATACCAAGCTGTACCTCAATCTTTCTTTTGAACTACCCAATTATTAGTACTTAAATAGCAATCTTAGACATATGACTTTACATTTCCACATATAAAAAAATAAAATTTGCCCTTGTTTATTGCCTTGTAATTAAGCTTTGATGTTTATCTTATATTTTTCTTAGGCATTATATGTTAAATTTTCTTTTAAATGCAGGTCTTTTGGGAACAAATTCCTGAAAGTCTGGCAATTCATTAAATGTCCATTTTTTTAAATGCAGAATTATTCTTAATGCTTTTCTGGGTTCCCTGTTCCTTTGTAAGACAGGCTTACATATCCCAGGAGAACTGTGTCCTGCTCAAGATGAGATAGCTAGGAATGTCAGCATAAAATTGAAGCAAGAAACTTGGACAAAGGAAAAAATTAAGTCTCCTTTGCCCTCAGCAGCCATATTCAGGAACCTATAACCCTTTATTTTTAAGCTCGTTGTTATAGTCAAACCAAGTTTTCCTTGCAATCAACTAAAAGATTGTAAGTTCTAGAGAGAAGAGGTATTGTATAGGTAAACCAAGATTTATGATTACTTCTAAGGAAGTTCCTGTTTATGGATTTTATTTTGTCTTTTTTTTTTGCCTTTGAAGTCCTTTAGATGTTCTCTAGACTAATGGAGTCTTAAGATGGGTTTATGAAAAAATTCATTTCATGGAAATGGAAGGCTATCACATGGAAGGACAGCTTGGTTGTATTTGCTTGTTAGCTCATGCAATAGGCAGCTTGAAGTATTAAAAAAGTGAATCCTGCATTAAAAAAAAATAAAGCCACCCATTTTTATTCCTAGCACTATGGGAATGGATTCATGTAAAAATAGGTTCATAGAAACATAAGGTTGGCTTGGGCACTTCTAGTCCTGTCAAGATCTGTTTTCTTGACCTATGTAATCATCTAATCTTATCCTGCTTCTTCAAGTAGCTTTCCCTAATGAAAAGAAAAAAGGCTGGTTCCTCTACAGAAGCACCTTAGGTTCCATGTTATGAGATAGAAGGAAGTTTAGAGGCTATCAAACTCAATGTCCATATTTTACATAAGAGGAAACAGGTCCAGAGGAATTAAGTGAAATCTAAAAGTTCACATAACTTATTTATTCAAGTTTAACAAAGGTGTGCTAAGATTCTACCATGTGCAAGGCATTATGATAGGGCTAGAAATATAAAAATGAAAGATCCTCTGCGTTCAAGGAACTTAGAGTCTGGGTGGCAGAGGATACAAAATATAGATAAATCAGAATTATATGAAGTCCAGCAGAGTGACAGAGGCAAAGGAGATAGTGAGAAAAGTAAAGTAAGAAGATTTAAAAAAGGAGAAAATGCATTCAACTGGGACTTGGATATGGCATGTCCCTTAATCCTTCCCCTTCAGGAAAAGGCAGCCAGGGGTGAAGATGCCATATATCAGTAGCAATATTACTCAATGGAAGTTAGTTATTTGTTTCTCTGATTTAAAGCTACCTCATGCCAGTTTGGACAGCATGTTTTCTGAGTCCTACCCTGCTGGATGAGAGGATCATTTAAAGCCTGCAGTGGGCTAGTGGAATGAGATCTGAATTGGGATTTGGGAGGTGTGGGTTTCAGGTCTAGCTTTGTCACCAACCAGCTGAGTGGTCTGGGCCAAGCCATTGTAAATCTCTGGCCATGAGATTCTTCGTAGTAAGATAATGGACTTTGTCATCTTCGAGGTACTTCCAAATTTGAAATATATGGTGGTTCTTCTAAAGTCTTAGTATCATCAAATTTGTAGCCTACAATAATAATTAATAATAACACACTTCTATAGCACTTTATGGTTTACAAAGCACTTTGCTCACTGTGATCCTGGGACATGGTGATTATTTTATTCTTCATACATTACAAATGAGAAAGTTGAATCCTTGTAAAATGAAGTGACTTTCTTTGAGTTACATTGAGATTTAAGTGTATGAAGCCAGCTCTTCTAGACAAAGCAAGGGGCATTCCCTCTATCCTTTAGATGACACTGGAAAAATTATTAGTGGCTGCTGTTATTTGTCTCCAGCTTTTACAGCTTTTATTCCTTGGTGTGGATGCATTGCTTTTATTTCAGATTCTTTTACCACCCAATAAAGCCCCTGTTTGTGACCATAGCTAAATAAAAATGTCCAATAAACCATGGACATTGGATGGGTATTAATATATCTAGAAGTCTTTGGATTCATACTATTGCTGAGATAGTGGGTGAGGAAGCAGCTTTGAGAGCTGATTTTATTATGCATATAGAAATTACCGGGTCCTCTGTCCCACCCTAGCTACCACAAGCTGTCCCATCCCCAGCTTATAATTGGCTCCCTTGCTTTTTGAGGGTTGTATTCCTGTTGGTACATGTGATATGAATGTGCCGTGCAGAGAGGATGTCTGCCTCTGGCTTATGCCCATGTTTTAGGACATCCCATTCCATAATTTAGTGGGTGCTTAGACTGATGCTTGGCCCAAGAAGTCTGTGATTAGAGCTAGCTACTCCAACTGAGAGATGATGTAAGACAAAGAAAAGTCCGCCGATACTGGAATGAGCATACCTGGCTTGTTATCATACAGCTGCCATGAGAACTGCCTGTGGAATCGGGGGCCCGTTCTGCTCTGAACCTCAATTTATCCTCTATATTTTTGTTTCCCCAGCTTTGTCTTTTTGCCTAGGTTTTGGTTAGTTATGTAAATAACAAAACAAGACATATCGACTGTTAATGCTAAAGAATAATAACTAGTCCCATTTCTGAGTACTTTAAAATTTACAAAATGTTTTCTCCTAACAGTCTCTGAGGTAGGCAATACAAAGATTGACAGAGAGGAAAATGAGCCTCAGAGGAGTGGATGTTCTTGCTTGTGCTTACACACTCAGTGTCAGATTCCGTGGAAACTATGATGTCAGAGCAGGACCCTTGGAGAATATTTCATTAAACTCCCCAAATTCATAGGTAAGAAAACTGGGACCCAGAAAAGGGAAATGATACAACTTGCTAAGGACAATGGTCAGAATGCTAACTTAAGTTGGACTCCTCGCAGCTGAAACCTTTTCATGTCCCATGTGCCATCAGTTTACTGGAGATTGAGAATGTGTTGCTGCAATGAATGACTGTGAACATTATGGATTCCAGGATTCCCTGGGATTTGTGCACTAAGTTCATACCAAGGATGGGATTTTCACTTGCAGTAGGAGTTTCCGTCTCTGCCAAAGCCCACAACTTTGAGTCTTTGCATATACCTGCTTTGATCACAAAGCCTCAAAGGTGGAGAAGCATATGAGACAAAGTTAGGTCTAGGACATCAAACGTTTGTGACTTTACAAATAATTTATGTAAGACTTGGAACTTTCATTAATTCTTTCCATACCTTTTTTTTACTCAACCCTTACAATCCATTCCCCCCACATTTATGAGGGGAGAGGCTCAGAGAGGTTTAATAGCTTCCTTGACACAGCATTATAGTCTAGACTTGAAACTGAATCCTTTTAAATATCAAACACTCTCTTCTGCCTTACTGCTTCCCAATTATTTGTTTTTCTTGAACTTCTTATGATCTAGAATAAATTGGCATTATGTTTTTATGCCCTATGTAAATTAAAATACCTCTAGCCAGCAAGGTGGTAGAGCAGAAAAAGAAGAATGAAATGGGGTCAATTACATTAGAATACTGAGCAAGAGCTGCTTTTCCAATGGAGTTTCCCCTTCCTTAGATGCCTTCTGTTAGCTATACTTCTTCATCCATATGTTAGTTTTAACATTGGAAGGTATCTTTGTCCTACCATGACTTGAAATGAGAATCTTTTCTACTTATAAGCAAAAGGCAACTGATTGTGTGTCTTCTCCCTGAAGAACTTCTTGGAAGAAAAACTAATTATATCCTAGAGGACTCTCATTCCACTTTTGGATGAGAAATAATTTCTCATTGAATGAAAAAATCTCCGTTGGGAGGCACCCTGAGATCATGTAGTCTAGCCTATTTTTGGCCAAGATTCCTCCCCTACAACTTCCCATTCAAGTCATCCTTAAGCCTCTGCATCTTGACAGGCTTTCCATTGATATAGAAGGGATTCATAATTTAGATAAGGCTTGAACTCTGAAGCTCTTTAATAAGCACTGAATGCCTCCTAAAGCACACCATTCCTTTTTCTATAAAAATTGTTATGATTTTTTTGGTTCTCTTTTAAGAAGACTAAATATATCTGCCTCTAAGTGCTGCCCATTGATACTATTTCTTCACTTCATATCCAAGCAAATTTATTTTAAAAAAAAGTATTGTGCTTTTCCCACATGGCAGTTAAAAAATGCTTTGAAAAGTGATCACACTCTTCTTAGAGATTCTCTCTGTAAGACTGATGTTTCCAGTTTTCACATGATCCTCTCATGAAGTGATTTCTTGTACTCTCCATAATTTCTTTACTGTCCTTTGGAAATACTGCAGAGAATCATAACTTTATGTCTAGAAGGGATATTAGAAGGGAGCAATACTATTCCCCTCTTCCCATTTGTAGATGAGGAAACTGAGGAATAGGAAAAACAAGGGACTTGACAAGGACTTGACTAGGTAAGTGGCTAAGATGGAATTTGAACTCCTGGCTCCAGATCCAGTGATCCTTCTGGTGTACTATGATATGTCTCAGTGATCTTAAAATGGGTCACTCTGAATAGGATATTGTATTCTGGCTGTAATTTAATTATGGATTAAGCAAGTGATATCCTCATCAACCTCATTCTGTAAGTTATTTTTTATTAATAGTAATTAAGATGGCAATGGTGCTGTGAATGGTCACCTCCCATTCGGGTTATATTTTGTCTACTATCCCTAAGACTCTGAATTCTTTGTGAGACGTGAACAGTCATACCACCTCCATTATGGAACTTCACAATTGATTTTTGAGCCAAGTGTGGGATTTTGTGGAACTAATTCAAACCTTATTAAAGATAGAATCTGAAAGAAATTATCAGAGGGGAAAAACTTTCCTTAAACACAAACATTGATGTCTATTTCTCGCTCCCTTACAACTGCTAATAGAATATTATCTGAATGATAGATATTATCTCAAGGTGTTCCAATAGATTGAATAGTTTTTCTTGTGTTCTTCAAAAAAAGAACCATTTCTAAACGATTGGCTCCCCTCAGACATTTTTAATTTATTTTTGTAACAGTTGTTAGTATGTGTGAAACTCAGTGAAAAGGTTAGCAGCTAGTGCAGAGTCATAGAATTTTAAAGTAAAAGTAATTGAGTCTCCATTTAGTCCAACCCATACCTCAAAGGCATTCGGCAAGATTTTTCACCTTTCACTTGAATGGGATGAGAAAGTCATTACCTCTCTATGCAATTTAATCTATTTTGGGGGCAGCCCTAATTACTAGGAAGATTTTTTACTTCAATCTAGAATGTGCCTCTTTATAACTCCCACTTAGGACAGCTAGGTGACACAATGTATATAGTGCTAGGCATTTGTTAGCCGGGTGTTCCTAGTCACTTAACCCGGTTTGCCTCAGTTTCCTCATTTGTAAAATGGGCTGGAAAAGAAACTGACAAATCATTCCAGGATTTTTGCTATGAAAATCCCAAATAGAATCATGATGAATCAGGTATTTTTGAAATGCCTGAACAGCAACGACAAACAAAACAAAACAACACCTCCTTGCCCCTGCTCTATTACTCTTGGTTCTGCCTCTTGAGACAAACAGAATAGGTCTATCACTTTTGAACTTAATAACCTTTTCAATACTTCCAAGAGTCCAACCTTCTAACTAACTTCCCAGTTCCCTCAATCTTCCCTTCTCCAGGCTATATAGACCTTTTCCCTTTAACTCTTCTTCATAGCGTGAACTCTTGGACTCAAGATCCTTTACTGTCCCTCTATAGGCGACTAGTTGTGAATTAAATATCTTTTCAGAAGCAATGGCTTCCATTTTGAAGTATGGTGCGCTGATTTATTTTATGTCTGTGTTCCTTAACATTTTCAGATTTAAAGGCAAAGAATACCTTAAATCTATCTTATTTAGATTTTATTCAGGATGATGATGATTTGTCTATTTGTGGGTTTTTCAAAGTTTCATCTATGTGTTATTAAAGTACTTAGATGTAGGATTTGCTCCTTCATTCCTTCAGTGATTGTTTATTGGGCACTCACCAATACAAGATACCAAATGCAAGATGTTCAAAGACATCACTCATCAGTTCTGTAAATACTTGTTCTCGTATAAAACCCAGTTTACCAGTGGAATTCAGTGAGATGGACAGCAGAGAATTGCAGTGTTAAAATTATTTCAAAAGTTAGAACATAGAACAAAGGATACTGGAGCAATAAATGACCTTAGAGATTGGAGTCCTACTTCCCCATTTTACAGATCAATAAACTGAATTTTGGGACAGCATGGCTCCAGAGTCAGAACAATATGGGTTCCAATCCTGCCTCTTCCCCATACTAGCTGTGTGGTTGGGCAATGGCACAACCTCGCACTGTACCAGGCAACTCTCTAAGGCTCTAGATCTCAGAACAATTGCTGATTGGCATAGGGGGAAGCTTTAATCAGTACCGGACCCATACTCTTCTCAGAATCTGGCTCCATCCTGTATGTGTCCTCTCCAAGCATCCCTGCTGTAGCTAGTATCTTTCAGACACAGAAAGTTCCTTATGGTTGGGATTCCTTACAGAGTTTTGTTGGTTGTTATTTTTTATTCATGGCAACGATTTTAAATACGTGGAGATGAAGAGCCAATTTTGGAACATTGAAATTAGCCTGTTATGTGAGAATGGCTGGGCTTTTCTGTGTGTATATTAAGAGGTTAGATTTTTTGTAAGTTCAGTTATTGAAGATAGTAAGAAATTGATTTGTTCATTTGCACAGGATAATGGAAAGAATACTGAATTTAAGAGCCCTGAGGATGGGGCACACATCTTTCTGCCCCTTCCCTGAGAAATGTGTCTCTAGGGCTCTAGACTGAGACAGAAATCAATGTTGTAACTAATGCTAGATAAGAAATTCAAGGTGAAAACTTGAAACTTTGCTTAAATCAAAGTTGGTAGGAATAAAACAGACTAAGATTTTGTCATTTCTAAGTCAGGGGTAACATAGAAATTGCTGCTGAGGTGACTGGTGTTCATTAATTGGAATTTTGATCATTGACTTGGACTGTGAGAGGTACAGGTGGGACACTGTGAAGATGACTCAGTGGAGAGTGATTGGAGTATGAAATCAGAGTGTTTGCTGGCAAGTGTCATTCACTATACAGAAATGGGGGGGGAGGTTTAAATGTGCTAAATGCAACATTTTACTTCTACCTCTGTCTGACTTTCAAAATATAAATGATCTTCCAAACAAAAATGGCAGCATTTGCTAAATAATACTAATAATAGATGCTGTTTCTATGGAGCTTTAAAGTTTATAAAAATGCTTTCTTCATAACCGTATGAGATAGGTAATGAGTGTATTTTTATCCCCATTTTGGAGATGAAGAAAGTAAGTCTAGGACTTATATGGTGGCTTATTCAGTCATGAAGCTTAGAAAGTGGCATATCTGAAAATCAACCTAATCTGTATTTGCTAGAATCTACCTTTTAAAAAGATTCCTCGGGAAAACTGATTTATTTGCCTATTTCTAATACCTTAGGATCTTTTCCATTCCTAGCAGTTGTTCAAAGATTGCTAGAAATGGTTCTATGATAACCCCACAAGCTTCTCAAATTTTAGGATAAAATAATGGACAATGGAATAAATTAATTCCTCCTAAGTAAGAATGTCCAAAAATGGAATAGAAATTAAAAGTAGAGAGTTCTCCATCAGTAAGTGTACCTTCTTGTCAAGTATATTATTGAATGGATTCTTTCTCTGATTAGAAAGGTAGAAGATATGACTTGGTAACCTTTTACTTTCTTTCCAATTTTGATTGTTTATAGTTCCCTCCATTTATCTTCATTATCCCCTCTAAAGCAACAATTTTGTCCCTCTGTGGTATATCATAAACCTTCAAAGACTTCAACATAAATTTTACCTGCCTTTTTTGCCAAAAAGTAGCATCAAACAAATTATGAAAAAATTAAAAATTTGAAAATGAAATTAAAAAAATGAATTTTTCTCAGTCTTATACCTCAAACTTTATAAGGGTCTAAGCAGATTTTTTGAATAATTTTAAATATATATAGTGAATGTCACTTTCTTCTGACTGTTCCATCAATGGCTTTAAATGGGGGTGTCTATGTGAGCATTACTTTTGCATTTTGCAGTAAAATTAAGGGTATTACAGCTTTGTAGCCAGGGATAGAGGGTACTTGACAAGGGCTGATGAAAATGAATTTGCAAATGAAACCAAAAACTAATAAAGGAAAGGAGGAAGAAGAAAACTGTTCATGAGGTCAAGCTAAGAATTTTAATTTTCTAATTCTAATTTAGGTAGGAGGATAGGAGGTGACTAGAATTTTATAGGAAATAAAATCCAAAAGTGGTTAACATTAATACCCAAGTTGTCAAGATCAAGTGAGATGAATGACAGAAACACAAATTTGCCCTCATGGGAATCACTGAGTCTTGAAAAATGAAATGCCTCTGAAATATGATTCTGAGCTAGAGTAGTATCCTTTGAAAGAAAAAAGTTAAATAAATTTATGTATGCATTGAGAGGCTGGGAAGGAAGAGATGGAATAGTATTGTAAAATAGAAGGACAATGAATGTTAGGAAATCCAAGAGCCAGAGGGATTAAATGGTAGAGAATATTTAGATGAAAATAAACAGAAGCAGGAAGAGATATGATTTTCTGTTTGGAGCTTACTATTAACTAGGAAAAAAATGAGGAAAGCCTCCAGTACATCGGGTCGATTGCACTGTGCCAAATAGATGGGAGAACATGGACCAGAGGCACACAAGACAAGCAGGATGGGTTGTGTTCTGTATCACTGAAAGGAACTTCCAAAGTCTTAGTCTTAGATCTATTTGGGCATAGTCCAGATTGCCTGGACATGAGAAAAAAATAGATAAGGAGTGTGGGAAACCGACTACAAGCTTGGCAGAAGCCACAATGGAATATCAATAAGGGAGTTTGCTTATTGGCATCCAGTTGGCTGCTTTCTCTCTCCAAAGCAGTACAATTAACATTTTTTTTAAACTTGCCTTAATGAAAATCAGATCTTCAAAAAGTGGGCAATCAATGAGGTAACTGTTCCTTACATTTTAATCCTAACCAACAAATTGAAATTAGGATTGAATATGTGAAAGAGAAAGATAGGAAAGCCAAGAAGAGTCCAATATGCAGCCTAGATTTTGAAATTTCAAAAGGTTTAAGAGAAAACATAGGCAGTATTTCATGGCCTGAAGTTCTTTGAGGGAAGTAAATCTAACAAGAGTAGGAAGCTCTCAGGAATGACTTCTAAAAACACAATGAAGTGCAGTAGGAAAGAAGGAAGCAAATATTTAACACCTACTGTGTGCTAGGCACTGTGCTATAAATTTTATAGATGTCTCATTTGATCTTCTCAATTTCATGAGTCAGGTGTTACTATTTTCCCTACTTTACAAGTGGGGATATTCAGGCAAAAAGATATCAAGTGACTTGCTCAGGTCACATAGCTAGTATGAGGAGGAAAAGGAACCATTGTCTAAAGAGAATGAAAAGAAAGAGCAACATAATACAGTTCAAAAGGGAAAAAAAAGAATAATCTGCTCTTCGTGGGTTCTTTTAAAACATAGCATAGATCTTTGCCAGGAATCAAAATCATATTCTCTGTCCTAAAAATGCCAAATCCATTATCTTCCTGTTTAAAAAAGAAAACATGTCCATTTCCATACTTCTTTTGTAGCTCTCCTCTTTTCCTTAAGCTTTCCAAGATCCCAGAGACTCGGCAACCACAAATGCCTCTGAAAATTCTCCCAATTTCTGGGACATGAATCCAAGGTGGACATGAGTCCAAGAATGGAGAAGAAATAAAGACTTTTTAAAGGTTAGGGAAATGAGCTAGGTTAAGTAAGCAAATCTGAATCGGAACAGTGATTCCCAAATGCAGCAACAGAACTCTTGAGCAGAGCATATTAATATTCAGCAGTGTACTTTATGCACTTAGGAAGATGGGGCCAATTTCGACATTGAAAATGAAAATGAAGCATTTTAAGGGAAAAAAAATCAATAATGGCAAATGTTGAACAGGTCAGTTTGACCTATCTTTAAACCTCCCTCCATCTTCCTCCCTCCCTCCCTCTCTCTCTCTCTCCATATATATATATATATAAGTATATATATATATATATGTGTGTGTGTGTGTGTGTGTGTGTATAAATTAGTATGTATATGTATATAGGTGTGTGTGTGTATATATATATATATACACACATATATATAAATGTAGTCAACTTTCCATTGCAAGCCATGCTATATGGTAGCTCGGTAGCATGGTGTATAGAGCATCAGGTCTGGATTCAGGACTACCTGGTCTCACTTACTAGTTATGTTATGCTGGACAAGGCACGTAATATCTGTCAACTTTAGTTTCCTCAACTGTAATATAGGGATAATAATAGCACCTCCCTTATAGACTTATTGTGAGGATCAAATGAGATTGTATTTGTAAAAAGGCTCGACACATAGTAGGCGGCTTATAAAGGCCTTTTCCCTTGCTTCTTCACTTTCCCAAATATTTAGACATATCAATGCACCTCTCTAGTAATGGATATTTTGGGAATAAATTGGGTATGTGTGTGAGGGGTTATTATCCTAGTCACTGATTGTTTTATTGATTCTCCTTCCATTAGAAAATGAATTTCTTTGAATTGGGCTGTAACTCCAGAGATAAGTATCATTTGTGGATTAGAGATACTCTTTCCCTCTTAAATATTTTGAATATTCCAAAGAGAGATGTCCTATAAATATCTATCTCACAAGTGTTTTTCTTTTTGCAAAGGAACTGCAATTTTATGATGTTTATTATTTATGATGTTTCAGTTATGAGTTTTATTTAACATCTGTTTAATGTAATTCATGGCAAACTGGACTTGGCATTGGGAAGACTTGAATTAATATCCTACCTCAAATATTATGTGAAACAGGGAAAGTCCTTCAATCTCTTTCCCTTAGCTTGCTTATTTGGAAAATGGATGAGTTAGATCTGGTGACTTTTAAGGTCTTTTCTAGTTACAAATCTTGTTATTCAGTCATTTCAGTCATGTCTGATTCTTCATGATCTCATTTGGGTTTTTCTTGGCAAAAAGTAGTGGAATGGTTTTCTATTTCCTTCTCTAGCTCATTTTACAAATGAGGGAACTGAAACAAAAAGGGTTAAGACTTGATAAGGGTCAACCAATGAGGAAGCTAAGGCCATATTTGAACTCATGGAGATGAATTTTCCTGACCCCAAACCTAGCACTCTGTCCACTATGACACCTCCTAGCTGTCCCAGCTCACAAATCTACGATGATAATATGAAAGCCAAGACTTGAACACATCTCCTTTGACTCCAAAGCCAGCCAGATCCTATCCACTCCACCTGTCAGTATGTAGGAAAACATGCAAATTTGCTTCATTTCATCATATCCCCTTGTCCTAGTATTCCAAAATATATTTAAAAAGCATAAAAATTACTTGAAAAATATTTGGGTTTATAGCTTTATTTTTAACATTATGATTTGCCATCAGTGAAATTCCTCCCACTTGGATTGATGCTTTTCATTTTGATTTAATTCTGTCATTTGCATCATTAAAGATAAAAAAGATGGAATTATTTCCCCTAAGCCTCTACTGCCAATCACCTAAAATCCATAGCTCATGCAAATGATTTGTAGGATGTGTAGAAACTTACCATGTTATCTTTCTGTGTAAATTAGTTTGGGGGAAGCAACACAAAAATCAATTTCACTAATATCGAATTCATATTTATGGGTCTGCAACTCTTGTAGCAACCAAATTTGAGTAAATTTATACTGTAACATTGTAATGCTATTTGAGTTTTCCTTTGGAATTAATAGCCTTCTTCATTAATAAACCAGTGCTCTTCCCCATTCAAGACAACGTTCATTGTTCTTTGTAGACCATCTCAACTTATTTTCCCTCCATACACTTGCTGATCTTCAATGTGAAAACTTGATGGGTTTTCAGTGGGCAGAGGATGTAGTAAGGGCATTAATTCCTCTTTTTATAGTCAGTAGCCAATCAATATATTCCTCATGTTTGGGCTGTTTTGAGCCATTATACTTTTTGAAGGGAAAGAGAGATGTGGACATTCCACAGTGCTTTCATGAATTATGGGTATTCACTGATTGAAGGAGGGATAATTCAACTGGAACAAGTGCCTATGTATTCATTCAGTTGCTCAATGTTTATAAGGTCCCACAAGTAATGTCTACCTATTGGTATTGTGCTGTATTGGGAGAGAAAAAGTCATTATCCTCAAGGATATTATCATTTAATAGGATTGATGAGCCAGATACAGTAGTGAAAATTAAAAATGGGACAAGATCAGAAAAGAAGTCCAAAATACAAAAACAAAACAAAAAGACAGTATGTACTAAGGTTAAGTGCAAAAGTCCATTTGGGGATAAGCTAAAAGCAAAGAGAAATCACTTCCAGAAAATGGGTTTCTCTTTGAATTATATGTTTGTGAAGAGGCAGAAATCAGGGAATAGGAAATCTAAAAAACAGAAAAGGGCAGAACCAAACGGTTTGTGCTAGGAACATGTTCGAGTGATAATAAGTAGCTTGGTTTATCCTGGGCAGGGATTATAAGGTGGGCAGCTAAACTGAGTCCCACTTATGAAGGATCTTAAAGCAACTTGACTTTATTTGGTAAACAATGAAGAGTCATTAAAGGTTTTTCAAGAAAAGTGATAGGATCCTGTTGTACCCAGAGCAGTGAGAGAGAAAGTAAGTTATTGTGTTTATTATATTAGCTTTTATTATGCATGGCATAATATATTACAACAATAATTATATAACCTCTAATAATAACATTAATTCACACCTAAATATATTGGTGCTTTCCGGTTTACTTAAAAACCTTTCTCAATAATAAATTTAAAACTAATTCTTCCAGTTTCCAAGTTCAGGGTTTTGTCCACTGAGTCTAGAAGATCTGAGTTCAAATCCAGTCTTAGATACTGTGTGACCCTGAGCAAGTCATGTAATCCCTGTCTAAGTTTTCTCAACTCCAAAATGGAGGTAAAAGTAACCCCTATCATGCAGAGTGACTGTGGACCAAAGCACTTAACACAATGCCTGATACACAGTAGGCATGTAATAAGTGCTTAATCTCTTTTTCTGACTCTTCTCTTTTCCTTGTACTATGTAGAATCTGAATGAAATCCTAGAATCCCTTTGCCCTTAATAAAAATAGCAATGATTCATATTTGTTCCTTATAATTTAAAAGCCCTTTTGGATCCCTTAATTCATGTAAATTCAGTTCTGTAAAACAAATACACATTGAAGTTCTGCCATTCACAAGTCCCAGTGCTAGACACTATGAGAATTATTAAAAAAAAAAAAAAAAGACCGTTTCTGTCTTCGAGGTGCCTACTATCCAATCAAGGAAGTGAGTAGAATAAAAGGTACTTGAGAGCAAGAACTGTTTGATTTTTATTTATCTTTGAATTCCTATCACGTGCCTGTCCCTTAGTAGGGTATTAATAAATGCTGGTGAATTTAATTGAACATATTTTTTTAAAAATAATAAAATATTGGAAGTGGAAACTGTGAGAATACTTCCTTTCTAGTCCAACCAATAACTAACTACCCCCCCCCCAATAAGTCATTCATCAGACTTTCTTGAAGATCCTGTGATGGAGAGGCTAATAATTCCTGAGGGTAGTCTGTTCCTCTAATTGCAGGGGAGATGTTATTGTTTTGTTCCTTATGTCTGACTAAAGCCTACCTTATTCTAATATTAACCCTTTGCTTCTATTTAGTTCCCTTTCAAATCATAGCCCACTATTTGGTCAGAAAATGCTTAATCCTGTACTAATGTAATAGATTGACTAGTCATAGACTAAGACTTAGTCATAGGATGATCGATTGAGAGCTGGAAGAAATCTTAAAAGCCATCAGCTATAACTTCCTCATTTTACTGCTGACGAACTGAGGCCCAGGGAGCTACCCAGTGTCACACCAGTATTGTGTGTTGTGGGATTTTACCAAAAGAGTTCCTTCCTTTGGTAGTACATTGGTCTATACCTTGCACACACTGCCTCCCCTAGAATGCAGCCTCCTCATTCTCAGTTAACTGTCCTCCTCGGGACATTTCAGATGATATTATCCTTCCCCAAATGTGTCCCAGGGAACGCTCTACTCCTTTCCATGTGTCCTGTGATGCAGTTATGATACAGAGAGACTCATCACAGAATAATTATCACAGAACCATATTATCTTGGACCCTAAAGTTGAAGGGACCTTGGAGACTACTGATTGGTCTCAATCTCCCAACTGTGCAAAGTGTTTGCAAAACTTCTTCGAGTCATACTGCTAGTTCTGGGGAAGGTCCTCCTGACAGGGCAGTCTAACCACTAGGCAATGCTGCTCTTTTCAGTTTCTAATTTTCTGTAGATGTCATACTCATATCAATGGATAGATAGAGCTGGGATCACACCGTAGACTCCTAGAAAACCTGGAATTGTTTAGAAGCAGCTCTCAGATAACTGTGGTATAAGATAAGAGTATACAGGCAGGTGATTTGAAATGGAGACTATTACAAAGATATCTATTTCCATAGGTTTTATAGACTTTTATGAAAAAATATTCTTTTCTCATAAAATCTTGATGCAAATGGTCTGTTTCACTAAGCATACTGCATCACCACCAATTGTCCATGTTCCCATATTTTAGCTTTGAGCTTCATTACCATAGCAAGGAGGCAGCATAAAAACAGAAAACCCTTTCCCTGGAGTCTGGCAGCCAGGGTTTAGGGAGTAGCTCTTACCTATTGTCTGTGTGACTGTGCAAGGGTCTTCATCGCTTTTGGTCTTGCTTTATTGTCTCTAGGAGAAAGGAATCAGACTAGATCACCAGATGGTCCCTTCCGCCACTAATGCTCATGTGTACGTGGGTGTGTATACTCACATACTGGTTCTTCTCTGCTCCCCTTCATTAGTCAGGCAGATTAACAAATGGTGGCTGGAACCATTAACATTCAAACTGTTGACTTCTTGGAACTCCTTTCTTTGTTTTGAAGGGTTTGGAGCT
Organism: Myrmecobius fasciatus; assembly: GCA_023553655.1. Taxonomy (NCBI): domain Eukaryota; kingdom Metazoa; phylum Chordata; class Mammalia; order Dasyuromorphia; family Myrmecobiidae; genus Myrmecobius; species Myrmecobius fasciatus. Next base: position 127,349 of record JAJPUD010002774.1, read on the forward strand.
AAGGGCTGTTTCTTTCTGAAAGTACATTTTATCTCCACTTAAATAAATACTATGAGCTCAGTCAGAATTTGGGGAAAAACAAAAGTACCCTAAGTTAAAAAAATATTTCTATCCTTGAGGGGCTAAAAATCAAACTGGGAGGAGGGAACAGAACCAAGCAGAGAATATTTCAGGGAGCAATATAAAATTTTTCTCGTCTGAGAGTATGATCTATGGGGGTAGCACTTTTGGAGCTTGAGGGCTCAGGCTAGCAGAAATACAGGGGGTTCCTGCAAGCCTTCTTTTCCTACCAAGGTCTGCTCTTTAACATGTTCCTCCTTCAGGTCAATGCAGCCTCCTGGGGAGTTCCAAAGCTACAGCTTTTTAGTGTAAGGAGGTCACAAGCCAAACCCATGAGGCAGCCCTTACTGATCCCTAAGGTTTCACCCCTGAGTTTCAGGTCAGTTGACCTTGAGGGATTAAATTCAAGCTGCTTCTTTCACAGCAGAGTGGAGCATAGCAGAAAGGAAACCCTTGTCTAGGAGAGGATAGTGGCCAGTCTGCCACAATAGTAATAGTCCTAGGTGGTACTGATTAAAGTCCCTTGGTCAGAACCCTGGAGAGCTACAAATGTGCTTGAGTCCTTGCAGTGGAGGGGGAGATACCACACTTTCCTTCTTGGGAAATATATGCCTCCCTTAATGTCATCAGATGAAATTAGTCTTCTGTGTTCTGAGCAGGTAGTAGTACCTAGATGATGTGGGACTGAGACAAGAGGTCAGGGGTCTGTCCAGAGCTGTGCTGTGCCTGTTTTACTTAACCCTAAGTTCAGATCTCAACAGAGAAAGTTATGAGCCAACTAACCTTCTAATATTATAAACACACATGAGTATTTGTGTGCACACATATGGATTTACATATGTGCACACACATCAAACATACATCTACTGTATACACACAAGGTACAGGTCTCTCTCTAAGACTCCCAATGATAGACAAAACTGCTAAGCTACCTGAACAGAGGGTTTTCCCAACTGATGAAATGGGAGGGGACTTTGTAAATGTACACCCCCATGGAGATGTTCATGGATAGATACGTACGTACCTGTATGTCTGCTGAGATGTGCGCTCTTCTCCCAAAACAATGTAGCACCTGCATTGGCGTTTCAGTTCTTAGAAAGTTGCCTCTGGAGAGACTCTGTTCTTTGGATTGATTGGCCACAAGGCAGGTGCTCAACATGTCAGTTATCGCCCATTTTCCCATCCATCCACAGTGGAGGAAAGTTGTAACAACTTGAAAAAGAGCGCTAGTAATTAGCCTCCAAGAGATCCTTTTGAAAATTATATCTTGCCAATGTGTTACCAGGATTGACGACATTTTAGTTGAATATTCCTGCTAGGTGGATACAAGGCTGTTAGTCAAGTGGGCACCTGGAAGTAGGCCCGGATAACCCTGGGGGTCTAGGGGAGAATGTTTGGACGGACTCCTCCTTTGGCCACATGTAAAATTTGAATCTCCAGATCCATAGGATTGGCTGCTACCTCACTGCGTGACGTTGGGCAACCTTCTCTCCCTTGAGCCTCAGTCTCTTTACATACCAAATGAGAGGGTTCGAGTAGCTGATGGCTAAGGTTTCTTCCAACTCTAGTGTTTTGTAATTTTTTATCATACTCGGTGATCTGCCTCTTATTTGTCAGGAACTGAAGTGCCCTGAATTGGGACCCCATCTTATGCAATTACATGATCATAGCTCATATTCTGGTAGAGACCTCTGAGATCATCTAGTCTAATGTCCTAATTTTAATGCTAAATATATTGAGGCTCCAGGAAATTAATTTGACTAAGATAACATAGGTAGTAAAGGAAGTAAGGTAGAACATAGGTAGTAAAGGAAGGGATTAGGGGCTGTGTGCTCTTTCTAGAACCAATCCTCTTCCCTTATCTTTGAAATGTGGATAAAAATAGCATCTCCCTCACAAGGTGGCGTGAAGATCAAATGAGAACACACACACACATGTATATTTATATGTATGGATAACATATCCAAACATATACATGTATAAAGTTATATATCTTTTAAGTAGTATATAAATGCTAGCTGCTGTTGTGACTGCCATCCCACATTTCTTCAAGGGTTCTCTAAAACTGTGATGATTTAAATTTTGCATTGTTTTATATTTGAAAGTATATTTTTGTCCTCCTGGATTCATGCAGAGCATGTTGAGGGCAGGGCAGACACCACTTCTTACAATTTTATTTCCCCATGCACCTAACCAAGTTTCTTGTATCAGATAAGAACTCAGTAAAGAGTTCTTGATCTAAGGTAGGATTTGACGCTGGGTCTTGCTATCTAGTCATGTACAGTGGGATGTTTAAAGCATCTTCAGCCTCTGATGGAAATTGCATGTGTTCCCGAGGTCCAATCATTTCTCTTCCCACTCTCTAGCATGGAGATAGCGACCCTGACCCGGGCAGATGCGGACTTGCAGGCCTGCCGTATGCAGATCAGCAAAGACATAATTGGCATGCTATTGAAAAACCTGATTCTCAGCGGCAACCTCTCAGCCCACATGGAGAAAAGGATGACCTCAGTTTTCAAGAAGCAGTTTCTCCTGATGGAGACTGAAGTGCAAGAGGAGTATGATCGAAAGATGGTTGCTCTGACCGCAGAGTGCACCTTGGAGATGAGGAAGAAAACAGAGACCCAGTGTCAGAGGGAGATGGCAGCCATGGAGGAGGCCGAGGAGCTGCTGAAACACGTCAGCGAGAGGGTGAGTCAGCTCCCTCTTCCTCTAGTTCGCTCTCTGTTTCTGAATCGCCTTCTCTGGCTGTACAAGGAAAAGTGCTTGTTGTTTTACAACTTTTCAGGGAACATCATAATTTTGCCATGTAGATGTTTCAAGCTGTGCCTGAAAACCCTTCAAGAAAATAAAGGATTTTTTTTTACTCTTTGCCAGTACTGATCTATATTTGTCTGAATTGAACTATGATTTTTATTGGAAACTTTAATATCTTGACCACGATAGTTATTGCAGCCTCTTGTGATTGAATGAATGAATAGGAAAAAAATAACATATGTAAGCACTGAAAATACAAAAAAGCACAAATAGCCTTTACCTTACTAGAGTTTAAATTCTAATGGGGGCCACAACTCACAGAGGGGGGTGGTGAACAAGGAGTGATAATTAGGTTCAGAAAGTTACAGAAATGGGGAGTGGAACTGAAAGGGCATAGTTTGACATACTCCATCCTGGGAAAATGGCAGAGCATCTCTGGTCTTGGCTCACAATTCAAGAACCGGACATTGTGGGGAGGTAATAGCAAGAAGGTGGCCAATATGGAAAACTCCCTCTGGGCGGGCTTTTTCCATCATACTAGAGAATGTCTCACTAATGTGCAAATAATGTAAGGATAATGATAATCATAGCCAACAAAAAATAAATAGCTTATATTTCTATAGGGCTTTAGGGTTTACAATGTGCTTTCCTCATCACAATTTTGTGAGGTATTTTATAAAAATATTATCCACACTTTACAGATGCAAAAGTTATGGGTGGGTAAGGAACTTGTCCAAAAATCACAGTTAGTAAGTAAAACTCAAACACTGATGACTCACTCTCTGGCAAATATATTATTCCACAGAAGCTTGTGAAAGGTTACTTTGGAATCGATTAAACTTCTCATCGGTGAAAAACTCAATAGTGTGTTTTCCCCCCACATTTCATCCCTATTAACCTAAAAATGAATGGCTCATGTTTGTCACATTTGATCACATCAAATGATGAGATGACATTGATGGAATAACTAGTATCCATCATCACTGAATCCTGAGGCACCTTTTCATCTCTCATAGGTGTCTGTCTGCTAAATGTGCAATTGATACTGCTTTGTGTAGGATGAACAGAAGCCAGAACTGATGTTCTGAAATGGGCTTTCGATATTTACTCATTCAGTAATTTGACCCCAGACTCATTTTCCAACTGTCTCCCACTATTTCCCTTTGTGCTTTGAAAACTCTGACCAAATGGGACTTCTTGTATTCCTCTGAACTGTATTCAAACTGTTTCCCACATGTCTGATGAATTCTGACCCAAAATTCAGGCTCAAATGCCATCCCTCCTTTTATAAGCTTTCCCACATCCTTTTCCTAGGAATGATCCTTAAATGTCTGCTGCATTTTCACATTTTGCCTTGTGTTGTAATGGTCCATGAGTCTCTCTTAAGTCTCTTATTCAATTCGCCTGAAGACAAAGTCTTTATTTTACTCTGTATAAGAAAAATGCTTATCTTCAACTAGTCCTTAGTAGAAAAGAACAACAAAACCTTCCTATGACCTTGCCATTTCTTACTGTTATCCCCAAACAGCTCTTTTGATTGAGTGATTGAGTCTTCCGTGCTTTTACAGCTACTACCTCTTTGCCACCTTTAATCCTTTTGCATTACGACTTCCAAAAATACCACTCTTCTCAATTGCTCTCTCCAAGGATTCTAGGCTTCTTTTAAAAAATATATATATATTACTGAAGTTGACAAGAGTCAACAAAGGTAAACACCCCCATACAAAAAAAAGGAATAGGAAAGAAGAACAAAAGAGCTGTATGTTAAGCTAAATCTCCACTATAAAGATACATGTGTGTATATGTATGTGTATAGAGATGGAGGATTTAGCATTTTATCTAATTCTCAAAATCAGTCAATGCTCTCTGAAACAGGAATTGGCCATCACAGATAAATCAATTGCAGGTGTCTCCATCATCTAGAAAACTAAGAACCATAATGGAGAACAGGAAAGTCTAGTTCCCATTCCCTAATTCATTCACTTAGCAGTTTCTCTCTCACCAGTCTCCATGACCTGAAAGGCTTGCGTAAGGCAACCTACAACCTCAAAAAAAAAATTCAGTTCTATGTGTTGTTCCTAGGAATACTACTTCTCCCCATGGCAGAAAACCAAAAGGGATAAGCTAGCATTGGCAGGGAGAGGAGCATGTCCTATTCAGTGCTGCAAAGCAGCTTAGCCAGGGGACTGAAGAAGAGGGAACTAGAACAAGATGTTTGTATATCACCTCACTGGGCTGAGGGAAGGAGTCATGTGTCTAGTTGGGAACAGGTCTGTATCACCTAGAAGTTACCTGAGGAAGAGAAACTAATTGCAAAGCATGAAAGGAGAATGTTTGGAGGTCTACTTATTAAAGAAATACCCACTGAAGGGGAGAGAGTCAAAAAATGAACAATAAAAAGGAACATAAGGGGGAGAGGAATGGAAAGATTGAAATTCCCGAAAATCTCAGGAGGAAGAAAACTCAGTTCAAGTCCTTGAGCATATACGCTCATAATCACATAAAGCAATAAGGAAAAATATTAACAACAGAAGGGAAAATGGCCTCCAAATTGAAGTAAACCAGGCATCTACAAATAAATGGTATAAAACAAAGAAAAATTAACACCTGATGAGGCAGAGGTCCTTGTGGATTTCTAGGAAACCATAGAACCCACAACAGTACATTCTGAATGATTTAGAAGAGAAAAAAGAATTGGGAGAAACTTAAGCATTTAGAATTTCAAGAGGCTTTACCATTGATTTAGTCCAACCCTGTTATTTTACATATATTCAGAGATATAAGGTGAATTATTCCTAGTAAGTATAAAACCACATATTATACATTTCCTTGAGACAATATATTTAGGACTATTGCTGCTATATCACACTATATATATTTTACAAGAGCCTCACTTATGCTTAAAACATAGATGTTCCAAAGAAGAATACATTTTGATGATATTTCCTGGTAATCAGCAGTTTTCTCATTGTTTATTGATAAATATATATGTTTGCGTATATATGTGTATGTGTGTGTGTGCATGTGTGTATTTTAAATATGTCAGTAATGAAATAGACATTTCTTCTTTCAACAGTCTGCTTTAGAATATAGAAATTTACTGCACAATCTACACCGACGTGAGCAGGACCATTTGAGGAAGTCTCTCTTGCTCAAACGGGAGGAAGATTTTGCAAAAGCATACAGAGAACTGGCAATTTTTCAAAGAAATGAACTACACAACATCTTTTTTACCCAGATAAAAAGTGCTGTTTTGAAGGGAGACCTAAAGTTGGAAGCTGCTAAAATGCTCCTTCAAGATTATTCTAAAATACAGGTAATGTCATAAAAGGTTACTTCAACCTTATGGTAGAGCAATTTCCAAAAATGTTTCCTTAAATGTCACTATTCAGAGAGACCTTTTGTATATTTACTTTTGCTGCTGTTGTCGATTGCTGTTAAACTCTTCCCCCATCCTTGTTTCCAACCTGTTAACTCTCCTTTCTCCCTTCAGCGGCTCTCCTTTTCTTGCCATTTCCTCTATTTTCCCTTTTTTATTCTGTTTCTCTTGTTCATTCATTCATTCTCTTTCTCTTTTTCTCTTTCTCTTTCTCTCCCCATCTTAACTTTCTCCTTCCTTCCTTCATTCCTTTATCCCTTCTTTTCTTTTCTTGCTTCCCCTGATGATCAGCACAGAGGCTTTAAGCTTCTCCATTTATAACTAAACAGGTTCACCCTTCCTTAGGCAGCCTGGTGGCCCCCATTACCCAAAGGCTCACCATATTGGTGCTGAACTTAATATGGATGCACTAAAAGTTTGATCTACTGCAATTCTGAATGTCCAAGATTAAGCAATCTAATAGATTCACCTTCCCCCAAAATACAGATTACAAGCATATACCATTTTTTCTTGATTTCCCTTTGTTCTTCATGAATCTTCCTTCCCCTCTTTTCTTTTCCCTTTGTGTTTCCTTTTTCCTTTTTTTTCTCTTCCTTCTTTGTATAATAGACTCATGAATATCAGAAGAGGAAAGCATCCCAGTGGTCCTTTAATCTAATCAACACCTGAATGGTAATTCTTAGAAACAAAGCAAAATAATTAACATCTAATAACTTTTATAACTATTAACATAAAGTATATTCTACTTTTTATACAATCACTTGTTTTACATTATTTACATTGAGTTCACAAGTATTTGACTCCATTTCCTTAATTTTTCATCATGAAACTCATTCTTCTCACACTGAATATTAATTATACCTTTGGCATAAAGTTCATTTTCCCAAGTCTACCTTGATTAAAACCCATAGATTTTCAATGGTGTTAAAATAATTGGTTCTTATGCCATTGCAGCATGTTTATCCACATCACCTGGATAAACTTCTTAACCTTTTATGATATGTGGTATGGTGAAAAGTTGTGTTACAGTGTTCCATCTCCTTATTAATTAAAGATCAATTGTATTTTTCTCAATATTCTCAGAATGGTTGTATACTTATCAGAGTTCGTCAGTCCCTCAAAGTGTATCAGACTTCCAGATCCTTGGAAAGTAAAAAATATCCCCCAAATATTTTTGAGGTTGATATTTTACACTTATAAAGATCATCAAATTCTTTAGTCTACCTTCTCTGACAATGGTTTTGGTATAATCTTGACTGAAGAAGTAAGTTTCCTTAGTTAAGACAATTGTCTTTTTAAAAATCTTTAGCAATTCACTCTTGGTATTACCTTGTCCACAATGACAAACATTTTTCTTCATAGCAATGATTAACATTTTCTTTTTTCTTTTTGTTTTCAATGTTCCTCTGACTTCAACATAAATAAGGTGCATTGTAAAGGGTTCTTTAATACTACTACCTGTTCCTTTGAAGGTCTTTGCTTATTTTCTGAAAGTTCTTTGGACTGCTGTGCAATGATGGTTTCTCATTTATTTCTACCAAGAATTGGTTTCATTTTGGATTTGAATAATATTTGGAATGCTTAATTTCTTTAAATCAATGGCTGCAATGTCAATAATGACTATTGCAGTGTGCTCTTAATATGCTCTAACTTAAATGTTCTCTTGTAATGAAATACTTTCCTAAAAACCACAGAATTTAGAAACACAATAAAAAGAGCAATCCAGCAAATTATATATATATATATGTATGTATGTATGTATGCATACACACACACATACATACACACACACATACATATATATATATATATAGCATGAAATCTTATTCTCAGTTGACTGAGAATTCACTACAGTTAGTGAAAGCAGCTCAGTCTAACTTTTTCTGATCAAAATTGGGTGATCTGAGTCATCCACCAGTAGAAGGACCCCAAAATGGTTATTGCTATCACAAAAAGAAACATTCAAAACTATCGGTTGCTCCAAGTAATTTGCACACTACTCTGGTCATTCTTCTTCCACTTGAAGATCTGCAGAAATGGAAAGCTCTGCTTCCTAAGACAAGCCATTTTTCAGATTGTTTGGAATCCCTCCATTTTCTCCCTTATATTGAGCTAAAATGCCTCCTTATCACTTCTCATCTTTGTCCCAAATTTTTTGCCCCTGGGGATAAGCAGAATATGCCTAATGGTTTTGTAAAGTGCTTACAGAGAGTGTCTTCTGCCAGCATTTTGATTCCCTGATTGAGTACTTCCAGGAATTCTCTCGATTTACAAAGCTTTTCCTAAAACTTTACATCCAAAACTGAGACAGAACCCCAAATGATATACCAGATTTCAGTGCAACAGAACGATTTCCTTTTTCATTTTGAGTGGTATAATTCTCTTTCTCAACCCTGCAACTGAATTAGAACTCTTGTCTCTTCCTTTTCATAGCCAAAGCCCTTGAAAAATCTGCCTGCATTTGTCACTGTCACTTTCTCATTTTCACTTACTTCTTGATCCCTTTCAATAGAACTTCCCTCCCTATTACTGTTAATAAAATACCTCTAATGTCCCTGTGATCTCTCTCCTGCTTAATCAAATGGTGTTACCAATTCTTGTGCTTCTTGACTACTCTACAACATTTGACACATTGATAATATCACCTGCCACAGGACCTCCATCTTCTCTATCATGCTTCTCCTCCTATTTGTCTTACTGGTCTTTCTAAAACTTGCTATCCTTGAGTTACCCCAGGACTTTGCCATTATTCTTAACTTCTCTTTTTGCAGTTTTTCTTCTGGCAACCTCATTAGCTTTAATGTATTTACTTACTATCTCTGTGGAAATAACATAAATTCAGAAAATTTACCCTCATCTCTCCTCCTGAGTTCTAATACTGTGCCTCTAGCTACTAGCTGGGCCTCTCCACTTTGATATCCCATAGCCTTCTAAAACATGCCCATGCATCCAAAACAGAGAATTAGATGTATCAGAGGGTCCAATTGTGACCCCTTTGAAAAGCTTTTATGTAGCCTGAAAGTTTCAGAAGAAATGAGCCTTTTTATGATCCCTTTTTTCCACTCTCCAGTGGGACAGTACTGATAAAAATTTTTCTTTGCCTTTTCAGAGCTTTCTTCTTAGTTATCATCCTGAAATGACTCTCATCTGATGAAATAATACATCATTCTTCAATTTTTAAAAATCCAGTGGGGGAAAAACCTTTTTACTTTTTATTTCTAACAGGAAAACAATATGTTTATATGCATGTTGTAATGGCTCTGGATAAGACACTATATATCAAAACTTGCAGAGCCAAATTAGGATCAAGCGTATGGGATTTTGATCTTTGGTATTGACATCCAGAGAAGGGGATACAACTCTTTCTTAAGGAGTTAACCTCTCAAGCTGTGAGCTGGGGCCTCTTGATCCCTTCCAATAGCCTCATTTCTCTTGTGAGTTCTGCTAAGATAGCCAAACATAAACATGTATACAACTGGATTTGCCACAGGTACCAGAGTTCCTACTTATAACTCTACATGTCACCAAAACATTCTCCTCACCTATCTTCTGACATTGAGATTTTCACTTAGACATTGGTATTTTTGCTGTTTGTTGACCTGTTCTGAATATAGCCTAGATGGATAAGCTATAAGATTATTTTCCCCAGCTTTTCTTATATGGGCAATTTACTGAAGCATGACTGAGAGGGCTTAGCAGGCAGGAGTTTCAGGTCTGCCTTCACTACCAATGTGACCTCAGAATGCTGGGTTTCTTCATTTGTAAGCTGAGGACTATAGTACCTACATTCTGTGCTTTATGGGTATGTCATAAGATTCAAAGGAAATGAATGACCTCTATAATCAAAAGTTAAGCTCCTTGCTTAATATTGAAAGTCCTTCAGAAGTCCTTACATTTGTAGGCTTCTTACATATACCTTCCCCTCTCACATATACTTTCTGATCCCGCTACGATGATTTATGTGCTGTTAGTTTACTGCATGTGTAATTCCCTGTACCATCTAACTCTGCCTTTTACCTGGAATGCCCTTGCTAGTCATCTTTCCTGGCTTGCTCAAATCCCAATTTTTGCAGGTGGTCTTTCCAGGTCTCTATTCTACCCGTAGTACCTTCCCTCTAAGATTGCCTCCCAATTCTTCTGTAGGATCTTCTATCTATCTAGTTATTTATGAGTTGACTCCCTTTTAAAAATCTAATTCCTTGAAGATCTGTGGGATAGTATATTTTTTTCCTTTTTTATCCTCACTTCCTGGTCCAGTGCTGAGCACTTGGATTGACTGATTCCACACACCCTGGGGCACAACCATCCCACCTGCTTTTTGCTCCTTGTGCATGATGCTCTGTCTTTTCCCTTTAAGCCTTTATACTGATTATTCAACACATATGGAAATGTTCTCTCCTCTCTACTCTGTTCCAGGATCCCTGATTCTCCTTAAGAGAATTCTCCACTCAGATGCTGTATCCTGCCGTAAGATCTCCCTTGTCTCCCAGCTTCTATGCCTTCTTCTTCAAGGGCACTTTCCTCACATTCTGTAGTGTTTCCACCTGTCTTAATTCATGTTGTCTCTTCTTTAGAGTATATATGTTATTGAGGGCAGTGACTGTTTTTACTTTTTTTCTGTCTACAGAACTTCACATAGTGCTGGGCATATAGTATGTACTTTACAAATGCTTTTTGATCCTTATTGTAATTTGCTAATATAAAGGGCAGAATAGACTAAAAGTAAATTACATGTATCTTTTTTCTTTTTTTCAAATAGGAGAATATTGAAGACTTAATGGATTTTTTACAAGCTAATAAGAAATACCACCTGAGTAAGCGATTTGGCTACACACAATACCTGATACAAAGCATACAGTCATTAGAAACCCGGGACCAAAGTCTTCTGAACACAGCAACAGCTCAGATAACAAGCCTTATCCACAAAAATGAGAGGTAATTAAATGGCAAAATTTCCAAATAATAAAAAAAATGTTTCCTAGGAAATAAGATGCTCTTTTGTCAATTCTGTCAGAGGTCCTCAAATAGAGAATTCTAAGAGGCTCATGAAGCAATGATAGAGCTATTAACTGGCAAAGACATTAGCTGTTAAGTCTTGCTACAAGTTCTATGCAAAAGTATTGGGTGAATATCAATTATTTAACTCCACATGTCTTAGAACTGGACGTCATTTTAGAGCTAAAAGATTACACAGAGGGGATCCTCAGTCAATAAATACATTAAATGACCTACTATGTTTCAGACACTGTACTAAGTGCTTGCTCAATGACACACAGTTGCTTCTTTTAGAGTCCAGATTTGAAGTTCAGTGGCCTATTGCCATTGCATGTTGCCTGAATAAGAGCTAATGCAATCTCTTCATTTTATAGTAGGGGAAACTGAGGCCCAGGGAAAGTAAATGGCTGGCCAAAGGTCATGTAGAATGTTAGTGGTAGATCCAGAACCAGAAACTAGATCCATGAGAAACACACACTTGATGCTATAGAATTTTCTCCTGTTGTGGCATCCTCTTAAATATGGGCTCCCCCCCCTTTCCCTGCCTTGGCAAGTGGGAGGAAGACAGAAGGAAATTTGGGGTTTCCTATATGCTTAATTGGATATCTTTGGTTACCCATTCTTATCACCCTTTGGGGCTGCATAGCACCTATCAAAGAGTTTTTTGTCTCATCAATGTTATGAGCAGATGTGGTTTATTTTTAAACATTTTTTAGACTTAACGATATTGTTGTGTTTTAATTGTGACCTCATGTTAATATTCATTTATTCCCCTAGAGAGATAGAATGCTATAGGTGAATAAATGCTGACTAACCCTTCTTGGGGTTAGAAAATCCAGATTCGTTTCCTGGATCTGAGATGTATTAGATGTGCAAACCTAATCAACTCATTTGAGAATCTCAGTTGCTCCTTCTGGTAAATGGATGCACATAGTTTTGTTACCTACCTTGCACGACTACCATGATGACAATGTTTTGTAGCCTTTAAAATGCCACACAATGGGTTATCCTTTTATATTGAAAAGGATGCTTTGGCTAAAGAGCTGGCTCTTAAGCCAGGAAGACCTTATTTTGAGTTCCAATACTGACCCAGACTAAGTGGTTGGCTCTGACCAAGTCTCTAAACTCTCAGTATTATAGGCAGCTCTTTAAAACTGTTAAGTTGCAAAAAATGGTTCATTATAATTTTGAAGTATTTGTAATTGATTTTTGTTATCCTTTTCCTAGCTGCTTTTATTTCACTTGCTTTAGTTCATAAGTCTTCTCATGATTTTCTCTATTCATTACATTCACTTCTATGTGTAGTCTTATAATATCCCATTGTGTTCATGGAGCACAACTTGTTTATTCATTCTCCAAGAGAAGGGCAGCAATTTTCTTTCCAGTTTAATTTTTCTCCAAAAAGGAATAAATTTGGCACTACAAATTAATTGAAATTTCCCAATTAATTTATTCTATATTAAGAAACATTTCAGTTGACTTGAACTGGAGAATGCAACAGTGTAGGATTATAGAATCTATAGTTGGAAAGAAGGACCTTAGCCATCATCTGGTCTAATCTTGTCATTTTATAGATGACTCCCAGAGAACTAATATACTAGCCCAAACCTTGTGATGCCTAGTCTAATATTTTCCTTTAAAATCGTGATATTTGTCATATTTCTTTGGATAACTGCTCCAGTGGGGAAAATGTAAGGTAATTAGAAAGAAGTTACAAAAAAGCTGATTGAGTTTGAGTGTCTAAAATGGGAAGGATTTGCCTTCTGAAATAGTGATATTGGAAATATTCAAAAAGACTGGGGATGACAGTCAAATAATCCTTAAGAGGAAATTAAGGTTTAAGATTTTATTTGGGCTAGTTAATTCATTGGAGATCTTTCTATATTTAAGAGTCTTTAATCCCCAGGAAATTTTTTGAGTAGATACTAGTGAGACTTGTTCTTTGAGAATGTACTGTTTAATGGGCTATCTATATTTATTAATAGAGTTACTGACTCACTAGGTCAAGGGACTGTCAGGAAAGGCAACAGCATGGCAGAATGAGAGACCACTAAATTTGGAATCAAATCTTACTAGCCATGTAACCTTAGCTCACTAATTTTAGTTTCTTTATAAAATGAGGAAGATAGAGAGACCTAAGGATTTTCACCTGTAGTTCATCTTTTGTTGCTATGGTTGTTACAATTTTGAAGCCTGTATTTCAATAGAATTCATTTTTTATCAACTGATGTACGTTTTATGCATTAAAAATTCATTCTAAGAGAGGGTCAGAAGCTTTAATCAGACTCCCAGTTCTAGTTCAGTTCAGTTCAGTTCATCCCTATCCCCAAATGAACCGGCACATTGAGGAACATGACCCACTTTGATCATCCACTCCATGGATCTGTTGCTCTGAGACAAAACAATTTTTACTTGCATGTGACAGTTCATGACAACAAAGATCATTTCTCCCTTTAGTCTTCTCTTCTACAGACTGAACGTCCTCATTGTCTTCAACTGGTCTTCTTGTAGCATGAAATTAATCCCTTTTATCCTAAAATAAGGAGCAAAGAAGTGAATATAACATTTCTGATGTAGCCAGGTCAAGAAAGAGTACAGCGAAGTTATCGGCTTGCTATGGACACTGTGAGTGCACATTATTTTCTCACTGGCTCCCAAGTTAGAGGAACTGGATTCAACATTACATTCATGTCCCTCAGCCATCTGCTCTATGCCTAAATGTGATTTCTTGCTGATATGATACAGTTAAATAGATTCTTCTTGATTAATAGATAAATATCATGTTGTTGAGAGGTTTCCAGTGGTATGTAAAAGGACTCTCCTTGGATCTTTCCTATTTAATATTATTACCAGTGACTCACCATTTGCCACCTTTAAGTTTTGTGGATCACCAAAACCAAAAAGAGCTAATACGATAGATAACAAAGTTACAATTTTTTTTTGCCAAATTGTATCAGTGATCCTAAACCAATAAGGTAACATTTAACAGGCATTTAGGTCAATCAGTGAGTTGTAGAAATATAGCATGGAGAAAATATGCTTGGTCAGTACTCCATCTGGGGAAAAAAATCTACTGATGACTTTGGTTGACTTACAAGCTTAATATGTCAGCATCTAGACACAAATATTTAAAAAAATTTTAATTACCTTGAATACTCCTAATCTGCTTTAATAAAAAAATATTATTCAGATCAGGACTGAGGACTATCCTGCTATACCCTGCATTTTCTAGATTGCACCTGAATTATTGTGTTCAGTTTTCAACAGCCTATTTTGAAATAAACATCAACAAATTAAAATGTATTGCAAGGACGTTATTCACATTGATTTCAGTAGTTATGGAGCACAGGTGGTTACAGAGCAATAGATGAAGGGACAGATTTGAATTTATTAAAGACTTCCTAACATTGGAATTGTCTAAGAATGGGTCATACTATCATGCACTAATTTACCTCCAGTATTTAAATCTATTTTTGTGTTCAGTCAGTATTCTAATGACAAATTCCTGGTAACTTTCTGACTCCTAGAATCATAGATTTAGAGCTGGAAGAAAGATGAGAGATTATATAGTCTGATTTCATTAATTTATGGGTGAAGAAATTGAGATTCATAGAGCTTAAAAGATTTGGTCAGGGTGATGTAGTAAGTTGGCAGAGTTGGGATTTAAACTCAAATCTTCTGAAGTCAAGATTGGGCCTGTCCAAAGTATTAAATATTATTGACCCTAATCCTCAAAGGTCTTTCATTATTTTTGTGGCCAGGAATAGATCACATAATCATCATCTCAAAGAGGAAAGACATCTTGGTGGTAGACAAGAGCCCTTTAGGAGCAAGCAAGGAAGCTGAGTTCTGGTGCCACTAGTAGCTATATGACCTTGAGAAAATCACTTATGGGCTCTGTGATATTAGTGCTAATATCATGGCTGCCTAGAAGCTGAATCAGGGTAATAAAGTCATAAAGCCTAAGATTTCTTTGGTTCATATGTTGTCGTCATACCATCATGGAAGATTTGTGGAGATAAGACAATTTTAGGAAGTCTGAATCTATTAAGTCCCAGAGACTGCTTTTAATAATGGCAGGTGAAGATCACAGAAAGAATACTGAGCTTGCAATTCAGAGATGGAGTTTTTCAGTCCTATTTCTATTTGATGATTTGCTGACACTGTGGTTTTGGATAAGTCATTTAAATTACAAGCTACAGTTTCCTTTCTTGGAAATTGGTCTTACAAAAACTTCACTAGTTCATAGAATGATCATGAGGAACTTTCTCAGCTGAAAAAACTATGTAAATCAAAGATGTTATTGTTGGTTTTGCTGTTGTTAATAGAATATAGAATATTTTGCGCTGGTCCCTGAGTGAAGAAATTTTGGATTGTGGTACACTTGATAGAACATTGGGCTTACAGTTAGGGGGAGGTATCATTAAATTTCTCCTCAGACACTTCCTTGTTGTGTGACCTTTTCTTAGCCTGTTCTTCATCTGTGAAATGGGGATATTATTACCCATAATATCCACTTCATGGGATTTCTGTGAGGACAAAATAAAATGCTAGATATCACTTTGCAAACCTCAAAGCTCTTTGAAAATATCTATCATTATTATTATCATTATTATTTACTTTTACTACTACCAAGATAAATAAAACTAAAACCATACTTCTGTGATTCTGAAAATATA
Source organism: Myrmecobius fasciatus (assembly GCA_023553655.1). Taxonomy (NCBI): domain Eukaryota; kingdom Metazoa; phylum Chordata; class Mammalia; order Dasyuromorphia; family Myrmecobiidae; genus Myrmecobius; species Myrmecobius fasciatus. Next base: position 143,219 of record JAJPUD010002774.1, read on the forward strand.
TTGAGGACAAGCTGTTGGTCTAGGACGTAAGACTTCTAGTCCAAACTATGACTAACTAGCTATTTTTAGGAGAAAAAAAAGTCAGTTCGCCTTCTGGGCCTTAATGGATGTCATTGGATTGAATGACCTAAAATTATCCTTCAACTTTGGTTACAGTATATGACACCATTCAGTTAATAAGTTAATTGATAAAAATGTGTTGCTAAAAATGGAAAACAGTAATTAAGAAACCTAGTTCCTCTTTACCACCTTTCATGAAGACAGTGATAATGATCCATAATACCTTTGAGCTCTTGAGGTGTCTTCTCAGTTGAACATCTATCAGTCAAGGATTTTTTCAGTCCTTCTAGGATACACAAGTTCATTTATGTGATACCTTCCCTATAAGCAGTGAGCTTATAGGGATCATTTTATGAGTTAGTTGTTATGACCAAAACAATAAGATAAAATGTATCCCATGGGGGTCAACTTTCTGGTTGTGAGCTTTTCTGAATTTTGCTATTGTGTTCTTTAAATAATACACACAAATTCTCTCTGGTCTATATTAGAACTCACTCTTGCTCAATAGGACCTATTAAATCTTCAATTCCACTGACAGTTTTTGAGTATAGAGGCAACCTCTACACTATAATGAATCATCACAAGAGGACTCTATCTGAGGTCAAGTATAAGTCATTTACCATTTATTCCTAAATGTCCTCCCCTTAACAATCCTGTTGTTCAGTTGCTCAGTCATGCATATATATATATGCAGAACTATTGCACACTAGACCCTTCTGTCTACTATCTCTGGAAATCTGTCCTAGTTCATATTCATTGTTTCGATGGCACTCTCTATCCATCCCATCTTCTGCCATCCCTTTCTCCTTTTGCCTTCAATCTTTCCCAATATCAGGGACTTTTCCAATGAGCCCTTTCTTTTCACTATGTGGCCAAAGTATTTAAGCTTAAGCATCAGTATCTGAGCTTCCAGTGAATAGCCTGAATTAATTTCTTGAAGTATTGACTGATTTCATTCCCTTGTTATCCAAGGGACTTTTTAAAAGTCTTCTCCAGCACCACAATTAGAAAGCATCAGTTCTGCAGTGCTTACTTTTCTCTGTAGTCGAATCCTCAGAACCATACATTACTACCAGAAAAACTTTTTTTTTCACCTTAACGTCCTTTGTCAACAAAGTGATACCTCTGCTTTTTAGTCAAGCACTCCAGATTTGCCATAGATTTCCTTCTAAGGAGCAAGCACTTTTTAATTTAATTTCATGGCTGCAATTGTTTGTAATGATTTATAACTTGTACCTTCCAGAAAATATAATGTACCACTGAAATTTTCAGTCTTAAATATTCAATTGGAAACTATGGTTTTAATTGTATGTATTGTTAATGTAGAGCGGGGTATTTGGATGAAGACCAGATGGAAACACTGTTGGCTCGAGCTCAGGCAGAAGTTCTTTCTGTTCAACACAAACTGGAAAATGATTTGAAGCAAGAAAAGAAAAAACTTTGCCAAAAGCTGACAATTAAGAGAAGACGGGAAATGATGCAAAAGGTAATATAATTAATGACTAAGATACTAAATAGCTCTTTTTGGCATATGGCAGCAGTGCTATTATTTGCCAATAAGGAGAACTGCTAACCTCTTCTCCCAAGGTTAAACAGAGATAAGAGTTGAACATTTCCAGTTTAGGACTTTTCACTGACTGTTCCCCAGGCATGGAATTCTTAACATCTTCATCTCTGTCTCCTGGGATCCTCTACTTTTTTCAAGTTCCAGGTTAAGTCTTAACTGCTCCAAGAAGCTGTCCTGATCCCTCTTAATGTTTTCCCCTTCCCTCCATTTGTTATTACTGAATATGTATCACATACATATAACATACATAATATTTATATACATTTACCAGTTACACAGCAAACAGCTATATACAAATAAAATACATAGGAAGATGTTATTTGTATATAGCTTGTGACTGTGAGCTCCTTGGAAGCAAGGACTGATTTGTGTCTTTGTTGTGTTTCTTTTTATCTTCAGTCCTTAGCATAGTGCCCAGAATATATAAGGATGTAATATTATTTTATTATTATTTTTTATTACTGTTGAGTCCTTACAATCACGTCCAAATCTCTATGATCCCATTTGGTGTTTCCTTGGCAAAGATACTGAAGTGGCTTACCATTTCCTTCTCCAGCTCATTTTCACAGACGAGGAAATGAGGCGTTAGCTGGCTTGTCCAAGGTTGCAGTCTAGTCTGAAGCTGGATTTGAACTTGGGTCCTTCCGACTACAGGACCAGCACTCTGTCTACTATGCCACCCAGCTACCCCAAATTTGGGTGACTAACTAACTAGCAATGTAGGTTAACAGCCCAAATTATGGAAGGGTCAACTTGACTTTCATGCCCCAGAGATAGTGAGCATTGTCTTGGGTAGTATATAAATTATAGCCCATTATTAAAGTTCTTCTGATATATAGTATTCATAAGCATTTAGTCACCTGTCATTTAGGTGAGGCCTACTGGGTTTATATGAAGGAGATATCAACTTTAATTTAGACATGGTTATCTCCATTTAACCAAAATTAATTGTGTTCCCTCAGTTTTGTTCAGGACTTTTCTTAAGTTCTGAGGGAAACACAAGCTTTTCACAAGATTTGTCTCATGTAGTATGTGAGATTATAGGACTAGGAAGAGAGCCTCAGAGTCTGGAAGACCTAGCTCTAAGTATCACCTCTGTCATATACTAGCTTTCGTGACCCTGGAAAACCCACTTAATCTTCCATGATACAAGGCAAAGCTCTAAGAGTATAAATTAGAAATGAATTTCTGATCTGTATCTGAGAAAGGAATTTCCACACTGGGAATTTTCCTAGCAGTTAAAATTATAGTTCTAGAACAAAACCAGAAAAAAAATCATCCCATTCAATTAGCTAACATTTTAATTCACTATTTATTGTGTATGGAACACTGAGATACAGGATGTCCCAGAAATCTCAGTGCCAGTTTAAGTTTTGTTAGCTGGGAACTGCATTAAGACTTTTGGGACACCCTTTATAAAATGTGGATAAGACATAGCTAATACAAGTAAATTCAACAAACATTTATTAATTGCCAGCTGGATGCAAAATCTTGTATTATTCCTGGTATCGAGCAAAAATTCAACTCTTGTCCACCTGCAACTCCTAGGCTAAGAAGGAGATATACCCTCAGCCCAGATACCTGGCGTTGTAAAAATTAAGTGGATCATTGGAATGCTAAATAGAAGGGGGCTGTTTCCATTAATATATAGTGCTAAAGAAGGTATCCATTGAGAAGTCTACACTATTTGTCCCATACAAAGTGAGAGTCCTTGGGTCATCTGAAATTCAAGCCATGATGCTGCTCTATGGTTGCACAAATCTGGAGTATAGAAAAGGGAGTAATGTATTCAAAGTAATTATTTTACTTTATGCAAAAATGCCCAATTAGGCAATTTAGCCTCTTGCATGCAGATTTCTGTGAAATGAACCGGCCCTGCTGTGTAAATTGACAGATCAAACTAGCTGTCTATACAAATGAAAATTATTAAGGCTCTTCATGGAAGGCAAAAGCTTTTTGGTTACATCAATCATACCCAGGCAGCTTTGGGAGAAAGGATGAAATTCTTTCCAGAGGCCTTCATTACAGTACCAGGCCTTATTTCGACCCAGAAGAACCATCAGGAATACTAAAGAATTGTCATTGTTTCTTCATCCTTAGTAAGCAATTTTTCTTTCTCAGGGACTCATAAAACATCAGAGTTGTCATGGATTTCAGAGATCAACTAGTCCAATGTGCAGCACTCATCTTTTGCAGATTTGGGTTTCGTGAGGCTGGCCAGTTGGTCAGAAAAAGGTCACCTATGATGGAGAGGGACAACCTGTCTTTGATGCAGAGGCAAAAAAAAAGGATAATTTATAAAAAACAGCCATGAACAAGCAGTTTTGTTAGTGGTGGTATAAGTATGAGCCAAAGAGGGATGGGAGGACGTACAACATCTGTGACGAGCAGTTGTCCAGCCTTTTCTTGAACACTTTCAGAGAAGAGGAATGTCGCATCATTCAAGACGGTTCATCCCAGTACTGGATGTTTTTCATTGTGAGAAAGTCTTCCCACCTCCCCTTCCTTCTTCCACCCTACACTCCCTGCCCTTTAAATTGAGCCTGACCACTTTCTTGTGATTTCTGCGCACACTTGGAATTTTCCTCCTGGAAAAATCTCATTTCCCAAAGATTTAAATAATTTTAGCTTACATTTGTTTCACCTTTTAGAGTTTACAAAGCATGTTTCCAAAATCTTTTGGAGCCATTAGGAAAAGAATTATTATTCTCATTTTAAAGATAGGGAAATTGAAGAAGAGAGAAATAAAATTTTCATTCTACTGCTAAGGCTTTTCTTTTCTGGGCCATATGTCTTTGGTATCTTCAGCAGGTTCTCTCATTCCATATTTTCTATTCATCTCAGTCCTCTGGACAGCCTGTGGCTTGTGAAAGTTCTTCCTAAAGTGGCACCCAGAACTTTATACCACATTTCAGATGTGGTCAGATAAGGGGATAGTGAAAACATCAACTGCTAATACTAAAAAAAAATGCTTAGTTATTAGTCAATTAACAAACTTTTTGCCTGAAAATGAAAAGTGGTGGAAAAAAGTTCTAATTGCTGCCAGATTGTGAAAAAAATTGCTAACATCAGAGAAGGCCTTTATAATATTGAGAAGATATACAAGGCAATATTTTGGGCATGAGATGAATGAGAATGTTATAGGATAAGTAGGCATGGAAGGACTGCAGTCTGCACCAATGAAGGAAGTGGCCATATTGCTGACATCATGGTTCCATCAGAATCAATAACTGACTCAGAATATGGATACAAAATAACCCTCCTCCTGGTGAATTTGTCTTTAACTTTATTTTGTTATTTTATCATGACTTTCTTTGGATAATAACAAAATTTATATAGCGCGATATCCTTCATTTCTTCAATTTTAGTCTGTCGTGACTACCCCACTTCTGCACTCATAATTACCCCTTACTAGACTGTCTCTAAGCCCCTTCACATGCACTTAACATTTTACAAATACTTTACAAACTATTACAAGAAATCACACTCTCCAGCATTGCTTTGCTTGTGAGCTTGCCTTTTTCAGAAAGTTGTATTTATTCCTGGAAATTGTGTATCAAGTTACAGCCTTGATAATGTGTTGCAAGGTCCTCCCACAGTCATGGCTGATTGTATCTCCTCCCATCCCCACTAAACTGTAGCAACACTGACAAAATTTTGTATTCATGCTCTCATCTACAAACTATCCTGTTTCTTCCTCTACATCATACACAGGTTGTCCTCATCTGAGATGACATCATCTTTCTGACCAATTGCCCACCTTCAAGATACCTAATTTGTTTTATTGGAAATGCATTTCCTCCATACAGCCATCCCAGATTAATTTCATCAATCTCTAGTTTTTCCTTTATTCCAGAAGCTCAATTTAGCTAATATGTTTAAGTTCCTAATATGTACATAGCAGAATGAAGCAAAATATGGGAGAGAAAACAAAGATTATTGTTAAAATCAAGAGGAAGAAGCAAATATATCAATACAAAATCAGAGCTCTGGCATCTATTAGCTTTGGGACTTGGGGCAAATTATTTAATATATCTGAGCCCCCATTTCCTTATTTGGAAAAAGAAAATTCTATTTCACTCTAGTAGGTAGTGTTAATTTTTAGGAAAGTTCTTGGAAAGCAAAGTCCTATATAAATGTGAAGAGGAGGAGGAGGAAGAAGAGAAGTTATATTGTTATCATCCTCACTGTAACTCTTGTTTCTCTACTACGATAGTTGATCCACATCAGATTTATTACACTAAGTTTTAGAAATAACTCTGATAAACTGGAATGTTTTTATTAGGAGGTTATCAAGATGATGAGGGGCCTGGAAGTCATGTAATGTGAAAAACAGTGGAAGGATCTGGGCTTGCTTAGTGAGAGTAGAAAAGAATTAAGTGGACCATGATACCTGTCTTCAAGAATCCACATGGATATTGTGTGTCCTACCTGACCTCAAACTAGAAGTACTAGGTCTAAGCTGCATTTTTGGCTTGATGTGAATAAATATTTTCTATAAAATAGAACTGTCCAAAAATAGCATGATTTATCTTTTAATATTTAAGTAAATGTTCCTTGACAAATTAGTTCAGATGAAAGAGATAATTTTTTTTTCTTTCTAATATAGATTAAACTTCATAGTAGCTAAGGTCTTTTCCAATTGTGAAATGCTGTGATTCTGTTAACAAGAGAAACCACATACATAGCACTGCACACACAGAAAAGAATAAATGTTAGTCTATTGTTTTTCTATTAATTAAGAACAGTATCTTGATGGGAAAGAGTTTATGACCATCACTATCTAAGATAGTATTTGAGACATAGTAGATCCTTTATCAATGTGATGATGATCATGATCATAATGTGATAATTCAGAATTTTATCAAGGAAATTGGCATGATTCAATAAACATTGTCATGCTAGGTGTGAGCCATAATCCCTTTAGCCCACACTCTGGTCTCTTGAGATTATCCAAGAGAAATATACTGTCAAGAATTCATGGTTGGCCTTCTTGATATTAATCTCAAAAGCTCTGTGCCATAGGAAATATAAAACTTAGTCCTCAAAGATATAGTCTAGTAAAACAGAATTAGAAGGGAAATGCTGAGATATGATCAAGCAAAATGAGGAAGATGAAAAATTACAAGCCGGGTGATAAAAATTTAACAGGTTTTTCATATTATCTTTTTGACGACATTAGCAAAAAGAATTGCGGAAGGAACAGCTTTCCATGAGGGATGCTCTTAAAATTTCTGGAGAGGTTAGCCATTACTTGATCCACTGGCGAACCATACTATCTGACCACAATGCCACACTGGAAGAGCTAGTTGAAAGACTTGACCATGATGCCCTGGAAGAACTGAAGACCTTAAAGCAGGGGCTTACAAAGAAAGCGGCTGATGAGTTGAGACGCATCCAGAATGGTGTGATGACCCAAGAGTTATTGAAACTCAATGTGCCCTGGCTCTTCCTGCAGCAAATTTTAGAGGAACACAGCAAAGAGATGGCCATCCACACTGAGCAGGTTGAAGGGGAAGAAAGGGGCAAGAGTCAAGATTTTCTCCAAAACATGAAGCAAAATCTAAATGATGAACTGGAGAGAAATGTGGCAGAACAGAAGGAATTAAGGCATTGGGAACAGCTGGTATTCATGTGAGTGTCTCAATTGTTGATTTTCTTAGTATCAATGTCTAAAAAGTGAAGATGTACAATCACAAACATGTATTGAGTACCTACTATGTGTTGAGCCCTGTGGGTGGGATCTGGGTATGGGGGGGTGGAATTAGGTAAGATTCAGTGTCTGCTCTTAGAGAGTCTACCAGTCTAAGAGGAAGATAAAACTTGGACACATATAAATGTCATGTACAATATGACTTGTTAAATGGTTAAGAGGTTTAAGATAAAATTATATGTGGGAACTAAAAGAAAGCTCATTACTGCTTTGAGGAGATCAGAGTAAACTTGGTAGGAAAATGGTGTATGAATTGGGCTTCGTAGGTTAGGTTGTGAAGCAGAAAACTATTGCTATCCCAAAAGTGATAATATATTTTAGAATTCAGGTGTTTTAGAGCTACTTTGAAATCTCATCCCCATATCTGCTATAGTCAGCTATAGTAGCAGATCTGAGGATCAGATGGGGCCATTTTGCCAGACACAGATAATAACAGTCTTTTGTTTTTCCACCCTCATCCTACTGATCTGCATGCTTCACAGAAGGGAAGGGAAGAAGTCCCTGAAAGTAGAGACTGCATTGGTTTTATTGTGTCATAGGTCTGGGAGAGTGCTCCAACAATGATGAATGATTGTTTCATTTTTTAAAGAAATAAATAAAATCGGGGCAGGAATCTCACTGGGTAAGGATGGGGAGGGAAGACACAGCAAGCTTAATGCACTCCTTGAGCAAAGGGGAAAAAGCAGAAAGAGGTAGGATGGGAAAATGCAGCAGAGAGTAGTCCAGTTTGGCTGGAATATAGAACACATAGTGAGAAGTGTATGAAATGAGGCAGACAATGTATGGTAGCACCACCCAGAAGCAGCTAAGAGGTGAGTAAATAAAAGAATGGACCTGGGGCAGAAATCTTGAATTCAAGTCTAGCCGAGGACAATCACTAGTGGGAAAGTCACTCAGGGTGAGGGTTAGTCCATTTCACTTTGCTCATTTTTGCAGTGGTGATGAAAACAGGATTTACTCCAGGACTGTTGTAAGGAGAAACTGAAATAATATATTGTAAACCAATAACATAAAGTGCTTTGCAAACCTTGAGGTGGTATACATACATATAAGCATACAATATGTGTATTTTTCTATGGAAGTATGTGCATATGTATGTTTATTATTATTGTGAAGGTCTCAAATTTGGTTCTTTCAGCTCGTTTGAATTGGGCAGTATTTTCTTCTCTTTTCCAGAGATTTTCTTTCTGATGGGGAACAGCTTTTAATTATCCCTCATCACCTACCTCTTGAGATAACTGGTTCAGTAGAAAGAGTTCTGCAACTGGAATCAGAAAGCCTGGGGTTCAAATATGGCTCCAGAGACTGACTAGCTGTGTGACCTTGTTTGTCTCAGTTTCTTCAATTGCAAAATCGAGACAATAATAACATCTAACTTCTAGGAACACTGTGTGGATCATAGAAAATAATACAGGTGGGGAGCAGAGCCAAGATGGCGAACTGCAGACAGCGTTCTCTGTGAGCTCCAGAGACCTTCCCTCAGACCCAGACAAATTGAACCTCCGAACTGGTTTGGGAGTGAGGGCTCCACCAAACACTTAGACTACAAAGCACTTCTATCAACAATCTACTTTGAAAAAACTTCGGAGAAGGTTAGCCTCAGGGGAAATTGGCCACTGGTAAAGATCAGATGCCACCCAGGGCGGAAGTCGGGGCTGCAATAGAGGGGTGGATTTTAGGCACCCAGGAAGCCCCTGGGAGACGCCTGGGCCACTTTGCTCTGCTTGCGGGCAGGTGCTTTGGCAGATCTGCCTTCGGTAAAGGGTGGATTGAGAGCAGCTGAAAACGTGGTCCTAGTGCAGATCTAGCTCCACCAGCCTCAGACCAGAAGTCAACTCCGGCAAACTGCCCCAGGGCAAATTGAAACTGCTGCAATATTCCCTGCTGGTGACTGATACCTCAACTCAAAATTATGAGTAAGAAGCAGAAGAGAGCTCTCACCATAGACAGCTTTTACTGAGAAAAAATAGAGCAGTCCCCAGATCCTGAGATTCTGAAAACAATCCCAGATGAAGCCACAAAGGCTGACTTAAGCTGGTCTCCCTTCCAGAAGGCTTACCTGGAAGATTGCATAAAGAATCTCAAAAGAGAGCTAGAAGAAGAATGGGGAAATAAATTGAGATCAGGGCAACAGAGATATCAAAAACTGGAAAACAGGACTGGTGAATTGGAAAAAGAAAACAATTCACTGAAAAACAAAATTGGTGAACTGGAAAAAATCACCAATTCACTGGAAAATAAAAATGGTGAATTGGAAAAAATCACCAATTCACTGGAAAATAAAAATGGCAAATTGGAAAAAGACAACAATTCACTGAAAAACAAAATTGGTGAATTGGAAAAAGACAACAATTCACTGAAAAACAAAATTGGTGAATTGGAAAAAGACAACAATTCATTGAAAAATAAAATTGGCAAAATGGAAAAAGAATGCATTGATTCAAGAAATTCAATTGGCCAGCTACTAAAGGAGCTAAAAAGATAACTGAAGGAAATAATACTCTAAAATTAAAATTGAACAAATAGAAGTAAATGACTCAATAAGACTTCAAGAATCAGTCAAACAAAAACAAAAAAATGAAAAAATAGAAGATAATATGAAATATCTCCTAGGAAAAACAACTGACTTAGAAAACAGATCCAGGAGAGACAATCTAAGGATTATCAGACTCCCTGAAAGCCATGATGAAAAAAAGAACCTTGATGCTATCTTCCAGGAAATCGTGAAAGAGAACTGCCCTGATGTTTTAGAATCAGAAGGCAAAATTGGTATTGAAAGAATTCACCAATCACCTCCTGAAAGAGACCCCAAAATTAAAACCCCGAGGAATATCGTGGCCAAATTTCAGGACTATCGCACCAAGGAAAAGATATTGCAAGCAGCTAGAAAGAAACAGTTCAAATACCGAGGAACTGTCCTTAGAATTACACAGGATCTGTCAGCTTCCACATTGAAGGATCGAGGGGCCTGGAATCAGATATTCAAAAAGGCAAAAGAACTTGATTTACAGCCAAGAATAAGTTATCCAGCTAGAATGAGCATCATCTTCGAGGGAAGAAGATGGTCATTCAATGATACAGGAGAATTTCACCTATTTCTAATGAAAAGACCAGATCTGAACAAAAAATTTGACCTCCAAATACAGAACCCAAGAGAAGCATAAAAAGGTAAAAAGGAGAAAGAACTCTTGAGAACTATATTTCTACTATAGGTATCCTTAAAGAATGGGGGTATAATTGGATTTTTCTTTGATAATAATGGAAAGGAAATTAGAGGTGGAAGGGATACCATACTGAAAAAAGGGGGGGAAGGAGGCAAAATAAAGTAAAAATAAAGGAGGTAAAATAAGGCAAAATCTCATAAAGAGACATAGAAGATCTAATATAATTGAGGGAAAGAAGGGAGGGCGATGAGTATTATGTAAACCTTACTCTCATTAGATTGGACTCTAAGAGAGCATATCAGACACATTTGGCTTCCAAGAAAGGCCTGACCCTCCTTGTGGGAAGGTGGGAGGGAAAGGAGGAAAAGAAAGGGATAAACTAATAGAAGGATTAGGGGAAAGATATAAAGGGGAGGGAGGGACTCTAAAGGGGGGAGGACTATTGGTGGGAGGTGGTCATCAAAAATAAAGTACTGGGGAGGGGGAAAGGGAGAGAGGGGAAAGGGAAGAGAAAATCATAACTCTGGGTAAATAAGATGGCAGGGAATACAGATATAGTTATTTTAACTGTGAATGTGAATGGGATGAACTCTCCCATAAAACGGAAGCGGGTAGCAGACTGGATTAAAAGCCAGAATCCTACAATATGTTGTTTCCAAGAAATACATCTAAAACATAGAGATACATACAGAGTGAAGGTAAAGGGCTGGAGCAGAATCTTCTATGCTTCAGGTGAACAAAGAAAGGCAGGGGTATCAATCCTTATCTCGGATCAAGTAAAAACAAAAATAGATCTAATTAAAAGAGATAAGGAAGGAAACTATACTTTACTAAAGGGTACCATAGAAAATGAAGCGGTATCAATACTAAACATATATGCACCTAGTGGTATATCATCCAAATTCCTAGAGGAGAAACTAACAGAGATGCAAGGAGAAATAGACAGTAATACTATACTAGTGGGGGATCTCAACCTTGCTCTCTCAGAATTAGATAAATCAAACCACAAAATAAATAAGAAAGAAGTTAGGGAGATAAACAAAAGGCTAGAAAAGTTAGGTATGATAGATATCTGGAGGAAATTGAATGGTGATAGAAGGGACTATACTTTTTTCTCAGGGGTTCATGGAACTTATATGAAAATTGATCTCGTGTTAGGGCATAAAAACCTCAAAATCAAATGCAGAAAAGCAGAAATAGTAAATGCATCCTTCTCAGATCATGATGCAATAAAACTCACATGTAATATGAGGCCAGGAGAAAATAGACCACAAGTTAATTGGAAATTAAATAATCTAATCCTGAAGAATGAATGGGTGAAAGAGCAAATCATAGACACAATCGATAATTTCATCAAGGAGAATGACAATAATGAGACAACATACCAAAATTTGTGGGACATGGCTAAAGCGGTTATAAGGGATAATTTTATATCTCTAGATGCTTACTTGCATTAAACAGAGAAAGAGAAGATCAATGAACTGGGCTTACAATTAAAAATCCTCAATTAAATACCAAATTGGAAATTCTGAAAATCAAAGGGGGGGAGAGCAATAAAATTGAAAATAAGAAAACTATCGAATTAATAAATAAAAGTGAGTTGGTTTTATGAAAAAACCAACAAAATAGATAAGCCTTTAGTTAATTTGATTAGAAAAAGGAAAGAGGAAAATCAAACTGTTAGTCTCAAAAAATAAGGGAGAACTTTCCTCCAATGAAGAGGAAATTAGAGTAATAATTAGGAGTTTCTTTGTCCAACTTTATGCCAATAAATTTGATAATGTAAATGAAATGGAGGAATATTTACAAAAATATAGATTGCCTAGGTTAACAGAAGAGGAAATAAATTATTTAAATAGCCCCATTTTGGAAAAAGAAATAGAACAAGCTATTAATCAACTCCCTAAGAAAAAATCTCCAGGGCCAGATGGATTTACATGTGAATTTTACCAAACATTCAAGGAACAATTAATCCCAATACTATAAACTATTTGAAAAAATAGGGACAGAAGGTGTACTACCAAATTCCTTCTATGACACAGATATGGTGCTGATAGCTAAACCAGGTAGGGAGAAAACTGAGAAAGAAAACTATAGACCCATTTCCCTAATGAACATTGATGTAAAAATTTTAAATAAGATTTTAGCAAGGAGATTACAGAAAGTCATCCCCAGGATAATATACCATGACCAAGTAGGATGTATACCAGGAATGCAGGGCTGGTTCAATATTAGGAAAACTATTAGCATAATCAATTATATTAATAACCAAATTAATAAAAACCATATGATTATCTCCATAGATGCAGAAAAAGCCTCTGATAAAATCCAATACCCATTCCTATTAAAAACACTGGAGTGTATAGGAATAAATGGGCTTTTCCTTAAAATGATTAGTATTATCTATTTAAAACCTTCAGCAAGCATCATATGTAATGGAGTCAAACTAGAACTATTCCCAATAAGATCAGGAGTGAAACAAGGATGTCCACTGTCACCATTATTATTCAATATTGTCTTAGAAATGTTAGCTTTGGCAGTAAGAGAAGAAAAAGAGATTAAAGGAATTAGAGTAGGTAATGAGGAAACCAAATTATCACTCTTTGTAGATGACATGATGATATACGTAGAGAACCCTAAAGACTCAACTAAAACACTACTAGAAACAATTCACAACTTTAGCAAAGTTGCAGGATACAAAATAAATCCACATAAATCATCAGCATTTTTATATATTACCAATAAAGTTCAGCAGCAAGAGATACAAAAAGATATTCCATTCAAAATAACTGTTGATAGTATAAAATATTTGGGAATTTATCTACCAAGGGAAAGTCAGGAACTATATGAACTAAACTACAAAACACTTTCCACACAAATCAAATCAGACCTAGTCAATTGGAAAAACTTAAAATGCTCATGGGTAGGCCGAGCAAATATAATAAAAATGACAATACTACCCAAACTAATTTACTTATTTAGTGCCATACCAATCAAACTCCCAAGAAATTATCTTACAGATCTAGAAAAAATAGTAGCAAAGTTCATTTGGAAGAACAAAAGGTCAAGAATTTCAAGGGGATTAATGAAAAAAAAAAAAAAAAGGCTGACAATGGACTTGCTGTACCAGATCTAAAACTATGTTACAAAGCAGCGGTCATCAAAACCATTTGGTACTAAGAAATAGAGTAGTAGGGGGCACCTAGGTGGCGCAGTGCTTAGAGCACCAGCCCTGAAGTCAGGAGGACCTGAGTTCAAATCTGGCCTCAGACACTTAACATTCCCTAGCTGTGTGACCCTGGGCAAGTCACTTAACCCCAATTGCCTCAGCAAAAAGCAAAAAAAAAAAAAAAAGAAATAGAGTAGTCAATCAGTGGAATAGGATAGAATCACAAGACAAACTAGGCAATAACTATAGCAATTTAGTCTTTGATAAACCCCAGCTTTTGGGATAAATACTCACTATTTGGCAAAAACTGCTGAGAAAATTGGAAACTAGTGTGGAACAAATTAAGGCTTGACCCACACCTAACACCACATACCAAGATAAGATCTAAATGGGTTCATGATCTGGATATAAAGAGTGATACTATAAGTAAATTAGAGAAACTTAATATAGTTTACCTCTCATACCTATGGAGATGGAATAAATTTATGTCCAAAGAAGAACTGGAACTCTTAATTGAAAACCAGATAGATAACTTTGACTATATTAAGTTAAAAAGTTTTTGTACAAACAAAACCAATGCAGACAAGATTAGGAGGGAAGCAATAAATTGGGAAATCATCTTTACATTTAAGGGTTCTGATAAAGGTCTTATCTCTAAAATATATAGAGAATTGTCTCGTATTTATAAAAATTCAAGCCATTCTCCAATCAGTAAATGGTCAAAGGATATGAACAGACAATTTTCAGAGGATGAAATTAAAACTATAGTCATATGAAAAGGTGCTCCAAATTACTATTGATCAGAGAAATGCAAATCAAGACAACCCTGAGGTACCACTACACACCTGTCAGATTGGCTAAAATGACAGGAAAAGTTAATGATGAATGTTGGAGGGGATGTGGGAGGGCTGGGACACTGATGCATTGTTGGTGGAGCTATGAACAGATACAGCCATTCTGGAGAGCAATTTGGAGCTATGCTCAAAAAGTTATCAAACAGTGCATACCCTTTGACCCAGCAGCGTTTCTATTGGGCCTATATCCCAAAAAAATCATAAAGGAAGTAAAGGGCCCCACATGTGCAAGAATGTTGTGGCAACCCTTTTTGTAGTGTCTAGAAACTGGAAATTGAATAGATGTCCTTCAATTAGAGAATGGCTGAATAAATTATGGTATATGCATATTATGGAATATTATTGTTTTATAAGAAATGACCAGCAGGACGATTTCAGAGAGGCCTGGAGAGACTTGCATGAACTGATGCTGAGTGAAATGAGCAGAACCAGGAGATCATTATACACGGCAACAACAGTACTATATGAGGATCAATTCTGATGGACATGGCTCTCTTCAACAATGAAATGTTTCAAACCACCTCCAATTGTTCACTGAAGAAAGCCATATACACCCAGAGAGAGGGATGTGAAATGTGGACCACAACATAACATTCTCATACTCCTTGATTGATGTTTGCTTACATTGTGTTTCTTTTATCTGATATATCTTTTGTGTAGTTAAGATTTTTCTTGCACAACAATGATAAGTTTGGAAATATGTATACATATATTCAATTTGCCAATATTTTAACATAATTAACATGTAGTGGATATCCTGCCATCTAGGGGAGGGGTGGGGAGTTGGGGGAAAAATTTGTAACAAAAAGCTATGTAAGGGTTAGTGTTATGCAAATAAAATTAAAAAATTAAAAAATAAATTAAATTAAATTTTTAAAAAAAGAAAATAATACAGGTAAGGTACTTAACATAGGGTCTGATGCATAAGTAGGTATTTGATAGTGCTTTTTTCCTTCCTTTAATTCTGCATTCCTCCCCTCTTATATAAAAGCAATTCTGTATACCCTGTACACTCTAAAGTGGGGAGTGGAGGGTGAAGCTGAATGCTAAATATAAGATAAAAAGAAGCAAGCACAAAGGATAGGAAATTCAGAGATTGCTTTTAAATCCAGAGTGTGATCATAAAGAAATTAACTTGAGTCATGTGAGAAATCAGTCTCGTGATTTTAGAGTCACATTAAAATAGTAACACTCCTCACTCATTCAGCAGGCCTTTTTAAGAACCTCCGATATACCAGGCACTATGCTAAGTAGCAAAAAATATCTAGTTAAAGACTAATTATTATCTAGTTATAATAGTTAATATTTAGTGGAAAACTAAATTAGTGACAACAGTTGAAAAATTAACTGAATTAGCCCATGTAAAAGACAAGTTTATTTTCTACTGGATGAGAAAGGAAGGGAATAAGGATTTATTGTTTACTATGTGCCAGGCACTGTGCTATGTACTTTACAAATATTGTCTCATTTGTTCATCATGATACCTCTGTGAGGTAGATATTATTATACCCATTTTACAGATGAAGAAACTGAGGCAAATAGGTTTAAGTGACTTGTCCAGGGTAACACAGCTAGTAATTGTCTGAGATGAATTTGAATTCAGGGAGGTATTCCTGACTCTAGGTCCAGAATTCTATACACTACTATACTTGGCTGATTCCTAAGAGTTGCTGGAGATCTCCAAGAAATGTTTTATTGTGTTTGTTGTTTTTATGTGACATATGTATACACACAAAGACAGTTGTGTTCATAATGTTTCCTAAAGAGGCAGAATGGCAAAGGAAAGGACTTAATTCCAAAAACATGGAGGAAATGTGTAAAGTATGTTCTATGTATATAAAGTATGACCCTAGAAATGGCAGGATTTGGGTTGGGGATATAGGGAGAGAAAATAAGAGTTGGGGGGGGAGATATTGAAAGAAGGATAAAACATGGTCTCAGACTTGTGAAGCTTATAGTTTGACAATTAATATAATGAATGGCCTTGGTACTGTCCTGCTCAGTATTCATTTTAGCAACATGATGGTACAGTTATCCAATGTGAACTTGACAGTGAAGCTGGAATTGACAACCAATAAGTTAGACTGGACATGGATTTAATAGACTGGAATGTCCTCACTGGGCTCCAATGAGGGCAGAAAACTGATATGTTTAGCTTTAATGGGGCTAAATGCCGATGTGCTGCATTTTGGGTCAGAAAAAAATATAGAAGCACAAATCTGAGAGAAGACAGGGGAAGAACCTTGTTAGGAAGTGGGGGGGGGCATAATAGGATTGTCAGTAGTTCTAGTGATGGTCATTGTTGTAGGAGTTTCAGTGATGGTAGCAGTAGGATGAGAGTGATGATATTAGTAGTAATAGTAGCTGCAGCAATGCTTTAAGATTTACACAACACTTAATAATATTATCTCACTTAATTTATTATATTTTTATCCACACAAGCCTGAGAGAGAGGCATTAATGCATTCCTTTTACAGCCGAAGAAAGGAAAAGAGATATTTATTAAGTGCCTATTTCACACCAGGCATTGTGATCAACCCTCTATTAATATTAGTGTGTTGGATCCTTACAACGTGAGGAGACTAAAGCAAACAGAAGTTGCCAGGTCATGCAGCTATGAAATATTTCCAGTTAGGTCTTTGTGCCCCGTGTCTATATTGGCATTCCTCGATTTGACAACCGTTCAGGGCAAAAGACCTTCCTCATCACAAAGTCAATCTAATTTAATAGAAGGGCAGGGCTGCTAAAACATGGACGGAATTGTGATCAGCATGAGTACAGGAGAAGTATGTAGGTCAAGGAAGTGATAGTTGTGCAGTACTCTGCTGTTTCAAGGCCTCATCTGCACCATTGTGTTAGTCTAGGTAGGACATTTTGTATGCCATTTGTCTTATGGGATAAGTTAGAGGATGACCTGAGGACAAAGATCAGGAGGGGAAGAGCACTTGAAATCATGTCATCTGAAGAAGAGTTGAAAAAATAGGGAGTAGCCTGGAGAAGAGCAAGCTCCCATCTTTCCTTGGGCATCCAAAGAACCATCATACAAAAGAGGAATTGAACTTTTTTCTATATTACTCCAGATTGTAGAAATGGGAGGGATGAGGGAGGCATATTTTGGCTCTGTTAAAGCTTTCCAAAAATAGGACAGCCAGCCTAGCATGATAGTGCAGTCCCTGTGCTCATGCTGAGGATAGATGGCCATCTGTCAAGGATGTTTAGCTTGGCCCCAAAGGAGAAGAATAGGAACAGTGCCTCTGAGAGAGGCAGAATTTGTAGAGAGCACATAAGCCTGCTGTATGTGAGAGTGACTTTCCAATTAAGCAGACCTCTTCAAGCCATTCCTGACTGGGACTGAGTTAACGTTTGTTGGGGAGTTGGTAGGGGAAGTTTTTAGGGAAAACATGGACGAGCCCCTCAACAATCCCTTATAACTATGAGCTCCAGATACCTGAGAGGGAACATGGCGTAGAAAGGAGCACTGGATTTGGAGTCAGGAAAACCTGGGTGTCCATCCCATCTTGGACTCCTGGTTTGTGTTGGCAAGTGAGAATTTCTCCGAGACTGCTCATTTGTAAAATGGGGCTTCCCATACTTTTCTCTGAGATGGAATAATGAGGCCGTATATCATAATTACTTGAAAAGAGTTTCCTGCAATGGGAGAGATCAAAAATGTTCAGGCTTTCAGAGACAGAAGAAACCATGGAGAACACCTCATGTTTTATAGTGAGAGGTATCATTTGCTCAAAGCGAAGGAAAACAACTAGCCCGATGAAAAGACAGAGGCAGACTCCAATTTCCATGAGTTTATTCACTATCCCATGAACTACATGGCCTCTAAGATCTTTATGTAAAATTCATTGGAATTAGCAGTTGATAATCCCATTGTCAGACTGTGCAGTGACCATCAAATTGCCAAGATTGTCTGAAATGTGGAGAGGTTCTACTATGCACTCTAATCAGCAGTTCTGCACAGTAGATTGAAAGATAGGCTGAGAGGCCTGTATTACAATCACCCCATCTATCCCAAGCTGTTGTGGAACCAAAGCCAAGTCACTTAGTCTCTCTTATTTTCAGATTTTTAACTTTTAGAATGAGGAAAATAGCATATTCTTGTGTATTTTCAAACCTTTAAGAATTATGTCAGCTGTTAATAATATCCTAATTACTATTCTGACCATCATCTCATTCTTCTCATCTCTTTTAATGTAATTCCAATAGAAATTATCTCAGGATGAACCCATGTCCTGCTATTATACTCTTATTATGAATGTTTTCTGGACTATCAGATATATGTACAGAAGAACCCTTCTGCCATATCTTACCTGGGTGACCTTATGCCCAGTCACTTTGATCTTCTCAACCTCAGTTTCCTCATCTGCAAAATAAGAATATGGGTTCAGCTCCCTTCTAGGAGCAGCATAGCTTTTGCCATACTATTTTCCAATTTTTCCAGCAAATTTTTTCAAATCCCAGAAGCGAAGATCTTTGGGTTTATCAAACACTAGATTATTAGTGATTGACTATTGTGTCCAGTGAACCTAACCTATTCTGCTGATCCACCACTCTTTTTCTTAGCCTATACCAAATTGTTTAAATGTCCACTGTTTTACAATTTAGTTTTACCTCTGGTGCAACTACACTACCTTCGTTTGTGTTTTTTTCATTAAGTCCCTTGAAATTTTTGACCTTTTGTTCTTCTAGATGAACTATGTTGTTATTTCTTCTAGCTCCTTAAAGTAATTTCTTGGTATTTTGATTAATAGGAAGAATTTTTATAATATTAGGTTTTTTTCATACTATTAGTTCAACCTACCCACAAGCACTTGATATTCTTCCAATTGTTTAAATCAAACTTTATTTGGGTGAAAAATGTTTTGCAACTGTGTTCCTATAGTTGCCCATTTTGTCTTTCAGGTAGACTTCCAAATATTTTATATTATCTGCAATGATTTTTAAATGGAATTTCTCTTTGTATCTCTTGCTGTTGCATTTTGTTGGTGATGTATAAAAATGCTGATGATTTATGTGGATTTGTTTTGTATCCTGAAATTTTGCTAAAGTTGTGGATTAATTCTAATAGTTTTTTAGTTGATTCTCTAGGGTTCTCTAAGTATATCATCACATCATCTGCAAAGAGTGATAATTTGGTTTTCTCATTACTTCAGTTCCTTTAATTTATTTTTCTTCTCTTATTGTGAAAACTTACATTTCTAATACAATATTGAATAATAACAGTAATAGTGGGCAACCTTCTTTCACCTCTGATCTTATTGGAAATGCTTCTAATTTATCCCCATTACATATGATGCTTGCTGATGATGCAGGTAGATGCTACTTCTCATTTTAAGGAAAACTCCTCTTATTCCTATGCTCTCTAATGTTTTTAATAGGAATAGGTATTGGATTTTGTCACGTGCTTTTTCTGCATCTATTGAGATAATCATATGATTTTTCTTAGTTTGTTTACCGATACAGTCAAATATGCTCATAGTTTTCCTAATATTGAAACAGCCCTCCATTCCTGGTATAAGCCCTTTATGATATGCAGTGTATTGTCATGGTGATAACTTGCTGTTATCTCTTCGTTAATATTTCATTTAAGATTTTTGCACCAATAGTCATGAGGGAAATCAATTTATAATTTTCTTTCTCCATTTTGACCCTACCTGGCATAGGTATTGGTTCCATATCTGTATCTTAAAAGAATTTGTTAGGATTCCTTTCCTTATTTTTCTAAATAATTTGCAAAGTATTGGAATTAATTGTTCTTTAAATGTTTGGTAGAGTTCACATGCAAATCTATCTGGCCCTGGAGGTTTTTTCTTAGGGAGTTCATTAATAATTTCTCAATTTCTTTTTCCAAAATGGGACAATTTCAGTAATTTATTTCCTCCCCTATTACTGTGGGCAATAAATATTCATCCATTTTAATTAGCTTGTCAGATTTGCTGGCATACAGTTGGACTAAATAGCTAATTTTTGCTTTAATTTCCTCGTCATTGATTTTTCATCATACATCCTTCAAAGAGAAGTTATGGACAATTTACAGCAGGTCATCCTAGAACATGGCAATGACTTTGCATACAGTATGTTTCACTTTGTTCATGAAGGACTTTTCAGGGTTTTTTTGTTTTTCTTTTTGTTTGTTTCCTGAGAGCATCCTGCTTATCATTTCCCAGAGATTAATACTATTCTATCAGAGAAACTTCGATTTTTTTTTTACAATTGCCAATGGTATCCCCCCTTATTTATTCTCACTGTGTCTCTGTCTCTGTGTTTCTGTCTCTCCTCTCTCTCTGTCCTCTTTATCTCTCTCTTTCTCTCTCTAAATGTCTCTCTGTCTCTCTCCCTCTCCCTCTCTCCCCCTCTCTCTCCTTCCTTCCCTCCCTCTCTCCCTCTCTTTTCTCTCCCTCTCTCTTTCTCTCTCTGTCTCTCTCCCTCCCTCTCTCTCCTTCTCTCTCTCTCTCTCCCTCTCCCCTCCCTCTCCTCTCTCCTCCTCCTCTTCTCTCTCTCCTCTTCTCCTCCTCCTCTCTTCTCTCTCTAAATGTCTCTCTGTTTGTGTGTCTCTCTGTCTCTCCTTACTTTCCTCCCTTTGTCTCTCTCTCCCCCTCTCTCCCTCCTCTCTTTTCTCTTTTCTCTCTCTCCTTCCCTTTCTCTCTCTCCTTCCCTTTCTCTCTCT